>OX596218.1:10923906-11523906 GCA_951394215.1 Glyphodes perspectalis | reverse complement strand
TTGGCAATTTCATTACACCATCCACTACAAAGCCAATTTAATTAACCGACGTCAAAAAAAAAGAAGGAGGTTCTCAATTCGACTGTTTTTTTTTTATTGTGTTTCAGATCTACTAACATTGAAATCGGGACCCAGAATGCCTCACATAAATTACGTTCGACGTAAGCCACTTTTCAAGTATAACCATTTTCACAAGGTTAAATAAGCCGAGCAGTCTTTCAGTCACTCGTATCCACATCATACGGCCGTATTAAGAAGAAAACCGGATCGGGTAATCCGGCGAATCCGGCATAATTTTCCGTACAGATCCAGCCGGATCGATAGTAATCCAACCGGATCTAAAAATCACACCGCATACAATCCCTAGGCCGCATTCTCTACGAAGCTACAGTCTCGTACCGCGCACATCACTGTCAACGAAGCTGGTCCTAGCGGGCGCGTCACACCTCGGTGCTGTGCGTCTGGATGCGCACCTTCTTCTGGCTGCCGTTCCTGTTGAGCGGCGGCGAGTGGCCCGAGTAGCCGGGGTTCTGGATGCCCAGGCCGGGCGGGTCGCCGTCGCGGCGCGGCTTCTTGAGCGAGGAGCGCAGCGGCGAGCGCGTGATGGTGCTGGCGTCCGACAGGCCGGTGAGCGTGGTGGCCGTCGTGTTGACGGACCCCACGCTGCCGTGCCCGTTGGAACTGTACGGCTTGCCCGACGCGTCCGTCATCGATATGCCTGCAATTTGACGGTAGTTACTTAGCTGGGGGTAATGGCGTGGCAGCTCAGAAGGTGTTTTGGTTCGCTGAGTTTTGGATTAACACTGTTAATTTATTGTATGTATTAGGTTATAGTAAATGAGCGGTGGTAGCTCAATGGTAAGGACACGCGCCTCTTAACCGAGGAGTGCGGGTTTAAAACCGAGCACGTACCTCTAGATTTTTTTAAAATCTATGTACGTATTCATACCACTAGCTCGACGGTGAGGGAAAACATCGTGATGAAACCCATGATCAAAAAATGTCTGGTTCCCCTATCTTAGGGTTACTAAGGTCAGATCGGCAGTCGCTTCAACCAAACTCGCAAAATCCTGGATCATGGTCTAAGCGGACCCCGTCTAAGCATGGGACATAACGCTAGGATGATGATGATTAGGTTATAATAAAACATCGTGAGGTAATAGGGCTTGACAGCATGTCTACATTTGTGACTAAGTTCTATAGTTTGTCGACCCTAAATTTATATTATTTTGAAGAATTATTTAATTTAGATTTCATTATTCTGGTTAGTACAATTCAGTTGCAGCATCATGCTTGAATCGGACCTCAGTATGAAGAAGTTAAATCGCAATTTACCTCTTCATAGTAAACTACGACATTGGGCTAAGTAGTAGGGATCGCAATGCAGGGTCTAGCAATCTAGCTAGGGCCCAGCACAATTTAGCTGTGCTGGAACCAGGGTATTATGCTGGATCCAGAAAAAAAAAATTCAGACTGACACACCAATACCCTAATTCCAAACTAAGCTTATGCTTGTGCTATGGATACTAGGTGAACGGATACACACTTAAATATGTTTATTAACGTCCATGACTCGAGTACAAATGTCCATGTTCATCACACGAAACATTTGCCCTTAGCGGGATTCGAACCCGCGACCCTCGGTTTTGTGGCCAGGGTCTCTGACCACTCAACCAACGGGCCAGTCAAAATGCAACTGGATTGCAATCCCTGATAAGTAGGTTAGTGGCTGAGTATTAGAGCTCGTAGTCCCATGTTGGTCTGGGACTTAAAAATAATGTACCAACTGTATTCCTTGCCTAGCATGTCGTAAAAGAATGTCGACGAATGGTATATCGAGATTTGGGTGTGTGATTGTGTAGGCGACCTAGCCACTTGTCACTACTCTTTCACAATTTTCCTAAGTAACCTAGCTTTATTTATGACTAAATGTGGTTAAAGGGGCTTGCTGCTTCTGTGACTCTACCTACGCATTCGGGGATTACGGGCGTGATAAATAAATACATAAATAAATTCTCTAGACTGACACACCAATTTCCGAGTTCCAAACTAAGCTGATGCTTGTACTATGGATACTAGGTGAACGGATAGACATACTTAAATACGTTTATAAACATCCATGACTCAAGTACAAATGTCCATGTTCATCATACGAAACATTTGCCCCTAGCGGGATTCGAACCCGCGACCCTTGGTTTCGTGGCCAGGGTCTCTGACCACTCGACCAACGGGCCAGTCAAATGTTATGTATGTATGTATGTATGCTCACCCCTGCCTTCCTTGAAGCCGGGGTTGTTGATGGTGGTGGCCATGGGCTCGCCCGTGGGGTTGGTGGGGTCGCCGCCCGTGCGCCGCGAGAACAGCGCGTCGTACAACGACATTATGAACAGCAACGAGTTTATTACTATGCATACTATCTGGAATGCGGAAACAAGTTAAAATTAGTGTATGTTATGTATGATTCACGTTATGTTAACCTTATTTACATATAAATAATAATAATAAATTCTCCAGACTGACACACCAATACCCTAGTTCCAAACTAAGCTTATGCTTGTACTATGGATACTAGGCGAATGGATAGACATACTTAAATACGTTTATAAACATCCATGACTCGAGTACAAATGGCCATGTTCATCACACGAAACATTTGCCCCTAGCGGGATTCGAACCCGCGACCCTTGGTTTCGTGGTCAGGGTCTCTGACCACTCGACCAACGGGCCAGTAAATGTTGTGTTGTGTTTATTTAGCTTATATCTCTTGTTTAATCATGGATACGACAGGCAAAAAAATACGTTATGACATTAATTCGCAACTCATAGCGCCGGTTCTGTAATAATAAATTCTTCAAACTAAGTGTGTATGTTTGTGCTATGGATACTAGGTAACGGATAGAATTATTTAATACGTTTATAAAGATCCATGACTCAGAGTGCATATCCTACTCCGACTATTCGACCGGCTAACAGGCTTGTCAAAGGCCTGTTTTTGGTGTTTACGCAATAATAGGCCATAAAAACGGCAAAACTGAATGTGCTACGTCAGCCGTCAGAAACTAAGTGGCGCTATTGCGCGGCGTAGGTAACTCAATATCACTTGTGTGATTTTAGACAATTAAATATTTATATATTACGTTTGACTGGCACGATGGTGCATTCGGTAGTGACCCTGCCCCGTGCGCCAAGAGTTGTGGGTTCGATCCCGACCCAGCACAACCATTCGTGTGATGAATACTTGTGTGTGTCCTGGGTTTTAATAGCGAATATTTAAGTATATATTTTTAATACCACTATTAATTCTGATTTCCGCAACACAAGTGCTTAGGCTACCTCGGAGTCAGATCAATGTATGTGATGTGTCAAATATTTATTTATTTTATTTACGTTTTTAACATTCATATAATGTGTTAAAAAATATATTTCACATAGATACGAGAATGGTGAAATGAATTTTAATGCGCTGCGTTAACGCGGAGAGCTGTATCCAAATCGAACAGATTTCCAATAATTCTGGTACAGGGTTATTTGCACTATTCCTTTTGCCTCCACTTGGGAAAACCGGGGCTCCATTTATTCCCAGTGGAAGAAAAGTCGGTTTTTAGCCCCCAGCACGATATTATATTGACCCACGACAAAACGTGTCTTCAACAGAGTTTAATCAATATGAATCTACGCCTCATGCTAGCTTGGACTTATCTAAGCACTAGCTTCTGCCCGCGGCTTCGCTCGCGTGGTACATCGATGAAACATAGCCTATATGTTATTCGGGTGTATGAGCTATATTACTCTAAAGTTTTATTAAAATCCATTCAGTAGTTTTTTTTTGTAAAAGAGTAACAAACATCCATCCATACATACAAACTTTCGCATTTATAATATTAGTAGGTTAAGCTCATGATCATCTAACTCGACTTTATTTTTGTCTACATGTGATTTAAGGCGCTCGCTACTTGTATTCTGCCTACCCCTAGGTGTATTACGGGCGTGTATGTAATTATAATTACCTGAACATAAAATGCTTCACCCCTCTTGATTTGGTATCCACCGTCATCATCTTGGACAGCAAACAGACCAGCTGCTGCTATCGACAGCAACGCTGTAAAAAGTGAACAGATTATGTTAGAACAACTATTAATTTTATATAGGATTCAGGATTTGAGAAATCAGAATATAAGACATGTTGGTCTGGGATGCCTTGCCCAGCATGCCGTAAAAGGCGGCTAATCACATTTGAAGCGTTTATTGAGCGGCGGTGCTCACTAATAAAACTACAGCTTATGCTAGAAGTAGCATTTTAAGTTGAAGGCATTGGTTAAGACGCTCACCAACTTGCATTATCACGTAAATCTTATTCCAGTACCGACTCGCCTGGCGAGTACAGTGTTTTACGCGAAAATGTCATTATGATATCCGCAACGGATATCGGCATCCGAGAAAACTTCAAGAAAATTGAAGTGGCAGAGGTAGTGCATGTTGGTTTATACTTTAGCCAGTCAACTTACCGGCTAGGAGAGCCAGCGCCAGCTTCATCATCATGAGGTGCGTGTACTTGAAGCCGACGCGCTCCTTCGACGAGATCATGGCTAGCTGCAGCACAGACAGCACGCAGTAGACCCCGAGTACTGCTACGCCTATGGCGCCCACCACGCCCGCGAAGTGTACAGCCGCTGTGGATAAGATATTGATTTCGTTAGTTAAATCTGTGTCGATATAACAGCTCGATGCTAATAAATGCTAATTCTCAATGACTGTGAACACTTTCATGCGGAATTAATAGGCATTTAATATTTGTTAATTATCTGTCTGTCAGGTTCCGGTTAATCGACGAAATGGCTGAATCGATTTTGATGATATTTTGACTGGCAGATAGAAATTTACAGGTTTTTTTTTATATCCGGCAAAATATTTTTTATTATGGTAATATTTATAGTACGGAAAAAATAATTCCCGTACTAATAATAATACGAAAAATCCACCAAATCTACACAAAGTAGCTTTTGCAACGTAAAGGTTTGAATTCTGCGCAAAAACCAAAAATATGCCATGAAGTTCCGCGTAGACTCGTTTAAGGCATTCACTTAAGGGACTTAAAGTATACCTACGCGGACGAAGTCACCTGGTGGCAGCTAGTCTAACTAACTAACTAACAAAACTTCACGCCACTTCTCTAGCGGGGTAGGCAGAGAGAACCGAACGCCATATGGCACGATCCTTACACACCTCACTCGCCTCTTCAACATTCATAATCCTTTTCATACAAGCTCTACGGTTTTTATGGCAGCTAGTCTAATATATAAAATTTCCATGTCACAATGTTAGTTACCGTACTCCTCCGAAACGGCTTTACCGATTTTTACCAAATTTTATATTCAGTAGGTCTGAGAATCGGCCAACATCTATTTTTCATACCCCTAAATGTTAAGGGTGGTCCACCCCAAAACCATAACTTGAGAACGGCTTTACCGATTTCGCTGATTATTTTTTAGTTGTGTTTTTTATTGTCATGTGAAGGCTCTTATGAAAGAAAAACATTAAAAAGTTGCGCGGTAAATTAAAAAAAAATGGGTATTGAAAATCTGAGAACGGGGCGTTACGAAGTGCGCCGGGTCAGCTAGTTTCGTATAAAATTAACGTGCATGTCGTAATATCCAAGGATATCTTAGAAAAACGTGTCTTTGTCAGGATATTTTGTATAACTAAACGCTACTTATGCAGATTCAATGTCTGTCATCGCAAGTGTAATAAACATTGTTTCTTGCTAAGAGGTATAGAAATACCTCACATTTTAATTCGCAGATCTCTGCGTCCTCCGCAGTACAATTTGTTTGTAAATGGTGCCGCAGTGAGGTAGAATGAAGACACTACAAAATTAATCAAGTAGCATTGTTTTCTGTTTCTCATGCGCAATCGGGTTCAGTGTTAGACTTCTCACAATATTACCTTTGCTTTTCTTAAACAAACATATTTGATACTTTTGTGTTGCAATAGTAGGCATTCAAATAAAATATAATGAAACTGTGTTTTTATATTATACGCAACATAAGGACCTCTAAAATAACCCAATTCCTGGTTAATTTTTCTTCTTTAAGTTACTTTATACCGTCCATTAAGTGGTTTGTTATAGAACCGATAAATAATTACACTTTTGTTCGTTAAATTACATAGGTCGATCAATAGATACGATCACTATGAAAACTTAACGTTACCGATGAATAAATGCCGGTACATTACTCTTCACCTTGAAACCAACTAGCTCTCAACTCACCATGTGCGATACAGATCATCAATATAAACAACTACACATACATACAGGATCTAACTACGAAACTACTATTTATTACGAAAGCAAGCAACGCGATTATCGCCCGACATTAGTAGCCAATAAACGTTTACTGTATTCAAGCAAAGATTTCGTTGTCATTGGGTCCAACGTAGGAGGCAATGGTTACATCTATTTAATATCGTTCGAAAGCGGATCTGAAGATAATCGAATTACTAGAACATTTTAAATATTTACTTATTAGTTAGTTAAGTTATACAAATTTCTGTTTTTTTTTACATTAAGCCTGTGTTTATTAACCACGTTTCGCGACGCAAATTCAGGTTGCGAGTCGTACTGGGACGGGTTGAGAATTTTAAAATGACATGAAATCTTGAAACCTACAGGCTATAGTTATATAAGTGTAGAGTAAATAAAGTGTAGTCGCGGGCCTCATATATATTTTGCTTTAGGTCGCTAGCTAAATGATTAGAAACAGCTGGACAAAGCTTTCAGGTATCATGTTCTATGGTATATATGCATAAATACAAAATATTATCAATTTCCTCTTCTATGTGAAGTAGCACATAATATAAAATTAGTACATAAAAACATACTTCATCTCCATTAAATTTGAATTTTTAACCGATAAAAATAATATTACTCAATTATAGATTAACTGTACTTTGACATTGATCTGCGCACGGATGAGTGCGACAAGGAAAAACTTCTAAATTATACAACAATTTAGATTTAGATAATGAAATGGAATTCAACAAGCGAACAGTGACCACAGCTTTTTGTTGCCGCAGTATAAAAGACGAAATTTCTCTTCAGTCTAGTCAACAGCCCGGTAGGTAGTAAAGGCCGCCTTCGGCCAATTACCGACGTCCTCTCACAAAAAAAAAAAAAAAACAGTCTAGTCAATCCTTTTGCGTTTCACCACACCACACAATGAATTTTTCACAGGTCTTAACTTCAGTCGGCTTCTTTCTAATATTTCACATCGCATCAGTCGATTCGTTTTAGACGCCTAACTCGGAGAAATTTAAAGATCTTTACCACACAATGGAATTCAAAATATATGACGTGTTTTATATTTTCACAATACCTATTATATTATAGTACTATCTAATGATTGTCGGTAATTTGTCAGAATTCACAAATATAGATAAATCCATCTATCTAGGTTTTAAATTTCAAATGAAATTACAAGGCATTTGACATTCCACATTAAGCAAAGCTTAATAAAAGTAGGTACCTATTAAATAAGACCACAGTAAGTTAAGGATTCACTGAGTAACACAAAACACGAAACCAATTCAGGTTTGGAAGGTATTGTTCACATGTCACTGTCAAGTCACTGACTGAGTGACTTGACTCACGGCAACACGCAGCTTTCCTCTTACTCACTTTATTTCACAAACCTCACGGAGGACGTGTGACACGGAAAAGCTATTGTTTAACACATTAATGGGCGAGGCAGTAATATTACACTAGTCACAGTGTTATTATTCTCTAAATGAATGAATTCGTAATACGTTTAATTAATCTAAACGTTTTATGATTCATTGTATTAATGTTATTACCTTTAAATAATATAACGAACAACAAAAGGGCCTTTATAGCCTAAGTTTTTTAGAAAGTTTTATACAAGGTTTGAAATAAAGACACCAATACCTACATCAATATCAGTTTAGTTACTCAGAACGAATATTATATGTTCTGTATCGTTATCTTAACATTAACTGTTTAATTGACAAACTAATAAAGACACTGTTATAAAAAAAAAATACCTATATTCAGACTATATAATGATTATTTGACAAGCTCGATGGCTCATTCGGTTGTCCCCTGCGTCATGCGCCAAGAGTTGTGGGTTCGATCCCCACCCTTACATTCGTGTGGTGAATACTTGTGTTGGTTCTGTGTCTGGGTGTTAATATTGAATATTTAATAACACAAGTGCTTAAGCTACTTACCTCGGCGTCAGATCAATGTATGTGATGTAGTCGGATATTTATTTATTTATTTGATGAACTACATTTTATGATTTTTACGATAAAGAAAGAATCACAATGTATATATATTCTTTACCTACTGATATTTCCTACAATACATACTCAAGAGAACCAAAGCATACAAATTTTGATAAAGGACGTATGAACGCATTACTAGGATTCCCCAATGAATCATTGAAGTACACAAGTCGTGTAACCACAAGACAGCTAATGACTGATTCATTTAGCTTAATATATGGAAAATGAATTAAATCTTTAATATTGAAACAAAGATAGTTTACTGGAATTCAATAGTCCAATTTGTTATTACTGATTTTAACCGTTATGTGAATGGAATATCGCAATATAAAGTTTATAAAATCTAATCCATCATCTAAAATGATGTCCCCATTGTTAAGTATGCAGTATCCGCGTTCATAATTGGGCAGGATAATGTGGTATTTGCATATTTGGGTCGAGCCTCAAGGCCTCTCATGTTTCAGGTCATTTTTGAGCTAATAGCTGTCTAGTTAACTAATGGTTGCGTCAGCTGGAACCGTAGCACACGTAGTTCGGGCATGACGTAACGACGCAAATATGTAGTTTTATTTGAAAGTTATTTTGATAGCTCGAAATTGCACCTGTTTCAATAATTAGACTAACGGTTATCAAATGTATATGATCTTGATGCTAATTGGTTCATCGGTAGAACATTTTAGAAATTAACCTATACTAATTTCTTAATTAATTTAAAATCCAAATTGAATTTGAATTATCATTAAGGCAAAGTCTAATTAACACTATTCGCTTCCCTGTCAGTCTCAAATCGTTCGAATCAGTGTCGTTTCTCTTTAACTTATTTTTTCAAACAAACAAAAGTCTATTTTCGACGTCAACCAATAAGTTACCATTTATACTAAGTAAGGAAGCTGTATTCATACAGAGTTTTCTACTATGAAACCTTAATCATTTTTAATCAATGTTTATAGTATTATGACCCTAAAGGCTATTGCTATATACACAAAGGTTACATGTTATAGAGAATAGAGCTAGAGGGCAAATCGTTTGGGATTAAATTACCGTAAACTACTTGTCCCTCTACTAGGTATAACGCGGTGCGATGAGCGTATGAATACTCTTTTGGTTCTCTGGCATAATTACAAGCGTTCTATTAACTGGCGTTGGACAATGGACAACGTAAAATCACAACTTTCATGAAGTATTTCACATCACCATCAGTAAACAAACCTTAGGCTCAAACCAGTGGTTGAAAAACATCTCAATAAGGAACTCACAAAACTTACGTAGTAAACATGAATAACCAGACAAGTATTGCACAGTATTCGAAATACAATTCTTTAGTTACCAATCAGACGTGGTCTCATCATAGTCAATGGCTTGCCTATTTAAGCGTAGTGAACGTACTCTGCTCGCGTCTCACATGTTTAAGTTCTAATTGTCCAGCAGTAAGGAGTTACTGCAAGACAATTAGTGTTTGGTTAACATTTTAAAACTTTAAAGTAAGTTACGTTGAAATGGCTAGTATAAAGACGATGATACTAAGACAGAAGGCCGTTACGACAAACCTAATTTATTGTATCTGACGAGTGTGAAATTAACTTCGCAGATGATAAAGCTTCAATGTATCATAAATAATAATTATATGTAATAATAACAGTGCGAACACTTCAAATTCTTCATTCGAAAAGAACATGCAAATTAATTAAAGAACAAAAGCATGTCCATTATTTCTCCGGGTCGTGAAATATTAATGTTTTTATACCATTTTTACACATTTGAATAAAGAAAAACGAAAGTTTTTACGGAACGCTATTCCTACAATGCAGGGTGATGATAAAAAGGCTATCAAGCCGACACAATGGCGTGACATTGAAACTGCATGCGCTCGGAACAATTGTTTAGTCCTCTAATTTGCAAGTTGCATTGTACTTTGTTTCTCTCGTCATGAATCATCTTAAACGACAATTTATTTACCTGTTGGACCGCTTCAATGATAAAGTCTAATATTTCGTGTCCTGTATTCGGTGAAGTACTAAATAAATTACCATATTCTATCAAATTATATTCTACCATTGTCTTTATCCATTTTGTCACATGTATTCGTATTTGAATAACACTTCAAACGACAGGGATGAGTCATTATCGTCTCCGCTGTAATAATATACGCAACGCACCTCCATGCGTACTATCAATAGACACAAGTGCAAGGTAAGCGCATTCTTCGTGAAACTGCATAGTTACATTTGAATAATCATGACTAGGTATTAAAGCATTGTATTGATATACATTACTCATGTATATACCTAAGGGCAAGCTTATCTCAATCGCGGTATTACTATAATGCGTTTCATTCTCTCTTTAATAATGAATCTTTTGAACGAACGTATAGCATGCAACAATTAGGATATAGAGACTAAATAGGGCATCACTTTTCAAAATAACAACTTATCTAAGACAATCATCCATTGATCGTTTTCTAGTTATATTCCGTTTTCAATTGTTTTGAAATTATTAAAAAGTTACTAAGTTAAGTCAGTTGAGTGTGGAATAGTATTAAGTACATGCCATATTAGGCAAACTACTTACAAAATCTATAAAAAAAACCAGTGCGTTAACATTTGTTAGAAAGCACGTCAACTTATTGGTGGTGTCTACTAGACTATTCAAGAGTGTGGGTGAAATATAGCCTTCGCCGGCACTTCGGCATTGTCGCAAACTCCAGATAAGCATATAATAAAACTTGACAAGGCTGTAACTAGTCCCGCTTGCAGTAAATTCATGTTATGTTAATGAAGTCAGCTTTACGCTCTATTATATAGGGGACAATAAAATTAATCTAAGTACTGTACACTTTGAATCAGTTCTATGTTAGAGAATTACCACAATAAGTACGTCGAGTTGGTTCGTCAGAATTAATACTACAAATCCTGAATAAAGCCTCTGCATAGTAGATGGTATTGTTTTGTAACCTTTATCTCAAGATACTCGATGCAAATGTCACATGCGATCGCCGATACGACCGAGGAAGCCACTACTAGTGGGTTTGTAAAGGGTAAGGCTGCATCCATGCACCAATGCAGTTCCATTTGTTATAGTTTTGTGTAGATATCAAGTAACGTTTATAATCGGAACCATTTGTGTATGGGAAATAGGGAAGCACTGTGGTATGAGCTGACATTAAACGCAAATTAATATTGCATTATGCAACAGACAACTAGAGCATATTTATGTTTTTTTTATGAATGGATAGAACATTGCATGAGATAGAAGGGTCGACTAGTTTCCTGGTTAGAATCAATCGTATATTATATATGTACTGGTTCGTATAGTTTGTACACGAGCTGTCGATTTCAATAGTTTGGAGGTGTCTGTATATAAAATTCATTTACTACGATCTAGATTAAGAGACTACTGCGCACCCGCATTGTCAAGCAATTGGTTCTGAGATGAAATATAGCCTATGCCACTGGAACTTTAAGCTTTGTTCGTACATTTGATTTGAATTTAATTCGCACCCTGTCTAATATTATATATTAGACAGGGTGCGAATTCGATATCCACACCGGGATCGGGTGCTTGTGGTGCCTTCGTTGGTTCTAATTTCTATATCCCAAGCGCTTTAGTTACAAACTCAGATTAATGTATGTTATGCTGTCTAATAGGCTTAGAGATTTGGACTGGACTATACCTACAGTTCGGATGGCACCTGAGAAAATGAAAACAAGAACGTGCAACTTTTCCGTGTGATATTCCGAGTCAGACTCTTGGTCTATCTATATTGTTGTAATCCAACCGTTACGTGCCAATCAACCGTTAAATAGAAAATTCTGCAAAACAGTAATCTGCATAGTCGGATAAATGGTAGACGACATTTTTGCACGTCTGCTAGCCGGCTGTGAGTCATAACGTCACTCAGTATTACCAGTATTGCCTTCTTTGATACCGCACTTCCATTTTGCACTGCAATTTAATGGACTTGTAAAATAAATTGAGTTATTAACTGTAAATTATTTATTTAGAGTTAATCACTAAATCATTATTGCATCAATTTACGGCATTTTTAAAGTTATCGATCTGTGTTGATTGGCTGTGAATCATATTTCAAGGATACAATTTCGCTCTATTTAAGTACGTATTAACCTAAACCTTGTATTGCGTTATAAGTTCTAAACAATTTTCTCGTTCAATATAACGTTATCCTGCGGCTTCATTCGCGAGCAAGACCATTCGTGCGGTAAATCATGAGACCCGTATATCAAGTAACACTGAATGAACATCTGGTCAGGTTCCCACAGTATCCAGAACAACATTAGGAATATAATTATAGGTACCTATATACTTTTGACTTGGTCGACGAACTGTTACAGTGCGTGTCTGCATCAAATTATTTAGATTAAAAAAAAATGTAATTCAAATAGTATCAATATAAAATAATGATAAGTAAAATGATGTGACATTTAATGAAACCCAGATCCCTGGCCTGGATACAAACTCGAGATAAGATGTCTCAATATCAACAGATCGTCCTTAGATGACCCATTTACGGGTCACCGAGTCGACATCATATGAACTGATCCAAATCTGTATTCGTGAGATTTGTAAATTAAACATTAGCTACACCCTAAAACCTTATAACAACCGTCACAGTAAGTTCCTAATATTCATGACGAAGCAAAAAATTAAAATCGTTTCTCACAAATAATTTGGTAATTAATACTAATCACTTCCATTCAGACTGCTAAGTATAGCTTATTTGATAGAGGCAATAAAAGACCGTCAATTTTAAACGCGGCAAATATCACCGTCATAGTGTTAACAGTGTTCGTCACCGCATCTAGTTCTTTATATACGCCCACTTGATTAATCAATCCCGGCCTTTTATATTCTAAGTCTATGTCATTTTCTATAGATACTAATATTTATAGTTCTATTTTTTTTATAAATACTAAATTTTAATGTAATTCATTTAGCATATAGAGTCTAATTAAACAACAATATGTAATACATACATGAATAAAAGTTAGCCATAAGGGATTTCTGACGTAGTCTTTAGATATCTTTTAAAATAGTGATTTGGGACAATTACACTGTAAACTTCATCCGGGTCGGATACAGTCTTATCTACCTTGAAGGATAAGGCATTCATTGTAGAGGATTAGCATATAAGCATGACTTTTACTTTCAACAATCTACAAACACCATGTAAACAAAATGCTATAAACATAAAGATAAACATAAATATAAAGCCATTGATGACCCTTAAATATGAGAAAATAGTTGCCACATAGCTATGATTAATTAAGTTTATTAGCACGCGTATTGAAAAATGCGTAGGCGATCAACTTAGTGACTCAATCTCCATATGCTAGGAACTGGTTCTGTAACGTTATAACATTTTCATTGAACTCGCTTTAAAGGAATGACAACGGTCGGAACTCTCACCATGAAAGAAATTAAATTAAAGAGATACCATTATTACTTTTTACTGAAATTAAGCGATAACTGGAGCGCCGTTAAGTAATTTTCGTTTACATTAGATGCAATTAGTACTGTAAATACATGTTTTACAGTTTATTTAAATTAAAACATAAGAGCATTGCAATACCGTTGGTTATTGAAATTAACATATAAAAATTATAAACGCTTTGATAATTCAATATATTGTAGACCCCCGATTAAATAATAATTGCTAACTTTTGATATCGTGAAAAGTTCAAGCTTCCGATGAATAAATAAAAAAACTGTGTCCGACCGCATTCAAACGGAAATTAGCAATATAGTATTACCTAAATAAATAATTACATGTATAGTACATTTAAGTTATGCGAGTATTCATATTATCTGAATCGCTAATTTAATTAAATAAATAAAAAAGATGTAGGTATGTAAATTATGTTTCGTCATAAATCGTCTGCTAAAATGACAAACGGTGAAGCGCGGTGCCAACCACATGAGATGACAATGTAATGTTGTAATAATGTTGACAATGTAATCTTGTTATCATAGAGGCACCCCTGACTTTGTAAACTGCAAAGGTTTGCAATTTTTTGTATAAAGGTATGTATACTGATACAGTACACACGCGTTGGTGTTTTGTGGAATTGATTTGAAATACTATACATATATTGACAAATTGTAAACCTATCACTAAAAATGAACCCGATCTGATGTCGTTAATTGTTCACAGATGACAAGTTAAACAATAATAAACTTTAAGAAACGGACGAATTAATTTGTTGGTAACATTCTATGCACATATTAATTGCCTTTATGAGGTTTTTATCTCTAATTATTACACATAAAACACAAAAAATTAGTTCGGTGATGCAAATAAAAAAAAAATTGGTGTTTAAGCATCGTATCTCGTTCTAATCGTATATCGTTATAGCTGTACATAATGACGTCAAATATATGCGAGCTTTTACTAATCGGACATTTGCCAAGAATGCTTTTTGAATTCGGCACAACATCAGAACTGGTTGTTTTATATTGCTTACATAACTAAATAACTTTCAAATGTACATAATTTGTACATAGACGGTGCTACTACATTGAACGTTTTAAATCTGTTATTTGTATTTTAGACACCATTTTAATGAACTAAAATGAATGATAAAAGAACTGGAAAAACATTAATAGTCGATAGAATATTACAAGGGCAATTAATAATTTAATGACATGACTGCAATTGAATTAAAAAAGAGTGACTCATAATTTACTTGTAAGGCTATTCGTGTCAGTTTCATTTTTGCATCTTGTACAAGGAAAACCTTAGAATATCGTGAGGCCATTGTTGTTGCAAGTCTAAATAAAATCTTATTTCAAACTTCGCAATATCTTTTAAACTAGTAGATCGATACTACTATTGACCCGTAACGCAATCGTTCACACTCCACTAAAACTGCAGAATTGCATATTAATTACAACCTGGTTAGCTATGCCGAGGTGATGGAAACCAGAAAATTCATGGATGCCTCTGCAGAAATACAATAAAATAGCTTGTGCAGTTTTTTAGAGATACTGTAACATGTGCCCTGCGGTATATTTTCTTAGGCAAAAAGTCTTAAATGAATCCTTTCTAAAATAGTAAAATATTCTTTCAGAGAATTGAAACTTTAAGCGGACCAACTTTTATAACAACCAATAGGGTAGTGGACCACCCCCTATAGTTGATCAATTTTCAAAAGTTTCATAGATTGTGTGTGGCAATTGCAGCCTATGACGTCATAGCGTTCATTCACATCATCAACTAGCTATTGTGAGTTCCAAGTGTTCAAATCTATAAAAATGAGTATTCATTACTGTGTCATGTCATACATGTCTCTTAAATAAGGTGTTATTTAAACAAAACGATGTCGTTCGGGCGGGTGCTCAAGTGGACTGCGTTCCTCGAAGACTAGTTTGAGCATCGACAAACCACCCTATTACCTTGTTTATGCGTGAAAACGTGACAGACAGGGTTAATTCGCATTAATAAATATTAGTAAGGATATACTGCATGTTTCATACATACTAA
Source organism: Glyphodes perspectalis (assembly GCA_951394215.1). NCBI lineage: Eukaryota > Metazoa > Arthropoda > Insecta > Lepidoptera > Crambidae > Glyphodes > Glyphodes perspectalis. Next base: position 11,508,107 of record OX596218.1, on the reverse strand, counting down.
CTGAAATAAGCGGAAACGGTTAATGTGGATATAACGTACAATAGGAGTAGTTAATACACACTGTTGTTTGTTGTTGTTTCCGCATTATGGTTATTATGAATAGTTTTATCTGCGCTTACTCTGGCTAGATGATGGAACTTGATAAACCCTGTTGACATGATGTCCTACTGAAACCTATACGAAATACTCACAGACAACTCTCTTAGGGAGGTGTGACATTTGAAACTGTAAAATTTAAGCATATAAATTTTACTATTTTAAACCTTAAAAAAATAATGCATTGTTTCCGTATATGGTAACAATGTTGAGTAATAATGTTTTTTTGGAGTTGGGGCAAAATTAATTAGTCAAGCGTGCATTTTGTATTTTTGGAATAGTAACCATGAAAAAATTACGCATTCTACGGAGGTCAGTATTGTCCCTCGGGTTCGGTCAACTAAATACATCCTCCTAATGAACGTGCCTAATAGCAATGGTGATAATGTTACAAAAGCGTTATACTTATATGTCGATATTATATACAGTACCACACAGTAAAAAACATCATTGTGTAGTACCTATATCAAATACCTATCCTTAGTGCATACCAAGTAGTAACTCAATTACCAATTTCTGTCTGATTTGATTTTTTGTGAACTACTCATATCAATTGGATTATTCTGAAACCGACTTAATGTGTTGGGAAGATTAAAGAGATTTATCATTTTGTCTCACAATGTCTCAAAATTACCCAAATATCGTTATTACCTAATAGGGGATAAAACTAAAAAATAATACGAAAATACAATAAGTTCACATATTTTTTGAATTAGAGACAAAAAATTACAAAGATAAAGAGCATCAAAGTTTTGGAATGGGGACTTGTGACGTCACTTGTAAATAAAAATTGCACCTACGTGTGACGTCACGCGCAACTTAAATCCGATGTATCTTCGCCAGTGTTTGATTAACAAATAAATGAAAAAATACGTGTTTAATATTTTTTTATAATAGAGGAGCGGACAAAAAATATATGTTTTTAGTCCGCTCCTCTATTGCCCTAGTTATGACCGGTTACTACTTCTGCCGAATAGTAATTAGTGAATACGCAACTAAATATTTAAATACAAAATGTCCATCACGTCACACTACTCAAGTGCTATCTGACAAATAGAGGCCGAGTGCATTCTACGTGCATCACATACTCAATTCAGTAATCCGTACAAATGGTTGGCACAGGTGTTCGGCAACAATCAGAATGCCATGCAAGCCATACGAACGTACATACCCTTATTTAGATATTCGTCATTGTGTTCTTTAAAATTATCACGAAGTCAGACCCGAGCAGAGTCACCAAATGGAAATGTTTTTTTTAAAGTTATGTAACTTGGAAAGATAAAGGGCATTCAACTTCTTTAGCCACTTTTTGATTCTATTATTTAGAAAACATTTTATAGAAAATGTCATCGTGACTATATCACCTAGATGCCAAAATACAGGTTGAATTACCCCATGTTTGATTCTTAAATAAAGTTTTATAAAAAATTCATTGGCTAGAAAAAAAAATAATGACTTTTTATTACTACTACTACTATTTGGAAAATCAGCATGTATTTAATTAGAAAAGAAAAACATAAAATATTTTCTGCCTTTACGAAATAGAATCACCATCAGAAGACCTAAGCACTTAAATGTGAAAATTTTAAACCACGGTAAGTAAGCAGGAATAAGTAAGTAAACAATTCCACGTCTTCGAATATTTCAATGCAACATCTTTCCACGGTTGACTGAAGCGACAGCAGCGGCCAATTAACTAAGGATGCTTGGAAAACAATGCGTTATACAAGTGCAGTGGAGCACAATAGAATTGTTTGAGCATTGCGTCGACGTAAGCCGGTAGCCGGTCCTAGCGGTTATAAAGACACCGTAGTAAATTTACATTCCTTCATCACGTTAGTTGGGGATAACACATCTGACAAGACAACATCACATACATTGATCTGATTCTGAAGTAAATAGCAAAAGCACTAGAGTTACGGGTATCAGAATCAACAGTGATATCACCAAAAATACTTAAATATTATATATTAACACACATACACAGACCGTGTCCGTACCCAATAGTACAATTTTATCAGACGATTTTTTGTCATGGGTGGGGATAGAATCCATAACTTTGCCCATAGTACAGGGTCACTACCAAATGCGCCATAGAACCAGTCCAAGGAAGATGCATCTGTCATTTGCATACGTGTATATGGGATTTAAAACAAATACATAATCAACGATCTTCTTTCTAATGTTGATGGATCCGTCCCATTCCTAGTCGAGACATGACATTTGACCATGATCTCAAACGAGTCTGGTGCATTGAAGTGACTGACATTTGACCTTTAGAGGAGCCAGACAATAGAGTACACTCGAACAAACATAGATTGTTCTGATCTGAATGCGAAGGTTACCTCAGGATATTTTCTTTCACTGGTAAAAATGAATTCATAGATTAGAAAATTTTAGTGTTGCTAACTTAAAACACTTTTCACAGCTCAATTAAACACGCTCAACAGACTCATAGGCCACATCGTGTTGATATTGCGGTCAAATGCAAGTATCATTAGACACCCAGTCCATTGTAAAACATCTATTGTGTACAATATTCCTTTAATCATCTCAAGTCACGATTGAATACTGAGGTATTGCTATTAAGGCAGTGTTCCCGTTGTTGCAAATTATATTACGGATATTAATGTGATAGAGAAAATACGGAGGAAGGATGCCACGGTGTAGCCTCCAAGTAATAATTTGATCAACGGGTCTGTAATAGGGTTGAATGGTGAAAATTGAGGGATATTGATACGGAGTAAAAGTTCAAATGTGCAGACGTAGCTAAACGGCTATTACATGAAATCACATAAAAAATTAAAAAGGAAAAATGATATAAATATTTTCAAAAGTACAAACCATAAAACGTCTATAGGAACTAGTGTTAATATTATTTATGTTTTTAAATTACTATTTATCAAACACACGCACAGGCCAGCACGCCGTTAGTTGAAAGAGGCATTGAATTTTAAATTGTCCGAGAGTTTTTGCTTTAGCCGAGCGACAAGTGACATCTAGAATTAACACAATAAGCATTACGAATATGTATTTATTCACGGAGGCTCGTGCTTCGCGAATTTGGATCTTTTATCTATTGTGGATAAACTAGCGCGTGCGAGAGCTGAAACGATCACGACTCTCAACATTGTCGTGACCGCTTTCGAATCACACGTCTTTGGAAATGTACTACGTAAAAGTCGAGAGACCAAGGGAGAGGAATAGTGCAGCGAAAGAACAATATAAAAGCGATAAAATTAAATAATGGAGGTTTTATCATCGGCTTAGACCGGATCCCAGCTTTGACCATAAGAAGAGAAACGTTGATGGTACTGTAATCCTATTAATCTTTTAGGATCTCTTCTAATTATACTCACTAAGCATACCACGGATGATGAGCTTTTTGTCTCAATGGATAGGACACAATATAAACTAGACCAAGTCGTAGTGAACAATTTGCTGAATGAAGATCCTTATTTTAATTAAGTACATGATTTTATTATTTATTCTGATTTATAACGACAAATAGTAAATGATCTGGATATACCGATGGATCAACTATTCCAGTTCACCGATTTTAGCATGGTATTACAGCTGCAATATTCGTTATACATATTACCGTGAAATTTAAATTTAAGTTGCTACAAAATGTATACGGAAGAATGTTTTCTTTACCTCAATAAAAGCTGACCCCAATCAGAAGGACGATAGTGGAACTTTCGTTTAACGACCACATTCCAGTGTCAACTCCATAAATGACCAGCTAACACTAAGTCCGAAGTAATTACTTAACATGTCTCGTTATCAACGACCAGCGATGGACTGAGGAAACTGACGCACGCATCAAACCTAATGAGACTAGCCTTAAATTGTTAAGGGTGGGTTTTTCTGAACTTACTTTGGTACACCAAGTTGCATATTTTACATTATGAGAAATACATTGGATTGCTAAAGCACGCAGCAATATAACACGTTTTACGAAGCTTTAACGCTTAACGCGAGTTTAAAACTAATATATAATTAAATAAATGAAAATCTCTTATCAACAAAGAGAATCACACATTTCTGTTTGTATTACAAGCCATACTACTGTTTCTAGCATGGTGATGCATTAATTTTTTAAACAATGGGATAGATAGATATAATTTTCGTAATATGTAAAAGGACGACGGATATATGTATTATTTATTGTTTACGTTTAATATAGCAATATCAACATAATTTTATGAGTTAAAGTTTGCCTGTAGAGAGAAAGTAATTTCAATGGTAAATAATGTGATGATTAAAAGAAATATTATTAACATATGAACATTTTATATTTTTATCAATTGTTTAGATTAGGACTATCAGATTTAATAATTCAATATGTAACTAGCGTCAGGGGAAACAAAACAAAATTAGTAAATTTGGCATAAAAATGATTTTCCGATCAGTCTTCATGGGAATTAAAAGATAAAATAAGCAATTCAAGAAAAATGTCTTAAAAGCTTTCTGTTGAAAAACAAATCCCACACGGATATTATGAGGCGGAAGCTACTAAATAAATATGAAGAAATAATATTCGCGCGAGATATTATTTATTCAAAAATGCTCTAAAAAGGCGTCCGTCCCTAATCTTTCCCGACGTTTTGAGCTGCAAAAAAAAATAACAAAAAACTTCCCTCTAATTTCGAACAAAGGTTGTATCGTTTATCCCAGTTTAAGAGGATTAGCCAGTTTTTTATAGGTTAGGCGTACAGGAAACACGTGTGGGGAGCGCCCGACATAAAAGTAAAATCAACCATGTCATCTCTCTCAGTCGTATGCAAGAAGTGAAACCTCATGATATCTCCCGATACTGGTTTTCATTAGAAACCTTACATTATGGAAGTTAACCAACATATTTCGCTTAACCTCTGTGATAAATATAAGCCATTATAAGTACATCCGATGCATATTAACTTGTATCATGCCGATAAATTCAAGTGAGCACTCATTATATAAATTAGTTTCGATTGGTGCATCAATCTGAACTGACGTCATACTTAAACGAGCTTTTATTTATAAACGGAATTAAAATTCAAACATCGAGAATTTTACTTACAAAAAAAAACATGTTTTGTAGTGTACGCATTTTTTTGAATTAAGGATATATCTTGCTTGGTGGTTTAAACGTACCACAATGACGATGACATCATTGCAACGGTATGCCAACAAGCAATCCTTCCGTCTTGCTCCCGAAACGTGTATCTGAGCGAGATAAATAAAGCCCCAGAAAGGCGAACTTACCCTTAACGCGTCCTAAATGTGACCGAAATAAGCTTTTTTCACGTGCGAAACGTTGCCACATGTTAGTGTCAAATATGTTAAGTGCTAATGAAAAACGCCATGAGGGTCATGCAAGGTCCGACTTGTTGATTTAATATGCAAATGGACAGCGCGATTACATGCGTTTGTGTGTATTTCTATCTTAGTTTATGGGAATTACCAACATAACATTACTTTTACTAATTTCAACAAGACTTTTATTTGACCAGCTTTGCCTACAACCATGCAACATCTTTCTATATGCGTTGGGAATAGTAAATGTTCGTTTTATAACCATGTTTTAAGATACCTATCAATCTGTAATTATAGCTTAAGGCGTAAATTGTATGTTTGCATTTTGCACCAACTTTCCCTAATTTATTTTTATTTAATAAGGGACAAAGATTATCTACATGAAAACTCATATTAGATTTGCAATTAAAGAGTTAATTGAACTCAGTTTTGGATTTTTAACCGAATTTTTAACCGAAATTACGATTCTGTGGTACTTACCTATTTAGTCTTCTTATTCATCAACTCTATATTCACATTCCTTTGAAACTATCCAAAACTGAATTCAATTCTTGAACTGCAAATCTAATATGAGTTTTCACGTAGATAACCTACTCGACTGATTTTTTTAATAAATGGAGTAATATAACAAGTTCCTGATAAAGTATAAGAGAAGAGCGGTTCAAGAGAAGCGAACTGTGAACCCAATGATCTTGAAAACGCTCAAAGTGATAGATTCAGCGAACGCTAAGCGAGGCTTGCTAGAACCGTGTCGATATACAGTAACATACTTATTTCAAACACAACCTTATCTTTTCTATACTGTTAGACAAAGGTTTAAAATACCATTGCTATTAATACGAGTATGTCAATGAAACTATGTCATATTTTTACAGCAAGACTACGTATCCCCATAGTGCTAAATAAAAATAAATAAATAATTCTCCAGACTGACACACCAATTCCCTAGTACCAAACTAAGCTCATGCTTGTACTATGGATACTAGGTGAACGGATTGACACACATAAATACCTTTATAAACGTCTATGACTCGAGTACAAATGTCCATATGTTCATCACACGAAACATCGCCCATAGCGGGATTCGAACCCGCGACCCTTGGTTTCTTGGCCAGGGTCTCTGACTACTCGACCAATGGGCAATGGGCCTTAATGGTTGATGAATTCATATGTCAAATTAAGTTCCAACACTCAAGGGATACAAATGTAAATTCCAATTAATTTTAACGATAACTGCAAATTACTGGATAACCAATTACGCTATTTGACGACTAGTTTTTTACTAATGACGTCATCAAAGTTTAACGTCTAGCCGATAGACCTAGACGGTGAAATGACTCGTTAAAACTAAACTGGGCGCGGCTATTACACGCATCACGCATCGAATAAAATCAATTAGGAAATTAGTTATACAATCGTGTATTATACATATAATAAATACCATTTCAATCAAAAATAACACTGGTCAACATAATTATGCTTTTTTTTGTAACAGAAACAATTTATTACTTTTTCTACTGATCAGTACCAGCATAATACAATTCTTTTATAAACATTTTCCCATCAGGTCACATTTTTAGGTTATTGAACTACAATCATAAAAAAGCTTGCAATTTTAAACGGTTTTTGTTATTTATTTATTTATTATTATTTAACAGCATAAATATTATTAGAACGTAAACATAATACATACGATCAATAGTCAGAATACTTTAAATTTCAATGTCAAATGATTTATCAATACTAAAGTCAGACCTTAAAGCCAATTTCAGAAACTTTGTTCACAAATATCGCAAAAATGTGACTTGATAGGCAAATTTGGATTACTGAATTTGAATCAGCTGTTACCGATTTATCAAAAAAGCAATGAGTTTAATTTGTGAAAAAAACATGTTGGCTAGTGTAATTATTTGGCAAAAGGACCTTTTTAATATAGCTGTGTTCGAATGTAATAAAATTTAATTACTAGTCGTAACTTTTATATTCGCGTTTACAATCGGGACAAAATCCCGATCATTTTTAGATGAAGACAAGACTATGAATATACATTTGTCGACGTAGCCTTGATTGAACTTAGAACTTGTCTGAAAAAAAGAGAGAGATAATTTGAATTCTGTAACAAGATTCATAAAATTAAGCTTCTAGCCTAATAGATAATTGAGAAAATATGAGAATAATTCAAATATATTTGGTGCCTGCACAAGGTAATATGCAATTAGACGATCGTTGTGTTGTCATCACGACAGAATATGCAAAGAAAATCGATAGTGAGAACAAAGGGTTTGTTCTGTAGGAAGGAACTATGTATCTGCATAGGGAAGTTGAAGCCTAAGACTCTTAATTAACTTGCTTCCTGGTAGTGTTTAGATCCTTAAAGGTTATTTAGACATAACCTTCACTTGTTAGTCGTTTTATTAACTTGCCGTGTCTGGTCGGGGACTGATTATGTTCCCAAAATATACGAAGCGGCTTATTAAATTACAAATGTGATAGAACATTAATTGACTCCTATTCAACTTAATATCAATATTTACCAATTGTACACTTGCTTTAATAGAAATATAATAAATCTTTCAGATGTCTTTACAAACCCTATGTTGTAGATCAAATAAATGTACCGGTATTCGGAATAATAAAAGGTACTCTCTTATAGAAATTTAAGAATTCGATCTAATTCAATTCATTTTACCGCATCGAATTGAAAAACGTTGCTACTCTGAACTCGATAATCGATAAAATATTTCAGAAACTACAATATTTTCTTTAGTTTTTCAATAAACTTTCTATCCGAGTTAAATCAATACCACGAACAAAGGCATTATGTTAATGTTTCACTAGGTCCTTAGCTAGCAACGGCACCCCTGCAGAATATAGTGTTACATCGATCCAATTGGGGTTGCTTAAGGGGTATTCACAGATGGAAATGCAACTTGCGTCTACTAGAGATGGTCATTTAAAGTGATAGAAGTTGATTTCTTGATCTTGTATGTTTCCTATTTCATGTTCTCGTCGTAAGTTACAAAAAATAATAAGTTTATTTTGGGGAATTTATGTAATAATATTATGAAGAGTAAAATTGTCTATTGTAACTAGATGACACATTAGAGTCAGAGGGTCACATTAGAGTTATAGAACCTATAAAAGACAGACTGAATAAGGCATTCATTTTCATACATAAAGAAGTCATGTAGCTAATTCATCACTATCCTATAGGAGTTGATTTTGGGATAAATGTTATCGACCTACTTTGTCAGGAATATCCACTGGTTTTATACAACAACGACGCAACTAGCTAGATCGTGACAATATTTGTTGAAACAGCGATCAATAGTGGAGGTTGGTGTTCCCTTAACACAATAAACTATAATGGGAATCGGGACTCCCTCGCTAAATAGGTCAGTGGGTACATTTAGGGGAGCCAGGAATGAATGCCTGCAGGTTGTCAGGAAACCAAAACATTGTTACTGTGAAAGAGGGAACGAAAATTTGCATACAAACTGAATTAGTACAAAAGTTGCTCGTGTTGGTATAGTTATGAATGCCATCTGATTATAAAATTGTACCTAACTTTACGATTATTCATACGAAGTTGGTTAACAAAAGTCCATTAAGTATTTACTTTATGTTTTGATTTGTCGATGATGATACAAATTACGAAATAATGTTCGCATACCCTTTGACTAATCCCAGACTTATTATTAATTCAGTAGGGATAACAGTATTAGTGTATACAATAGTAAGTAATAATAAATAGGTAAATAATGCTATTAACCTATTATTATCTACCTAATGGAATTACTCCTGTGCATATGTATAGTATTAGCAATTCCATTTCGTTGGCAAAACATGTTTATACAATGATTTACGCATGACATTATGCTTTAAATATGTATTAATTTAAACTATCTAAAAGTATAATCTCTCTCTTACCTGTCGTATCGTAATAGAGTAATATCATAAGAACACATGTACCAAACAAATAACTACTAAATACAATTTATATAAATATACTCGTTATCATTATGGGCTGCTTCTTATGGGAGAATACAGAAATAATACTGTGTAGTTATTGGTAGTCACGAAGTGCTTAATTGAGATCGATGACATATAATCATGTGATGGGAACTCGTGAAGGCCTTATTATACCAATTGGTACAAATGTTATGTAGTAAATAATAAAAACAAAAAAATCACACCTTGTAAAGTGCTACGACAAATGGAATTCTTGCTGATGTTACATAGAATATTCAGACTGGCAGTACATAGGTACATACAATATATTACGAAAGTTCATAACTTCTGCAATTTAAATAAGGACATAATTCGGACACTGCATATATTATGAAAGAGTCTAAGTGACACGCTCGCACTTAAAAAAGCCATTTCGGACATTCATTATTATTACGAGTTACACGTTAATTAGCATAAATTATTTGGGAAATATATTTAGATGGAACATTTTGTTAAAATCATTATTGAATTCCATAACCAGAAACCACTAAATACTCATTTAAAAGTCATCTTTGTGTTTATTAGTTCAGTATTGTACCGTAATTTTCTTGATATAGACCAGATACTATAAATCTAGCTCAAGGTTGATTGTAAGTTATTTATGGATGTTCAAGGAACTCTAATCACTAGAAAAGCTTTGATCGCTTTTGTATCACTGTTATTTGGCATCTGCTATTTATAAGTCTATAATTTTGAAGACGATTAGGTTGGTAATAATCGTCTGTCGTACGGTAAAGTGTCCTGTCTATATGCCGGCGGAACTAATATTTTAAACGTGTTGTAAAATTATATGCAATTAATATGTCGTGGCTGTAATAGCCCTCGTAGAATTTAATTTCGACGTGTTTTTATTTTCCGTAGCAATTTTATAAGTTTAGCGAATAAACTAACTTTAACAATAAATATAATGTTAGTTCGTATGATTATTATGAATCGAAGTACAGGTCTTGCACGTTGCATAAGTTGAAATAGTTTGCGGTATAATTTTAAATTGTCCGAAAAAGTCGGTATTAATTTCTAAATAACAGTTCAACTATAACACTTAATTTTTGCAATTAACAAGATGACAAAGAGAATTTCCCCTTTTTTCCTCGATTACACAACATTTCCTAATACTGTACAGAACTCCTAAACAAAATGCTAATGAAGAGAATGAAGGAAGACTCACCAGACGGCCTGAACTTGGACACATCCGCTCCACATTTCTCCCTGTTGTAGAACATTTTCTTGCACATGATCCATGGTCCAAAGTAGCCGTTTTCAAAGCTCGGGTTCTCCACTGCAAAATAAATAATTGTAAATTAGTGAAGAATACTTAATTACTAAATAATTTATTGCATTTTATTGATTTGGACTAGCATTTGCCTGCAGCTCTGAAAACATGGAATTCGTCTGATACAGAGACGTTATTTGTCCTATACTCATACATATATTATGTATGAGTATAGGATGGGATACATATATTTTTGCCTGATCAATAGTGTGCGTATGTGTTTACAGACTATAATCTATTTTATATCTGTCTCAAACATCCAAGCAACCAAACGTTGGCAGTTCTAATGGCAGCAAGATTAAAATTGTACTTGCTAAGCTAATCAAATAAAGCGCCAACATTCATTGCAATTTAGTCCATAACTGGCAAGTTTTCTAAACTTCATAGCATGCATTTGTTAGGTACAACCTAATGTAACAGTACAACACATGCGCTGTTTATTGTTGGTCTGAGGTCTCTAGCATGGCTCTTATCCGGAATTTAAATATTTACATCGATGAATAATTCAAGCAGTTACCAGTTTCAGGTCATTGTATGACCCGACAAGATGTAACGTCGTTTTTTTTATCACTTTCCATTTTAAATATGGAAAATGAACCCAAGCAAGAAAGTTTGGGTTGCCGTGGTGTTTTGTTTGGTTTTCATTAGGGTTACGTAACAATTTACTATTTTTACTGGCTCGAATCTCGATTTTTCTAAAATAATCCTATAGATTATAGTAATGGCTAAAATAATTGTTGCATAAAAACAGGTGAACAGAATAAATCGTCTACCGTCGGTTTTTTACAGTTGAAGAATGTGGTCTTATAGGCACTATTTTTATAATCTACCCAATGAACTTTATATTAAACGTGCGAAATTAAAATCCACAGCAAATAACCTATAGAAAAATAACCTATACATACTATAGAATCTAACACTTGGTAAGTACATATTTAATTTTATTAGTAGAAATTCATACCGCACGAAGATTTTCAGATTGCTCGATTAAGTTACGTTATATCTGCGACTCTGCAGCTGTTATTGAGGAAAACCGCATTGTTATGCGTAAGGGAACATTGTTAATGACCGCGGCAAGATTGTGGTAGTTTTAATACTACCAGTTGTACGGAAAATAACCCAGAGAGAATAACATAAGATGTTTTTTTCTCTTAAAATATTTTTTTAAAATCGAATCATATTGGATTGTCAACCATGATCCAAATTTGTCTAGTTCCCCTATATAAGGGTTACGAAGGTCAGATCGGCAGTAGCTTCAATGTAATTACCAGACTCGCTAAATCCTGGATCATGGTCAAAGCGGACCACGTCTAAGCACGGGATATAACGCTAGGAAGATGATGAACACATATTGGATTGTCCACCGATGGACTGAATATATCTAAAGGTTTATAAGAGCTAAGTGTAACTTAATGATTTACTACTCCAACTAGTTTAAAAATACTACATACATACAAGTCCTTACTAAATAGAATCGCTTCGCGAGACATAGGAATCGAAGGAAAATGTTCTAGTAATCGCAGTCGCATTCAAAACTAAGGATCATTCATAGGTACCGAATAATAATAAAAAAATTAAGAGACATGATTGAATGCCAAATTTAAGTAGTTACATGGGTACATACATAGTACATACATATATTGGTCGAAGAAACGTTACAATAAGTGTGGGTCGCCTGGTTGTACGAGCTCTTTTAAAGGTCGCGTGGGTTTAGTTATTTGACACTTATGCGAACACCGTATTCCATTTGAAGTTGGCTATCATTATGGCTCAATACTTTTAAGACAACTTTTACAGCATGCAAAGTCCAAAGAAAGAGGTGTGATATCGAAAAGTGTAAAACTAATATTATATTGAAGTATTCCAAAATGGTAAAATCGTAAGTTTAATGTAAAGGTAAATTACTCTGGCATTCTGCTTGGGACTCTGCGTTAGCCTTCGTTCACACGCTGATTAATACCCAACTATAAAAAGGAAAATGTTCGAGTTTTCTTACGGTATTTTCCATCTCGGCAAAGGAAGAGAAAACTTGAAGAAATAGTTTACTACAAGCAATCAGTCTTATAAATTTCACTATAAGATGAAGTCGTAATTTTTATTTTCTAGAAACTTTTAAGCTGTCTTCAAAATAAAAGGGCTTTTGATAAAATCAATCAGAACATCATATAACTTACAGGACAGTAAATTGCAATTTAAAAAACAGCTATACATGATTCCATGAAACTGTGTATAAATGTGTCGAATATTATTAGTGCCTACCGATAGGGTTTAACTCAGATTACAGAACAAAATCTGTAATCTGAGGGGTGTAACCTAAATATTTTTATGTAACCTAGTAGTGCTTGCATACTGTCATAAATAGGGCAACGTATACAATATACCTAACAGGTTGCGACTGCTCGGAATCTCGGATTCTTGCAAGTACAAAAGATAACTAAAAACTCGATGTAAGTACGGGAACATTTGTAACTGACTGACTTTGGCTGACTCTTGAAAAACGTAGCGCAGTTACATTTTATACTTACTTAAAACTTAATTGCGAAAGTGATAGATTTATATCTTTGTCAAACTACAAATATATTTCGAAAAATGGAACGCGCATCAATCACTAAGGTTTACGCCACCTCGCCGCTGACTACTCAAGGAAAATCGTTCTACATGATTGTATTCGTGTGACTCTTAAACTGCAGTTACGTCATAGCCATTGTAAAATGAGCCTTAAGGGCCCGCCGTACGATTTCCCACTTTTCCTTACTATTGGTTGCTACTGGGTTTTTCACCATAACTGTGTCACGTTACATAATACCGCACATATTTTGTTCGCTGTCGATGCGTGAGATGTCATCTTCGACCTTCGGGCTGCCTACAAAGTCTCGTTTCAACACATTCGAGCATGACAATACGTTTAATAAACAAACAAGTTTGATAGTTTTTCGTGTTACGTAACTGTTTGCAGGAGGCACCAGTGTGTCACGAAAAATATGTGAAGGTTCTATGAACAATACCGAGTAGTTATTTGTTTTCCTATTCTATACGCACATAAGTATCGATTTTAGCCTATTTGTACGATAGCGTTTTAGGCTCAAATAAAGTAAAATTCCTCGTCAAGGTTGTCTATTGCGGATGTAACTGTAGATAACATGCGGAAACTGTAGGTTCCATACTACTAACTCTTTAAATAACGGTTTTAAAATTGACGGCGTACAAAAAAGAGCATCTAAATATAACTAGCTAAACACTTATTCGAAGAACAGTGTGACTGCAGTAGTGCATATTTATTAAGTAATACTATTGCTATAGTGCTGTTTATATTATAAAAGTATGATCAATATACTGAGAAAAATATTGGTAATATACCTACAATCCAGTTAACAAATTCTTTGTTCGGATGTGATCACGGAGTAATAAATAAAGGCTGCCAATGTGTGTATATGCGTATTTCGTACGGTTCATCTATAAATCGGGCATTGCATGCAATCTATTATTTAACACTCGATATCAAAATAGGAACTTTTAGGTTCAATTTACTTAGAGATATGTAGCTAATCACTTAGATATTTAATACAGACCATTGTAAAGGAATGCGACCAAAATGAACAGTTAAACAGATATCAAAGAGAAGTCTTTATGAAACTTTAATTTTACGTTTTTCCAATCGATATAACAAAAATCAAGAGTTATTCTTCTCTAACTTTATTTGAAAATTTTTTATAAAATCAGTAGCTGAATACTGAAAACTAAAATTGCAAATGTAGCTAGCCAGACATCGGATGAGAAATCTGAAGGCTCAACTACAGAAGGTCGAACGCTAAGAGAGGAACAGAGGGTCCCGTCACGACTTCCTCACACACTAATTGAATTGGTACTGCGTTGCGAATCACCCGGCTCTAATTGTGTAACGAGGTTCAACTCTCGCCGGCTTTATCTGATTTCAATTGTGGAAATTTAAATAAAAGTAAAATATTGCGACACCGCGTTCACGTCACGGTGATTTACAGAAACAGATGCGCTTTCGTACCAATTATTTAATTTAAATAACTTTCAGACGACAAATTCTATATTAGGATTAAAGATTTGTGAAGTGGTGTTCACTTATATCTATTACCGGTTGAGTGAATTCACTTTGGACGTAAAATATCTTGTGGATATTTTATTGTTACCATTTTCCAAGTGACTTTATGAGACATAAGCATAAATGTTGTTTTACGTCAGCAAAATTTAATTGAATAATTAAATTATATTTACCAAGACTTTCTTAGATCTCGTAATAGATCAATGGAGAACACTGTTGTGATATGCACCTCTAGGCGAGTTTATGGCCGAATCTTTAAACGAAATGCCTAAGTGAGTACTTAAACAAATATTTTTTTCGAGTAAGTACAAAGATATTGTTATACTGATCCATGCATTACCAAACATAATAGATGATCACTTAAACGATCCACTCCAAACCGAATGTAGGTCGAGCTATTCAAAAAGACACGTTGAGCCAACAATCTGTTTGCTATAGATTGTGTTTGGTGCCCTTACGGTACAGTCGTGTCCCGAGACAAATGCACGTATTACGGAGGCGGGGACACTTAAATACTCGTAAATGTCTTAATAGTGTTCCACATTTACACCTCATTAATGCCAAATGAGTCACCACTTCACATTGTCAATTGACTTCTTGATGACCGATGATCTCCTAGTTCACGACGATCAATCATAACGAGCATTTCTTTCTTTAAAGAAGACAGTGTCTTAAAAAACGATGTAAATTTATTTTATATCCATTACATCCGTTCAGTAATTAGCACTTTAAGTTTAAACATATGTTTGATTGATCCATACCTTCTGTAAACGTATTTCTGATTTGCCTATGTCGTTGCGATGCACTGTTTTAGTAGTTGTCTTACAGGTAAATCAATTAGTACAATTGATAAATGTCTCGTCTCATATGTCGGTAGAAGATACGTAATATGGAGTAATTGTTATATATCTTACAGATAGATGGTCCGACGACCAAAGATCACGAACGTTTGTATAAAAATGAAACGAAAGTAAAACTTAGACGGCTAATCATTGCGGACGAACCACCGCAACCAATGACAAATAAATGCTCGAATGCACCCGTGCCGTTTTGTACTGCGTTGCAGTTATGTTTCACCGGGCCGGTAACTGTTAAATCATTAAGAACTGCAGAACAATAAGTCATAAAGTATGTGGCGATAAATTTTACGATTCTAGCCAGTCCCGGTAAACCGATAGCCTAGATATGGGGCAATGATTCTTCGCGCGTCAAACCCTTACTTTCGATAAAACAAGCTGTACTTTCTAAAGCAATCTGGAGGAAATATCAATTTCCTAGAAGGTTCACGATATCAATAGACTATATTGATTGGTCCAATTTTTAACTCAGGTGCAGTGTAGTATATCTATACGATACTTCACTCACAAACAGGATCTCCTGTTTATGAGTGAAGTGGGAGACTTTTATTGGATCGAAATTGGCCTAAGGTACTTTGAAAATAGATGGTAAGTCTATGATGGCGACCTAGAATTGCACCTAATGCTTCTCTCCGCATTCTAAATCAATTTGTTGCAGAAAAAACTAAGGTAAAGGTAACTAAGGTAATACCCATATGTGTTTACCATGATTAAGTTCTAAAGTCAAGGAAGCTCCCGCGATATTTAGTAGCTTAACGGGTATATATTGAATAGCTCTTGATGATAAGATAACTGTAGCATGTCTGATCTTATCACGGGATTAACTTTTTACTTAAACAGAATAAATAGAACGGAACACCATGCAAACTTGAAGACCAATCAATGGCCTGCTTCATGTAAGCGGTCATGCGAACACTACCGCCATAACTATTTACAGTCAATTACTCTTCGGGTACCATCAAATTCTTGATACCGATTCGGTTCGGTCTAAATTAAACTCATGGCGTAATGTATTAAAATGTGCAAGATCATAATGGTCCACTTATATGCACAGCTATAGCGACTGTATCTAATACCAATAATATAAATAGGGATGTGGGTAGATAGATGTTTGCTAATCTGCCAAAATTAGCTAAGACTAGGGTCTGCTAGAGGCTAGGTTTTATATCCCGCGATAGCAGATAGTTACCGAAAGATGCAGGTAAGCCTTTATTTTGCAGGCTCAAACAAGCGAACCAACGTACAACTTTGTTTTAAAGGATTCAAAAATATAATTGTACGTTTACCAATGTTTACCGCGAGGCAAGATCAATATCATTCTTCAATTTCTGCATTCAATGTCTTCCTGTTCTTCAATAAGTTTAAGGTCGATACGCTCAACGACTATATGCAGTCTTGTACAGCAAATCTAATCTAATCTAACCGAATTTATATAAAAACTAATTACATAAATAATGATAGAAACCGCGATTGGCTTGAGGGGACTTGAGATGGACGACACTATAAATAAAAGTACAATGCATAACAGATAGCGTTACAAAATTAACTGTTAATGAATGTCGGAGCTGACACTTCATTTAGCATCAATGTCACGGACAATGAAGACACTGGAGACTAATCGTTAACAAAAACAGGGGAAGAAAAAAAACGGCTCTTTCTCGGGACCTTCAACCTGGTATTGGCATCCGAGGTCGTTGGCTGTCAGTTGAAAAAACTGGTCAAGCGAGAGCTGAACCTAAATAAAGGCACAGGTTCTTAGCGGAGTAGATGAGAAATGTTTAAATGTTGAAGGAATTATACAGCCTCAATTTACTTAAGTAACTCTGGTACTAGTCTAATGTATTAGAAAAAAAACCTCATATAATTATATTTTTTTTAAATTCAACCGAGATAATGTTTCGAATTAGGTACACCTAAAAATTTATTTTGTCGAGAATGTCGTACAGACAAGACAAAGTTGTACGCTTTTCTATCATATGAACTACATTGCAATGGCCCAAACCATAAACAAGTTTATCTGTGCCCGATTTATATGAATTTAAATTATGCTCGAAAGAGTTTCAATCAAATTGCTGATACGGATCCCTAAAAAATGGCATTGTCATGCCTGACCATTGATGGAACGCGATACGCAGACAAACCTCAACAACAGTTACTCTATTGTAACTTCTACATAACATTACTTTTGTAGAGAATTTTTGGAGCATCGCCTGTGTACCCGAACCGGATTTGAGCCTTGTGCTCAATATGCAGCATTGGCCGCGCAACATGGCAGAAACGTCGCGCGACGTTTTTCAGAAAATATGTTTGAACATCAATAAACGGACATGAAGTCGAGCTTCATACAAGTAATGTCGCGAGGTACCTAAAATTCCTTTGGTTAATTAACCATTATTGTATTTATTAACTTAATTGAATACAATTTCGTAATGGAACACAAGTACATCGCGGACATGCAACTGCGATCAACCGGTATGTGCACATGCATATTTTATATACAACTGTCATCTCAATGTTACTTTGTTAGTCACGTAGGTCCCAGTCATATGGCACCTTGATAAACATGTTTAGCATCATGTGTTACATGACATTCGTTCTCTATTCCCCTATATTACAGTGCACATTTAAAGTGCTTCATATTTCCGCTTTCCAATTCATTGGCGTTGATAAGTAAGTTGAGTACAAGTATACTGTTCCCATTTCCAGTGTATTCTACATAATAGGTAGGTACCATAAACATAAAAATTACTGTGTTTTTTTAAACAAAACATTTCCCGCCGAATCAGTTAGCCTACAAAAAGGGCAAGTGACTAATTTGTTTACGATTAGAAGTTTTATGACAAGCATATTGTACCATAGTGAACGTTAAAATAATCTTAGCAGTGAATGATTTCTTAATCAAGTTATCTAAGAAAGTATTGGAGAAAGCCATAAGATTGCTTGTGAACTGAGTCCAACCATTACAGTGTCTGCCTCTTGAATAATGAATATTGATTGCTTAGACAGAATTAATGGCCATTATTTAGTAGTAAGATGACCGCGAAAAACAGTTTTAGTATTCATATTGAAGGCTTTACGTTTTATTATTCAAAGTTGAATGCTCGTTGTCTAAATGGTTTAAAAAAACAAGCCATAACTGCGACCGCGCATCTCCCACAAGTTTTGTCACAAAGGTCTCGGAGGTCAATGACCCGTTTGGCGGGCGCGCCACATTTTTAAATGCACCGTGGGTTCATGGCACTAGTAAACATCTTATGGGGCCTATCATAATCAAGTACAGTCATTACGAGTTAACGAGCCAATGGGTTTGTAAGGTTGCCATAATTAGCATACATTAACTAACGATGTATCATGATAGTATAAAACAACATATCTACTACTTGATTACCAAAAGCTACAAAGTACATTTTTGCACGTACATTTTTCTTGAAATATTCGTTACCAGCATAAAAAGCGCTTTTAAGAATTTTAAATCTTTCATTTTTGCGTATTGAACGTGACTGTTCACCTCGGATGCGACTCTCGCCGAACCTTTTAATGAATGGGAATTAGAGAATAACCGAATTCACATTATTATATAAGCGTATAAGTGCAGATTGTAGCCGAATCATTCCCGCAAAATAATTTTCATCGGACTTCCATCCGGCTTTAGATAATACTCAATTTTATTGGGCTTGGTCCGTGATTTTAGTTTGAACATGCATTTTAGAACAAGGTACTTTTATTTGAGTATAAATGGAAAACCTCTTAATGGCTTATAAACGCAGCAAATACAGATAAGATTGGTGACATTACTGGAGAACATGATGATTATAATATGTAATCATATCATGTTCTCCAGAATATCAGTATAGAACAATACTCCCATTATCCTGTTAAATAGATTGTATGTAAGTTACACTGTGTTTATAAGAAACTCTGATGTACCTATATGTGAGTTTTCAGAAAACGCGATGTACAGACGACAGCACATCAGGCTATAAATTTTTGTTGCGAAACAGACCTTATCACAACGACATAAGACTCCGCAGTGTTTAGCCTGAAGTGCTGTCGTGTGTACACACCTCTCAGGTAATGTATTTTTTGAACTTACAATCCAACAACAGTTTTATTTCGCTTCATCCACACCGTCGTGATAAGTTGAATGATCCGCATTTTTTATTCCTTTTACGGAGACATGCCGTTTTGCTGAGATTCCATTAATTTTTTTTTGAAAATACTGTTTTTAAGTTCAAGTGTATTTTTGCGGTCCAACAGCGGCTAAGATTTTGCTAGTCACGTTTAAATACGTTTTCAAATACTGTTAGCGATATAATTCAGTTGTTCAGTAACAACTAGGCAAATACACCTAGAGTCCTGGCCGAATCGATACACCTGAGTCAATGTCAATATCAAACAAAATATTTGAGAAACATGTTATTTTATTGTTTACAACTATTTATTTACAAAAATGCTAAATATGTAGCAACAAATTAATGTAATAGAGATCTACCTATTAAACAGCTATTTATTCAACCAATTCATTAGCTGATTTAGACTAAATGTTATATTTATTTTGTTTGAGCTTGAATCTAAATGTCTATTGCAAGGCGATATTTAAGCGAAGTTCTTCAATTATTGAGAATCGTAAGTAGCAGAGGAAGTGAAACACCTTTAGAGCATCTCTGTTAGAAAGTCCATAGCGGTTGAGTTGTAGTTTATATTAAAAAATACGCTTGCAATACCCTATCTTTGATCATCTAATAAGGGACTTAGAAAGGCAAAGGTAACAGTATACCAATGCGCGGTTTGGCCTACTTCGCGTGCGCCGGCGCTGGGAGCGCAACTTCCGTTGTGATAGGGTCCGGTATTTTATTTAAACCGGTGTTTTTCAATCTTGAATTGAATACGCGACCCCTTTACAGGTTGAAAAAATTCGCGACCCCCTTAGGCCAGACAGAAAAATGTATCTAACTGGAAGTGTTTAGAACTTTGCCTTTTTCGTTTTACCGGCACCGCCAAGTAAGACTTTGATCTGGGGGTCGCGACTCACAGATTGCAAAACACTGATTTAAACCATACCTTAATGTAGGTGTAACTCGTCGGCTTAATTACGTGTTGTGATCATCGTTAAGTCGGCAATAAAATAGAATAAACGTACAAGTAATAAAACGTGTGTCAAAGTAATTTATTAATAGGCTTTTGCCTGCGGCTTCGCCCGTGTATCCGGTCGGCTACAGACTCGTATCAAGCGTCCCGCGGGATTAAGCATTTGATTCTAGATAGTAGGAAGCCTATGTCCTTCTTTAGGTTTAAAACTTTTAGCGCACCGAATTTCATCGCAAACGGTTAAGCAGTTTAAGCGTGAAAGCGTAACAGACAGATATACTTTCGCATTTATAATAAGCTGTTTAATCCTTAATATCGCAATGTTTAATTACTTCAATAAGTAAGAGTATGCACTGTTTCTTAGGAGTTTCATTAAGAGTGATTACTTAAATAATCTTACAAATTATTCGACGATATTGTTACAGCATTTAATTTTCTCAAGCTTATTAATTAGTAGATAGATATTAAGCACTGTTAGTAAAAAGCTTCTTATTTGTACTAAACAATATAACATACATACTCCACAATAAAATAAATATTATAACTTGTCTTGTCTATGAATTGTATGTTACTGTTAATAATTTATAAATAATTCTACATGCAGCATTTATGTGCTTACCTTGTATGTAAGAAGGCAACTACTTAGAGATGACATGCAATATTAATGAATCATTTCAGTCTTATATGTGAATTTTTAATTACATCTACTTACTTTTTACGAAATATTATACAAGTATATAAATACATACATAAAATGATCAATATTTTAAATAAAGAGATTAAATGTACCCAAGTGTCAATTAATTAATCCTCCACCTATTAATAATGCAGTTTAGTAATGGGTTTTAGAGAATACTTACAGTAATATGACTGCATTGAAGGTTGTAGGTTGGAATCATCTGAAAGAATTTGTGCTTTGCTAATGCTAATTGCTAACTAATAGGATATAAAGTATAGAGTTACCATTAAATTGTGACTGGTAACCATTTTGTGCAACATTAGGTACTAAACTAACTAACTAGCTAGTTAAGTATTTAAATATATCTACTAATAATGGAAATATGTAAAAAAAATTTCAAGTTCTGTAACCAACAGTAACTTAACATTGGAAACAGTAACTTTGATGTTGCATCACATTTTTTTTTATGTGAATAGATATTTGGTCCTGATGATGTGATCAAAATGGTCAATTTCAATTTCTTCATTTGCCAGATAGATAGGAGATTTTTCAAAATTGCTTTGTTACTGCAAAGCATAATGATACCTGCTAATAAACTGAAAGATATAAATTTTGATCAGATCTTCAGACTAGAGGAATTAGCTAGGTGCCTTGGGAGTTATAATTGACAACATTATTGGGAATCAATTAATGTATGTAGTTTGGTTAACTAACTATTTTACACCAATTTGTACAACAACCATGAAACCAATAAATGAAACAATTAATGCTACTTACAACTGGCAAAGTATCCCCAGTTCGGCAGTCCGACAGCAACTGCCCCAATGATAAAGCAGATGAAACCGAAGATGACTATGCATATGGAATACAGAGCCTTGTTGCAGGCCATGGCTGCATGACTCGGTCGCTACGTTGGACGTTGGCATCAGGATCGGCTATTAGTTGTTCTATGCGACTGTCTTCTAGGTGTATTCATCTGTTAACAATCATTTTCATTACTGTTTGTTTAATGAGCAACATTTCCTAATGAAACCTAGATGAGACTTGATCATCTTAATATCCATTTTTATTTGTTAGTAACTTTTTATTAATCTGTGATTTCACTCAGTGCAGAAAAATTTATTATACCCCACTGTTTCCCTTGGAATAGTAGTCAATTTATAGAAACACAGTAAGTAATGAGTTAAAAGAAATGTCTTTTAGTGGTATATTGTTAATGCCAACAAATGAGGGTCCGATTGTGGATTTTTTACACAATCTTTTACTACTCAAAAATATGGATAATCTAAACAGATTATTAGGTAAACACCTTAGAGAGTAAAGTTAAACTTATCTACCCTCTGACCTATTAATTAATAATTTTGAAATGTGCCTATGAAAAGCTGAAAAAGTAAGTACTAAAATAATATGCAGGCTGGGAAATTTTGTTAATGTACAAATATATTTTCAAATTTGGTGAGTTTGGATGATACTAATTGCTACAAAAACATGCCTTAGTGGTAAGATGTATTTGGCTTAAGACCTGGGATAATATTCTTCTTTTTTCTAAATTCTGAAATGTATGAAAATTTACGAAATCGCAGTAGAACCAATACAATATGTTTCGTTGCAACTTATTGACCCATAATCTGAATATCAGGTCAGAGGGATCACAATATAGTTCAATATCGATTGCTAATAAAATATTATGTAGATCAAAAAATATTAAATAAAGTATTTTTAACATTGAAGCAATATAATTTGCTACAAATAACAAAATATATATTAGAAAAGTTCCAACAAGTTCAGAACTGTTCTAAGAGTTCGATTATGATACAATTGATTGGATACTATCACCTCGTAAAGACCTTAATATCTTTACAAAGTCATTATAAAGTTATTACACGACTGAAAACCGGTCTCCACTCAACAGTATGCAAGCCCAATGGAATGTTTAATCAAAACAATTGCGAAACGCATGCAAACGTTGTTGTCAAAATATTTCTAATAGGAAACAGTTTTTGATAGAAATCTAACAAGAAACTACAGACGAAGAACTTTATAACGTGGTAATTGAAGCATACAGCGCACAAAGGCTAGAAACAGTTATTTAGATGTTACTTTTACTCACGTTGGCTTCGCGAAGACTTGAAGAATCACACGAAGATCACTCAACTATGCAAAAGACAATCGATTAAAATATCGAAGTCAGTTTTGCAATATATCAGCATCTCTTTTTTGCACATTCAAACTTAATGAAACAAAACACCTGTTTTCATGTGAATGCACAAAAGTTCACTCACGATTCAAAATTCGAACCACGACACACCTAACACAACCGCTGCAAATAGCTATAGAAATCTAAGCACAGGATTTGATTCAGTGAATGAAACTATCTACTAGGAATTCACTAACTGTACCTCAAAAGTTATTATTAAGATTTTTATCTACGTGAGAAACATGTAGGTACAATAATTTTTATTGTACACCACGGCTCGATTACGCTATTGCCGCGCGCGATGTGGACGTGATCGGTACATAAACTGGTTTTTTGATTTCAATTTGAGTTGAGCGCGCTCGTTCTGTGGTTGTTTACTGTGACGAAGAGGTATGAATCTTATATCTTGCTCGCTCACACACAAAGGATTTACATTTACGTGACAGGTAGAGGAAAAGAGCGCAATAACTTTTAGTTCTTACGATGCATCGGTAAAAATTTAAAGGTAGTTAATGCCGGTGTTTGTAACATATTATATTGCAACTGGCTTGAAAATAAGTTTTGTATTTTGGCAAGTTTTGCATTGAAAAAAATCCTAAACGGAATTGAATCCAAGAGCGCAAATATGTGAAATGCTGTTGCTGTGTCGGTTGAATTATTCAGCAATATACTTTCCATTGTAATGGAAGGTAGCAAAATGGTAAGGACACACGCCTCTTAACCGAAGTGTGCGGGTCCAGACCCAAGCACGTGCCTCTAGATTTTTCAATCTATTTCGTATTTATAACACTAGCTGCTCGACGGTGAGCGAAAACATCGTGATGAAACCCGCAAATTCAAACAACTTTGAATTTGTAACTAAGTATGATCCAAAAAAAAATTGTCCGGTTCCCGTATCTTAGGGTTACGAAGGTCAGATCGGCAGTTGCTTCAATGTAATTACCAAACTCCCTAAATCCTGGATCATGGTCTAAGCGGACCCCGTCTAACCACGGGAAATAACGCTAAGAAGATGTTGATATTAATTTTCATTGTTGTTTCTATTCTTTTTTTAACTTTATCAGGTTTAAGAAAAATAATTACAATGCCATCTATGGAGCCATAATTTAAGTGAACATCTAAGTGTAATATTATATTTAAGTAGCTATTGTCCATTCTCACGACGTAAATAGTGCCAAATTAATATGAATCGGTTTTCGGGTAGTCATTAGCTGTCCCTACCTACAGAAAATACTTAATCAATCTATAGAGCATAGTATTCATATTATAACGTCCTAAGTATTTTAACATTTTTAAAACATGATTATAGCTTTTGAATAATATGATTTCTGTACATAATAATAATGTTAGTATACATATTTTAATACCGTGCCTATATTATAGGAACGGTACCAAAACCTTTTTTGTTTGTCTGCCTGTTTGATAATCGACTATTCTTCGAAATGCCAATCTTACTATGAATTAAATGAGATAGTTGATGAAGCCGTGATAAAAAGCTAGTAAACACATGAACCGGCAAGGCGTCAATTTGTGATCGGATTTTCTAAAATTACAATTGCATGCGTAAATAAACTTAAATTAAATTTTTCCAGCTAATTGCTAGCTATCTTAAGCCTGTCTATAATTTTAAATTAAAGACTTTTACTTTCTGTGCACTACAATACGATAAGTGTCTTAGATACGAAAACGTACGAAATAGCATTAGCAAAATATAATTCACGCAATACGAGGTCGTTCTATTTTAATCCACCGTTCCCACACAGTAAGACGGGTTGTCTAGTCGGTAAAACAATCACGCCTAGTTGAAAACATTTAATGTGAATTTACTGCAACTGAATCAGTAAATTGCTCTATACTTACACGAATTTATTGTTGTGTAATAAAATTTATATAATATGAATTATTGATACAGAAGGGATTTTCACTGGAATTGATAAGAGGATTCAATTGAAAAATACCGAAATAAATAGTGACAAGTTATATTAATAAACAAAGTGAGATAAGATCATGCTATTATTAGCAATAATTTCATTAAACACTGGTAAGTTTCAATTACCTAGTTACATGTGCGTAATAACTTTGATGTGGATACTGAAAAACTTTTAAAGGTGCTTTTAATTTTTAAACTAAAGACGCGAATGCTTTAGTTTAAATTATAATCGGATGGCGACTACTTAATGGAATATTACATTATTCACTTCACTTATACTTTTTGATAATACATACCGTTACTCTATATTAATAGTATTACTCTATATTTTTTTATAAACATCAAACTTCGTCAATTAGGTTTAAGTTCCATAACAGTTGTATCAAGTAAATTTTTTTTTCATTAACGAAATAATATTTTATTTTGAAATATCTTTACAGCTATGGCAGTAGCAACAACAACTGCAAGTGCAGAAAACAATCAGGTATTAATTACTCGTCCTACTATCTATATTTATTATATCCATAGGTGCTTTTTAATGTTGTGTAGGTATTCGTTTTTGAAAATGATACGGCACCATAATTAAATAAACTACAGAAACTATTTTGATGAAAGAAACTAGTATATCAGTTTTAGGTTATAGCGGACATGTATTTACGTACCTGTATTTTAATTTCCTATAAGTATAGTTTGAATCAGATTTAAGAAAGAATTAAAATTTATGATGAATATGAATAATTTTCAGAATTTATGTCAATCTAGTGAAGATAAGTAAGTAATGTTCCTAAAAATGGGGAATGAATTGGCAAAGGTCTCATAGGCTTCATTATTTACAGACTAATGCTGTCGGCTGTAATGAGAATGGTGATTGTCCTTCAAGTGTGATGGATTGTAATAAAATATGTGGCTGTGACAGGTCTGCGTATGTGTATGTATTGCTTGCTGTGCTCTGTCTTACTCTTTAAAATATAAAACATTTTTTTTTTCATTCTTCTACTAAACATTTTGGCTTATTGGCTCGACCATAAAATTAGAAATATTTTTTGATCAAGCTGTACTGTTTATTGTTTTTCAGGGCGGTTTACTATAATGAAACGTCGAAAACATGCGTTGTGAGTTTTAAAAATTTAATGATTAGCCAGCTAAAAGTATATGGTAAGTTACATGCCAGGTACCTACATAAGTTACTTGGTATTTTCTTTAAATATGGGGACATAAATAAACAAGTATAGATGTAATAATACTGAGTACTTACTTTATATTGATTATCTACACACTAATATAAAGATATTAATTAATACAAAACATTTCTCTACAGGTAATGACAAAGACGATTCAGAGAGTAAGTCTTTTTTCTAAGATATTTTTTGTTTGGTCTCAAATACATGTCTACTGTATTCTTAAGATTATTGAACACAAAAATCTTATTTGTAGGTAACTCAGCGGATACTATGGCAGGTAACCGTTTCTATTTCTAATAAGTTTTGGATTACACTAACGTTTAAAAGATATTTTGTATGGTATTTTCAATATCTTAACCCAATAGAGAACATATCGTCCACATCAATATTTTTTTTTGATATACATACAATCAATCGTTTATTCATGGTCCAACTCATTGCCAGTTCACCAGTAGTTTATATGGTTAATATACCAAAAATCTAATTTGGAACTAACTAACTAAACTTCACGCTACTTCCCTAGCGGGGTAGGCAGAGAGAACCGAACGCCATATGGCACGATCCTTACACACCTCACTCGCCTCTTCAACATTCATAATCCTTTTCATACAAGCTCTACGGTTTTTATGACTCCTAACATCACCTTCTTTTAATACACGACCAATCTGGTCGTGGTAGGTGAGCCTGGGCCTTCCGCGGCTCCTACATCCTTCCACATTTGCATTATCTGTTTAGTCAATCTTTCGTCATCCATTCTTTCCACATGTCCGAACCACCGGAGCATGCCTCTTCTTACCTTGACTCCGACGCTGTCCTTCAGACCAACTCTCTTTCTTACATCATCATTCCGAACGCAGTCTGTGAGCGATACACCGCAGATTTTCCGTAGCGCACGCATCTCGACCGCGTTTATTCTACTTTCATGCTCTTTCTGCCATACCGAACTCTCGCTTCCATATGTTAGCGTAGGAATCAGCACCGCATTGTGTATGGCGAGCTGGGCCTTCTGGCTTAAGATTTTGCTGCCTAAAAGTTTTCCTAACGCTCCATTCACCCTATTCCCTGCATTCACTCTTCTTTCTATATCAGCGGAGTACCTTCCATCTCTACTAAATGCAGATCCTAGATATACAATTTCATTCACCTATTCCAGCACTACTTTAATTTGGCTTGAATTATTATTAATATTTAATATTGTTACAGAAAAAATACGCGTAGAGGCCGAAAGAATATTCAACACGATTCTAGTGTCAGTAATATTATTCTTAACATGCTGTGCTATTTGTTTCATCTCGGCGTGTTTGTATTGCTGTCGAATAAGTTACTCGTAAGTATAAGGAAAGTTAAAGTTATTTGTACGTTACCTTACTTAACTAACTCTATGACCACTTTATAATCAGTATTAAGAAAAACAATGGAAATACTAAAACAAATACAGCGAAAAGTATTTTACATTTATTTGTTAATAAAGACTTTTCGACATTTATGATCGATTTGCCAGCTGCAATATTTACTCCCCTTTTTTTTTTGATAAACATTATTGGGTAGTCCCAATAATGTTTTATTTCAAATCTCCAAATATACTTTAACTTTGAACTAAAATTAGTATTCAAATTGTTACAGAGATTACAGACTGAATAATGACGTCAAAGCCTTAACGAAAAAATTAAAGAGGGATCATATTAAGATTAATCCTAGTAAGAAATCAACAAAAAAGCCGTCCGAACCCGCCAGTGAAAGCTGTAACGTGATCTGTCAAGACGCTGGATTGTTTGTTGTTTAACGCTAGTTTTTATTTTTATGTGCGCCCACGGACTTGTAAAAAATTACAAGTCCATGTGTGCACCTAATGTTTGAGAAAAAATACAATAAAAACATTTTTTATTATTTTCCCACTTAGTAATAAACTTATAAAAAAAATTTAGTATAATTAACAAAAATCTCTAAATATAAACGTATAAATGCGTATCGAAAGAAGTTTGTGGCTTAATTTTACATTATTTACAAGTAAATAGTTGCAAAAGGAAGTTTTTTGCAAAATGTATATATTTATTTAAAAAAAAATTAAAGATACTCAAAATTATTTGTATGTACAGTGTTGTGTCGCTAGATGTCAAGTTTAATTACCTAAAGATTTCTGAACGAGTTGCTTCATACAATCCAATCACTGTATTCCACTGTCATTTGTGTACAATTTCCCTAATACTGATTGGCTAAAATACGCCAGCTTGTATGAAGATGACTAAGTGAGACAAGAGATTCTCATTTATCATTCACTCTCTTCATTCTATTGATGAAAATTCTTGACATTCTAGAAGTGACATTATTTACGCTGTTTTGTTATTATTTACTAAACAGACAGATAATATTTGCTAACGAACCAGCAAAACAGTCGGTGTAGTTTTTTTACGGAAACTGTATTTATTTCTAAACCCCTTTGGATATTAGTTGTTTATGTAAGTATTATCCTTCACGTACGACTAGTTCTAAAAAAATCAAAGCTGTAATCTGTAATGAAATAATAATATATTAATTCTCGTAAAACCCTTCGTATCTTAATGTATTATCGGTCTTTTATTTTCTCTGTTGTAGCAGTATATTGGATGCAGAGAACTAGCTATTATTCAAGCCTGGTAATATGGCGTTCGAATTAGTTGGACGTAATTTGACCTATTTCGTCCTATTTTTCTCAACTCTTTTGACATGCCTGTTGATGCTAGCGTGTTATATCTGCCTTCTCATTAGAGAAAGGTAAGAAATTTATAATTGTTTATTATTGTCATTATTATTTAGTTGTCCTCATCTTCCTTCAGCGTTATCAATATATTATTATTTTTACGTGTGATGAACATGGATATTTAAACACAAGTAACAGGTCAGAGGGTATGTCTGTTTATAAACATGTTTAAGTATGTCTATCCATTACCTAGTATCATAGTACAAGCTTCTAAACTTAGTTTGAATCTTGGGAATTGGTGTGTTCTGTGAGTCTCACTCAATTTATTCATTGTTTTATTAACCCTTTTTCTCACAGCCCAAAAACAGAATAAGTTTATCATGGTTAACTTTAACTTGCGTTAAATTTGAGAAAATTAATGCTCTACCGATTATCAACTTTCACTTTTTAACTAAATAATTAACAACTAACGAAGTTAACTTTTGGATTAACTGTGCCCACGTATGAATAAAACGTACTAAGAGGTATGTCAATCCTTTGTACTGATTTTGCTCTCATGTGGGGACAGCTTTTGGTACTTAATAAAAGGGTTTATGAAGACATCTGTTATGACTACACCAACGGAAATATCTTGATGATATCAAACCTTTTGTGTCTCTTACTTGACTAGTATTTTGGCTGTTAACTAATTTCAGTACACAACTTGTAACACAATAAATCTTGAAATGTTAATCTATGTAATATCTTTTAAAATATTTTTATATGTTACTAAAATTCATCATTTTCTCCATTACAGTGACCGCAGAAAGAAGTATTATTTGATTGATCTGGCAAAAAGGAAAGGAGTACAACTTGATTTGGAAACGCTGAGACCGAGCATGTTGTCTACATTGCACGATGAACTAAATTTAGATCATCCGTGTCCTATGGCTGTGCCCAATCTGGGTATTTTTGTATCGTAAATTGATTTTCGATATAGTTTCTTTTGACAAATTTTACATGTTATTTTATGAAGTCTTTCTCACTTTTTGAGTGAAAAGCTTGGATTATATGTATGTGCAAGGCAAATTGTGTTCTAGGGTGTTTTACGTAATATGTATTTGCTTGCTTTATTATGTATATAATATAAACAGTTATGGGTATACCTATGGAGCACACAAACCTAATGCTAAGTATACCATAATTTTCCTACAGATAAATATTTTTATCTATTTAATATCAATTTTACCTTGTTTTAAGAAAAAAATTGGTTTCACAAATATCTGCAGCTTGTAAGAGCTTTATAAGAAATTATTTCTCCTTATTTTTTTACATCTGATTATTTAAGAATCATGCACTATGAGTGCCATAGTTGTTGTTCTTGTATGAGTATTATTACTAAATAATTTCCACTATAATATCCTAGACCACTTAACAGTTGGTAAGTGTTTCTGTGTTTGTAAATCAATCCAATTGTAATCAAACCCAGAACCACCACTCTCGAATTATAAAATAATTTAGACTATCATAGTATTTCAATGCTTGAAATACTATTGCCAATAGAAACAATACTAATGGGCCTAAGCGTGATTTGCATTATGCATTATGCAGTTCATGATTACTTACAGCTTGATGTTTCGGCCATGTTGCAAGACGTGGTCAGAAGCAGTCCCATAAGAATTGTTTCTGGTGATAATGCTACACGAAAGACTAAAGTCTTGAAACTATTGCCAATGTTAGAATGCATGCCAAAGACAATTATTTTTTAGGTAAAATTAAGAAGTAAAATATTTAAAAAAAATTTGGTGGGGATGTACCTGAAAAGATAAAATATTAAAATGGTGAAGTTGAATTCGGAAATGGTCGGAATTTATATATTCTAAATTAAATATATGCATATTCTAAATATCGTTAATATAAGATATGTATATTACATTCACTACTTTTGATAGTTGACAATGTATACTATGCATCAGAAGACAAGGATCGAAGTAGAATTATATAACAATTACTGTAGTGTTACCAAAATAGGTATGATACGAAAAAATAAGTAGCTCCTACCATATAGTATTTCTTATACATAATACTGTGGGATCGTTGACACAAATCAAAAAGTGTTTTATAAGGCTCCTTAAAAGAAACAAGTTGAGTAGCAGAGAATATTGTAATGTAAGTCATCAAACCTTCTTAGAGATGGAGCAAGAAAAAGGTAATTTGAATGAAACCATAATGTTGTCACAAGATAAGTTTCGGCTTTATTGTATTAGTAAAATGATCTCTTCAATCGTCATAGACGGACCTATTTTTTGTCAATAGTTCCTAGGTGCTAGTCCTATACATCAAGAATATGCATTCGTTCCTAATTATAAACTGTATTGCGTGCCTTTTCAACTTTTAGCTACTATTAGCTTTAATAAGTCCTGCGATGCCCTGAAAGGGAAATTGTCGTCAAACGTTTACTTCATTGACTAAAGGAGATTCGTTAAAGATGTGAATACCTAGAGAGAGATTTTATAATACTCAATCCCCGTTCCAATACTAATTAATCCGAATTATGACTGGCAAAGGGATGATACTATATTACACATGTGATTTCACAAAACAATTGGTATAAATAGAAGATTGTAAATGATTGACTCATTTCGATTAGTCTTTAATTTGTACATACTTTGATAACCTATATCAGTTAATCAGTTAAATTTATTCTAGCATTGAATTTGACGACTCATAAAAAGTATTTCAGCTTTCGCCCGCGGCTTCGCTCGCGTGTTACATCGATGAAACATAGCTTATGTGTTATTCTAATGTATAAGCTATACTAATGCAAAGTTTCATTAAAATCCATGCAGTACTTTTTGCGTGAAAGGGTAACAAACATCTACAAATCCATCCATCCATACATCCATACAATCTTTCGCGTTTATAATATTAGTAAGATGTTTGGTGATGTCATTTATCCTACTTGCATAGATTTTGGAGCGGGCTGTAAGTAACAATTATCATTCTCTTGGCTAAATCCTGTTTATTTATAATAAATACTCGAATACAATAACGTCGATACATGACGTCGTAAGATTTTAGAATATTGACGTAAAATGTTAGTGTGTATGAGTTGGTGGCTAAGGTAGGATTCACATAAACCGGCGCGCATCGGAGAGCATCGGAGTGCACTTGCGGCCCTTAGTCGCCTTTTACGATATGCGGAAGGCCCTTAAGAAAATAGTATTTTATTAACATTTCCTAAAGTCGTAATTGTAATTTTGACTGGCTCGATGGCGCATTTGGTAGTGACCCTGCCCTATGCGCAAGAGTTGTGGGTTTGATCTCCACTCAGGACAGTAAGTGCGCTCCGATGCTCTTCTATGCGCGCCGGTTGATGTGAATCCTGCCTATGTTCAAATTATATGTTTGATACTAGTTTGAGAGTTGCAAGTCATATGTGATTCATAGCTGGGTGATGATATAGTAATAACATCATAATTGGTACCATCAAGCGAGTGACTATAATATGATTTGTTCTGGTGTATGGGATGCATACCCTTCTAACCTTCGCAACACTTTAATTAGGGGAAAGCGGAATGAAAGTATATATAACTAGCCGACCCGGAGAACTTCGTTCCGTCAATAAGGAGCTTTGCTCT
Source organism: Glyphodes perspectalis (assembly GCA_951394215.1). Taxonomy (NCBI): domain Eukaryota; kingdom Metazoa; phylum Arthropoda; class Insecta; order Lepidoptera; family Crambidae; genus Glyphodes; species Glyphodes perspectalis. Next base: position 11,475,125 of record OX596218.1, on the reverse strand, counting down.
TCAAAACTAATATTCTTTTTATTAATGAATATCATATTTTAATACTTATCATCCTATTCCGGACGAAGACAAATTCAAAAACACAATAAACATAAAAATGTATCTACCCGATCTATCTATATCTCGATATAGATATACATATTCCACTAGCTGTGCCCACGGTTCCACTCGTGTTTATGGTTAATGCTGTATAGCCTATAGCCTTCCTCGATAAATTGGCTATCTAACGGTGAAACAATTTTTCAAATCGGCCCAGTAGTTCCTGAGATTGGCGTGTTCAAGCAAACAAACAAACTCATTATATTAGTATTAATACATATGTACACTTTTAGATGTAGCTAGTGAATCACAAATGACTTAGACAAAGGAATTAGCAGCATGCTATGATATGTTTAAAAGGCAAAGAAGAAGGCTGAGAAAGGTGTTTCATGATCTACCGAGAGAAGAAATAATTAAATAACATAGTCGATTTCTAATGAAGTTCTAAACTTACCTATACTCTGATTAAGTAGATAGTAGTGATTTTATTACAGGAATTGTAACACGAAAGATCTACCTTTCCTTTCTATGAATATTCGGCATTACGATTCCCCATAAATATGAGATAATATCGATTAACTTTTTAATTGCGAATTTAATATATTACCTGTTCATACAATGGTAAGGAAAGGAGATCACAAGAATCTAATGAATATACTATTGTAAAAAATATTGCTTTTAAAATATAAAAATATTTTAAGTTAATAGAGTTAAGAGTACTTCTTAATTCATGTTCTGATCGTGTTTTATATTGATATTATGTTTTTTTTCCTATTGGAATCCCTTTTGGATGTAGGCTAATTTTTATTTTTAAGCGATTTATTATACATTATTTAATATTTAATAAATAGAGATTTATATTATAATTATAAATAAGTACATCTAATATACACTATCTAGTCTTAAATTTAAGGATTATGTATTTAGTACATAACTCTCTATTCTGTACTTGTGTATAAGAAGCATACACATTATAAAAAAATATGCAAGTATCAATTGACCTTATTTTTTCAATAAAGAGCATATTGTTTTGAATCTCTGTAGGTTAAACAAATACTTATTCAGATTTTTTTGTTATCGAAGATGTAATTTTACAGTTTTGTTTAATAAAATTAGTTTGAATTGCGATCTTATAATCAGATCATATAACATAATAAAAAAAAATACTTAAAGACCTGTTAGTTGGATTGCATTTTTTTTACCTAATGTGAATGCTTCATTGAACGTCATACACACGAATGACGAAAAGTCACTAGATGACAAACATGTAAATCTTATTTTAATTGTATTTAGAATCGTATTATCTTGAATTGGCGACAAAAGCAATGCTACATGTTGGGCGCCAAATTTTTTAAGCAACTTGCTGCAATAGCTTTTGTTTGCCGTCAAATGTCACATTTATATTATTATAAAAAAATTGGGCAAGCTTTAACAAAAAGCTAATTATTTAGCAAAGTCTTATGATAAAATTCTACCAGATCTTATCAATACCGTTAACAGCAATCTCAATACTTTTCGATAACGAAAACAAGCTGAATTTTGTCTTTCGTGTGTAGACAAATAATTTGTCAAAAAGGATGGGTATAGTGGCGTAGTACCTAGGGGTAAGGCGCGGCATTGCCCCGGGACCCTGGGAGCCCTAAAACCTGATTAGCAAACTTCTGTTTCATTTGACGCTGTCTAACCCCTAGGAAGAAAAAATTAACTGTCCCATGGATCTAAAGCTGCATATACCCATGGGCCCCAGTTTCTGTTTTGCCCCAGGGACCTTGTTACCTAGCTACGCCACTGGATGGGTACTGCCATTTTGACAGAGGAAATAGCGACTGATGGATTTTGTACTATTGGATAGTTTATATTTATAATAAACTTGTAATAATAAACATTTAAAAATAAAGGTCTATCTACAGTCAATTTTATTGGTTTTAGTGGTTCCCATGTTGGTCTAGGACTTACAAAGAACGTGCCAGTTGTGTTCCATGTCTAGCATATCGTAAAAGGCGACTAATGGTATATCAGATTAGTTATATGACTATGTAGGGTCGCTTACCTACTGTCGAGCTACCTGCCACTACTTTTTCACAATTTCCCATCTAACCTAGCCTAGTTTTTTTTTTTTGCCAAGATGAAATATAAGTCTTCCTCCTAGCGTTATGTCCCGTGCTTAGCCGGGGTCCGCTTAGACCATGATTAAAGATTTAGCGACTCTGGTAATTACATTGAAGCGACTGCCGATCTGACCTTCGTAACCCTCAGATAGGGGAACCAGACAATTTTTAGATCATGGTTACAAATCCAAAGTTGTTTGAATTTGCAGGTTTCATCACGATGTTTTCCTTCACCGTCGAGCTAGTGGTATAAATACGTACATAGAATTGAAAAATCCAGAGGTACATGCCCGGGTTTGAACCCGCACTCCTCGGTTAAGAGGCGCGTGTCCTTACCATTGAGCTACCACCGCTCTTTGTGAGTGAGAAGATGAAATATAAGTAAAAAGGGGAAATTTTGTTAGGGTGCATAAAGTTATAACTTTATTAGAATGGATGATGGTTAAAATTTAAATGCAAATGGATACAGGTGGAACCTAGCCTAGTTTGATTTAGTTGAAAGCTGCCCGTTCTACTATGCTTACCCCTTCGGGAATTACGGGCGTGATGATATGTGTGTGAGCTGCTCACCACGGTACGTTTAGTATTTAGCAAAATTCTAGCAGCGATATTTATGTTTTGAATATAATATATTTTTATCAGATTTTATTTAGGTACATCACATATTAGGTACCAATCATTCAGTTAGTTATTTATTTAAAATTGTACCTACATAGGAATCAGAACGCCTTCGTAGTTACACAAAATGCCATTTCAGTATCAAAAGGTATCATCATTGGTGTCGTAGTCGTAGGATGAAGTTGGTACCTCGCCACCCACATACAGTTCAAACAAAGTTATTATAAGCAAAGTCCAAAATTAACTTTTCAGTAGTTTCGTAGCACGTAACAAGTCAGCGACAAGGTTGGGGCTGCTCGGAGGCATTTTACGTTGAAACTTGCACATATGTATGTATGTATGTACGCTATACCCTCATAGTGTTGCAGGGTTGTATTCAGTAACCAGGTTACAGACATCATATAAAACGCTATTATTAGTTTATGCGAAAGGAACCACATAGCTATTACTTATTTATTTAATGGAACTATATTAAAGGATTTTACAAAATTGAGCAAAAGTTTTTTTTTTCTTAAACAGAAGTTTATCAGCTGATTGCCTTTTTTTTAAAGTGAGAAATGCATTTACGCACGGTCCAAGTAAACCTAGGTTCGTTCTACGACGGTGTGTCGGGCTCAGAGCTTATGGAAATCACTCAAACACTGGTGGGGGTGAGGCAACCTCTCCCCCAGAACACCTCGCATGTGCTTACGACGGCACAGATAACAGTGTCACACCATCCTATTTAGCGGAAGAGGATCCACGTCGTCGAGAGTCGTCGTTTCTCTAAAGTGAGTGCAGGCCCCCCCGCAAACACCCCACAGCCCCAAAGGTCATTTTAGTCGCCTTCTACAACAGGCAAGGATACCTCAGAAGTGTTCGGAGCCCCCCTGCAGGGCGCATCAGCTGATTGCATATATTATACAAATTTTGTAAATTCTTTTAAAATTTGTTCCTTAGAATAATAAGTTAGATAAATAGATTAGATTTACTAAGTATACCAAAAATAACCTTAAATAATCACGGTTTTTGCAGTGCCAATTACACGAGATACCTACCTTATTATTAAAGCGAATATTGTGAGCTTCTAGCGTTCGTTATAAGATAGGGACATGCCCTTTTTCTAGGTAAGTCCTTGGGTTAGACAATGGTGTCGTTCTCGTTATCTCTGCTCTTATTTTATCAAAACGTGTATGGAAAATCCCTTAGAATCCCCGAATTGATAAAGAACGAGCTTTTGAAGGAATGGAGTAGGTACTAACACGCGTAAGTAAAAAGTGATTAATTAGCTTATGCCCTTCATTTCACCAACGACAATTTACAAAATACAAAACATTATTTAGCTATCTAGGATAATTTTTTTTATTCGATATTATTTCATATATTATAATTTGAATAATCTGAAATTCGTAATAAGTACATACATTTGGACTTAAATATTGTTGAAAATCATCAAGAAACATAATATGACCCTGTATCCTCACTCAATCACCCGTTATACCTACGTGGACGCCTGTGCTTCCGCTAAGAGAAGTTTTGCTTTGAGTAGATACATTTGAGAGCTAGTGCTTTCAAGTAGAGACATCGAAAAGGGTGGATATCATTCCTTAAGTGGCGCGATAGTTCTTATTATATAAATTCGAACACGCTGTCCTTTTTATACTGTCATAAATTGTACTTAAACGGACTCGAAAATAACGGAAAAGAGAAGGAAAAGAGATAGGTACTTACCTAATAACATTACAATATAATTCACTGATGAAAAGTTTTAGTTAAGATAGTAGGAATATTTTAGTACAAGTTACTGAACTAAGATATTCCTAAGAGCGGTGGTAGCTCAATGGTAAGGACACGCGCCTCTTAACCGCGGAGTGCGGGTTCAAATCTATGTACGTATTTTATACCACTAGCTCGGCGGTGAGGAAAAACATCGTGATGAAACCTGTAAATTCAAACAACTTTGGATTTGTAACCATGATCCAAAAATTGTCTGGTTTCCCTATCTTAGGGTTACGAAGGTCAGATCGGCAGTCGCTTTATTGTAATTACCAGACTCGCTAAATCCTGGATCATGGTCTAAGCGGACGCCATCCAAACACGGGACATAACGCTAGGAAGATGACTTAACTAAAACTTTTGTAAGTGATTAGCACAAATTACTTAGCTTTCTCTAAGGACGATGGTTGCTCCTTGAATAAGTGGTATACTTACCAACAAGGTTTTGATACAAAATCGTCTAAACTAGTATTATGAACGCTTTGAATTTAATCTATTGAAAAGAAATAAGATTTTGAATTGCATGTTATTTAATAATCAACAAAGGTATTATTAAATAACATGCAATTCAAAATCTTTATCAGTTTTCATAAAAAACTTTTACTATTTAACATCTAAAACTCCGAAAAGCTATAAAACGATAAGTTACTTATATTGCAGTAGCTAAGTTACAAATATTAGATGCCAAACATATATGCTTAGGTACCTACAGCATTAGTTAGGTCACCCATTGTAGGTATTATTCAAAGAATCTTTTGAAACGTCCCTGTAGGTCTTTATTACCCACCTACGGGGAAATTCCAATTGTTAAGCCCGATGACGATTTCAGTATATTGTGTAACCTACAGGAACAAAACAATACAGGAGGAACTATCAGATAATTAATAACTAATAAAATGTAGCAATTAACCGTAGATAGTTACTATCTACGGTTAACTGCTAAAGGGCACATTGTTCTAACAGCAATTATGAGCACTTTGTTATTCGAGTTATCTGCGAATAATAACAAGAGTTCGCTTTTGTCATTTACTAAAGAGTTGTTTTTATTGATATTGGATTAACATGCTTCGCAGGTGGCACAATAGGTGTTATTGAATAATTTCTCAAACCACATTTATGTAAACAAGTTAATTCCATTACAAAACTCTAATTCTGTTAAGTTAATAGATTTACTTTTGCGGTGATGGCTCACTGGATGGCGACAATGTCTTACTTGCAAGAGGTATTTTAAAAACCTAAGTATGTGCATTTAGCATTTTAAAATTTAAGTAGGTACATACCCACTTGGAAATTAAAGCAAAGGTAAAGGAATTAAGATCCTTACTTACCTACAGATACGCACGTAGACTGGCCCGTTGGTCGAGTGGTCAGAGACCCTGGCCACGAAACCAAGGGTCGCGGGTTCGAATCCCGCTACGGACAAATGTTTCGTGTGATGAACATGGACATTTGTACTCGAGTCATGGATAGTATCCATAGTACAAGCATCAGCTTAGTTTGGAACCAGGGAATTGGTGTGTCAGTGTGTCAGTGTCAGATAGCGCACAGATTAGATTTTTTTTTATTTATTTATTTAATTACACATTTGTCACATACTGGTACTGGCTTACAGTTGCTTAAAGCACCAGTATGTTTATTGGAAATGTGTGAATGTGCATGTCGCCACGTGCCTATATCCTATTAATCTTTTGCTTGAGGGTAAAGCCTTTCAGATGTGAAATACCAGGATCATAGCCACAGCGGATCTCGCAGATTCCTTAGAAGAGGTTTTGCAGATTTTCTAATATGTATTCCATTCTTGTTTCATTCCACTTATTCAATACAACCTTTGATTCATCAGTTATAATGCCTACGTCAGACCAGGGAGGTGGTACCTATTATTTATTGTGCGACAAATGTCACGATCATTAAAGGGAGCGTAGGTAGACCGTTGGAAATTGGAAACCTACCACGTCAAAGAGTTTTATTTACGGCTCGCTTATAAACGCCTACATTCAGGTGCAGTGTATGCAGCGAATACCTAGCGAGTTCTCTATTACAGCGAGATTTCCAATTTCCGTCGCATCCCGCGTTTTCATTGGACGCCCAATCAGCCGCCGCTCAGAGATAAATTAATATCTCCCGCAGTGGTTGCTTCGGTGGAACTATTTCAATGCTTATGTAACGGTTGCAATAAAAAAGAAGTGATTTAATAAAAAAGTTTTTATTTTAAGACAAATAAATCGCAGTAGTACCTATTTGAGGTGCCAGCGAGAAAAGTTTGTATATATCGAGTGTTTCTTAAGAAAAGGGCGAAAGTATTTACACGTAATACCTACTTAGCGGTTACGAGTAATGATAAAAGCTAAAACTCAAATTCTTACGATGTACCTATCTGTTATAATCATCAGTTGTCACTGTTTGGCTAACAACCTACAAAGCAAATATTTAATAGGTACCTATCATCACAAAAAAAGAATATTATTTGATACCTTATATATTTGGTACCTACTATAATTATCCTAAGTAATTAAATCTATTAGACACATAAGACTGTGGTTGAATTCTAAGGTTTAAATTCTTCAAAAATGTTAATATACTTATTTATTATATTAGCATAAGCTTAGTACTAGGAAATAGGGAATTGATGTGTTAGTCTGGAGGATTTATTTTATTTTTACTTATTTTATTATAACAATGACCATGCAAGCAATTAAATGAAATAATCAACAAGAACGACAAAGCAATGAAAATGTTATTTCACATTCTCATTAGATCAGAATCATATTTTTAATGTACCTATGTAGTTGAATATTCAACTAGGTACATTAAAAACGTAAAACATCCATATTATAGCCCAGTCATATAGATGGGCTGTAAAAGATGCGTAGGTTTATTAAATTTGTTTGTCGATTTTAAGCGTTTAATCCTTATAGATAATGGAAATGTAGCGTGGGTGGTTAGTGTACTTCTTCTTATATAAAGAAAAACACTACTTATTTGATAATATTGACCCCTAACGAAGAAGAACAAGTTAACTTCGTTAGGGATGAAATAAAATAACTTCGTAAGGGATGAAAGAAAATAAATAGAAATTCTCCAATATAATTCTCGAAAAAATCCTATAACATGGCTTTTTATTTTCTTAAACCACAATGACGAGGTAGGATTTAGGTAAAATTATTTGCACATCCCAAGCGAAACCACTTAGTCAATTCTTTATTATCCTCGTTTAAATTTGTCGGTGAGAGACGTTGTCACTTCGGGCTGTCGGCGCGGCGGTAACATAAATTGGCTGTTAGAGACGTGCAGAGACGTAGTAAGGGCCAGGGAAGGTCCAGCGAGGTTTTCATTTGCTGGGACGGGCAGTGTTCTTTCAGTTAGTCAACAATAGGCAAAATGACTAAAAAAAAATCTGTTTAGTCTGTCACTTGGATATAAAAAAATTTTGAACACGTATTTTTTTATTTATTTGTCAAACAAACATTGACGAATATACAATGCATTCAAGTTGCGCGTGACGTCACGCTTTCGTAAAATTTTTACTTAATAGTGACGTCGCAAGCCCGCACTCCATAACTTTTATGCTCTTTGTGATTTTTTGTTATTTTTATAAAGCGAAAATATCTGTCAAGTATTTTTGTATAATTTTACTGACGGATTGAGGAGAATTATAGTTTTTTAATACAGTCATCATCCCTATGATCTTCTATATACAGCTGTCAATAAGCCATCGGCAGAGGCGGAATGTACTACTTACTTGTATGTAAAATAAATAAATTATGAATTCTCTATAGTAAATTGATATGTTATGATATGTTAGTGCGTAATAAATGTCGATGATACATTGGGGGCCCTGGGCACGTACGAGCCCAAAGGGCCCAGTAGGAAAGACGGGACTGTGTGTACCTACTACTCACCAAACTCTTCCTCAAAACTAGCTATGTTGTGATATGGATACTAGGTAAGCAACGAGTAGACATACTTAAATACATCTATAGACTTCTATGGCTCGTGTAACAACGTCCATATTCGTCACACAATTGCCACTCGTAAAATTCGGCACTCGAGCAAGCGGCCCCATGTTTTGTGTGTGTAAGTCTTAAATACTTATTATAGATGTCATATCTAAAATCCCGAAGAGCTACTTTTATATACTTTCGGGCTATTATTAGAAAAACGCTGTAAGAAATTACTGAGACTTTTCACTCATAGAATTAAATACTAAGAACTAAGGATTATCTGAGGTGGTTATAAGCTATAATTCCCAGTGAAACTTATTTTAACTCCTGGTTACAACCCTGAAAGTTACTATCCCGTCCCGTCCCGTTTTTGGCAGACAAGCATGAAAAATGTAAGTAAACAATTAGGTTCGTACTATGTTTCGCTGTTAATTAACTTCCGAAAACTAAGTCTGATTAATGTCAAGACATTGGGAACAAGTGGCGTCGAATCTTATTATAGAACTTTAACGTCATTTGGTTAAAGTTAAAAAATTTGGTATACTTAAATAAAATTCGAAAATAACTTTGGAATACAGATGCTTGCGTTTATTACATGATAACTATACCAATGTAGTTTCTACGAAATGTAAATATACGTATTTCACCTAACTCTCAAACGCAATGGGCTATCAATTTGACCGGCTATCTTATTTTCAGATCCATTTATTGTATTAAGTTAGGTACATACCTATAAAATGTTTATAGTTTTGATTCCATAACATGCTTAAATACATATTTATATATATATGGAATCGGAGTCTACTGGCAGTTTATTATTATGTTCTATTATGTATCATACTAACGACTTAATCACATAATTTATACTGTATGTATTGACTCCATATTTTTGAAGCCAGCGAACGTTAATGTAGGTAGGTATAGAGATCTGTACACACACATGACATGATACACGATGAAACATATAATACCATGAATGAGGAATCCCATAGATTACCAGAAACTAATGGTCAATAAGGCAAAATTCCTTTGAACACACTCAAGCTCTCTACTTACTTATTCAACATACGTACCTACCTAGATGGGACATTGCGATCACATACTTAGAAATACCGTTCCAAGACAAGTGCCTGTATGTGCCAAAACACCTGATACCTTGTGTTGCGCAATACATACGTGTTTCAATTTATTTCTCACTGCTGGGTACTATTTTACGTAAGTCCAGCGACACAGATACTGAAATTGCTGAATTCAAGATATGACAAGACGAAATTATGCTATTTCTTCCTCCATTCCGCTGCGACTCAAATATTATCCCAGTGTCAGTGTGTACGGATTAATAAAACGATTTCTAAGCGTAAGAATGATGAATATTCGTCGCCTTCTTTCGAAGCTTCTCAGATAGGATTTGCCAGTTTAAATCTGTTATTGACTTTATAGCATTGACAAATTGACATTGTTGCCGATGCTCCCGAAAAGACACGAAAACAAAACCACGCCACCTACCTGGTAAATTGTAGCGGGGCAATCTAAACTTAAGACCAATCTTTGTTTGTTTACCTACAGTCGCAATAAAATGATTTGATTTAAAAAACGCCATCTACTATAACCTGACAGTCTGAGATCGTCTTTTGTTCCTGAGGCGAAGTCTTTTCAGTTTTGAGGTTTCCTACCGTATTCAAGAACACTTATCTGTTCCTGTGCGCAATTTATTTGTGCTCCCGTAGCTCGGGCTACGAACAGTTGACACTGACATTTTAATAGAAAAATACAATTCTGCAGAACATTTAAAAGCTATGACAGGCCACATATTTTCTGGCGGTGAAAGCTATGTCGTCATAAAACGGAATATCGATGCCTACTCAATACAATACATCAGATAGGCGTCGCACTCGACATTCTGTTTTATTTATTCCTAGCCTTCACGTGATAAATGACGACATGAAAAGTAGCAATTTCAACGGTCGTAAATCGGCCGTCCTATGATAAGGGCGTCGGTTCAATCGGCCCAAGGGTTTGAGTTATACTATCATAGTGTAGTGTAGGGAGAGATTTAGAGATAACGTAATACAATGTGTCCTGTTGATAAGTAATCATGAACATATCTGTATGCAAACATTATCCCGTAATTCCCGAAGGGCTAACTAGAATCAAAAGGAGCAGCACGAAGTTATAATACTTTTAGTCAAAAATAGAACAATATTCAATTGTGTTTGATGTAAAATAGGCTAGCTTACTCAAAATAACTTTATCGTCAATTAATGAATTTACAAAAAAAAAAAATTTCTTACGTATACTTATTATCTTTGGTTTAGAAAAAACAACAATGATGAAGATACAGCGCGCTAAAGTACCAAGTAGCGTCACTAGGTGCGTAAAATTTTACCGTCCAAGTGACGTAAACCGCCCCGTTTCACATCTTTGAAGCGCTGTATCGGACTATAAAAAAGTTTCGAGCAAACTTGTCTATTATGAAAAATTAGTGACAGGCGGCTTGCTCGTTGACTATATACTTACAAGCTTTATACCCACCACATCATAAGTCGCCTTTTACGACACATAGGTATAAGGCAAAATCTTGGGTTCTCTTATTACCTGTTTGTATATTTATATGTATTGGTTTTTTTTTTTAAACATGACCCACATTTCTGTAGCATTTTATCTGCCATACAACCTACTCTACGCCCTAAACGTCACAGCACAATAACACATCGTATGAAATTAATGCGCCCAATATTCTATGACAAGTGAGCATGACAAACTATTATTAGTTTCCATGAAATATTGGCGCGCACTTTTCGGATGGCATGGCGAAATCTGTGTGAGATTAGTAAGGGAATCTATCAAGTCTGTATATAGGTTAATGTATGATGGCTGTATATTCGCATAGATTCGTTTACGTACATCATTCTAAAAGTATTTACATCCTAGTAATATTGGAAGCTCTAGAATTTTATGAGTACTAGATTAAATGTTACTATGAATTGGCGTTCTAGACTAGACTACATGTGAATATGAAGAACGCTTATATATATCTTATCACTTATTCACTGCCTTAACCTATATATTAGCTAAGGTGGTTCTGGCACTATCAATGTGTCTTCAGGTAACATTTTACGTTTAATAAAATTAAAAGAAATTTAAACCAAGTGATATTTCTGTCTTATACTATGACAGAGAAGCATACGGTCGGACCGGCCTATGGAGCTATAGCATAAGGAAATTTGCAGTCTAGTACAAAAATAACACGAATATATTATGTTTAACTTTCTAGCATCATCATCATCATGGATAATCCTGTATCATGGGCTAAGCGGGCCCCGTCTAAGCACGGAACATAACCCTAGGAGGATGATGTTTGAGTTTCTAGCTAACTTAGTACCTATATTCAGTTGAATTTATTAGATTCCTCTTCTACACTTTTTACGTTGAGATTGCTATAAGTACATATACATAATATCCGATGATAATTTCCTTCTGAAAAAGGAAGTTACCAAAATATTATCGTAAGCAATCGTTACGACCGCTATACAAGCTGAAATAGCCCATTCTGTACCACTTCTAGAGACATAAAAGGCTATAAATGAAAAATATTGTACTATTAGGAAGATTGTTAAGCAATTTAAAGTAGGTATTGGAAGCAATACGTATAATATTAAATTTTTATGAGTCACCTCCTCCTGGATCGCCAATGGTCGAAATAATTGGAAGTAGTATTTTGGAGAAAGAAATGTAAGGCCCGTGAAAACGTTTGTAAGAAGTGTCAAGATTGCTGAATACATGAGCAGAGGGCGACCGATGAAGATATGTTTAGATTGTTTAAAAGGGAATAGGTAGGTACGAATGAAAGGGCTTAACGCCATGACGACTGGAAGGGATTAACAAACTACTACGGATGTTAATTAGTGCTAAAACGCTTATCGAAGTATTGATTTCGTATCTTTATAGTAAAAGTAAAAGTATTATGCAGCTATAAAAGTAAGTACTTGGATACTTTAATTTTCCGATTAACTTATATAAAGTAGATTGTTGGACAATGCCTAAATAATAACATTCAATTGCATATTCAAAATGTGACAATTTTCTGATAGTTAGATACAGATATGAAGTAAAAGATATCTAAATATTGCGACAGTAAAAACTAAACTGTATTGTGTTGTTGGTAACACGTAACTTTCTCATAAAAACGATTCTCCCTCTGAATCCTAGAATCTTTTGACTACCAAATAGACGTCGGCATAAAAATGCCATTCGTTTGATGTCCGCTGCAGTATAATAGTTACAAATAAGTGATTTTTTAGAGTTCTGTTCTATGTAGGAAAAGTTTGCAAAACTTTGTATTAAAGTGACAACCTTTAATACTAATCTAGAATGTAAAGTATGTAAAGTTGGACCTACAAAGCTTAGTACGCTTGCTTGTATGTAATACGCACTGTGATGAAAAACATGATCTCAATGCATTTATTATGTGAAAGGTTATTAAGCGGTATGCGTGTCAATCTAAAGCGTTAAAATTAGATCTAAAAAAAGTTCCAACCAGATTTTGTTAGTTTGTAACAGCCTAGAAACAATTTCATTTGAATGGCTGCATATTCCCAGTACTATTTAGATCTGTTAGTCTTTGTCTTTAATATATAAAATTAGAAACCAATTAAAATGTCATGTGCATTATAACGACGGAACCCTCTTTCATTGGTCCTAGTTCCTTTCAGCCAATGTTTTATTAGATTCCGGGACCAGATTTTTCATCCAGGTGCACCATTCGCCGTCACATTCGAACCATACTCGATCTACAAAGGGGAAATGCAATTTTGCCCCGTTTTTCAATCAGACCGCCATTCCGCCGAGACAAGCTGCTAGCGTTAAATCGCCGTGTGGTATGCGAATTCGATCTTCGATGTGGATCGATTGTTCTTTTTTCTGTGCATATGATTGGAAACGGAGTCATCTATCGTGTTGGGCATTTTTTTTATACGAACCCTTGTTTGAGTGGGCAGTGCCTTTTTTAATGCAGTAGTTGAAGGTTGTACTTTGGCTCCATGCTTCCAAAGCAAACCTAAAGGGAAGGAATTAAAAGAACAGTTTTGATCAGCTTTTAAAAAGTACATGGGTCAACTTTTTGAAAGCTTTACTAAACTGATTTGATTGTGTTGACAAATAACCAATTGGCAAGTTTGCTATCCTATGTAATAGTTGAACAGTTCCCCGACCAGTATAAAGTGGTATACCCATCTCCGTTAATCGGGCTATCCCGGGAAGCCGGGAGATATATTATGCATGCCTTCAGAGGCTTATTGGACGAGATAAGGCGACAAAAAGCCCTAACCTGAATGCTAATCACGAGCCCCTGGTAGTGACGTGACGTGTCTCAGTTCGTATTAAGTAAATGTCCCAAAAAACTTGTTAAATAGTTTAAATTTTAAACTTTATTAATCGGGACATATAATTTTGAGCATTCCCATTAGTCGAAATTTGTTTTTTTGTCGGAATGTGCTTTGATATATATTCAAATAAACTCCCGTTTTTTATTCATATGTATATTCTCGGTTGTGTCTGTCTATAATTAAAGTGCGTAGACAAAAATTTACATTGAAGAAAATTTACACAGAAGAATGTCTTTTCCTAAGTTTATTTTCAAAGTTTCTAGCTAACTTAATAAGGCTAACTTAACCAGGTTAACAACGTAGATTTGAAGAAGGAAGTTAAACTCGCCTGAAAACCTGACAGTATTTTACAATTAGGTAGTTTAGATGCAAACCATGCCTTGTTATCATAATTGTTGTTTTTATCCGATTAAAAATGCAATTTTGTTATGACATATTTTTAAATATAGCATGCATTTAAGAACATCTACTTTCACTTCTTTTCCTTTTTAATGTTTAATATCGCATCCGTTTTATATAAGAATATTAAGCAGTGCTTGCACTTCAACTAATTAACAAGTATATTTATATAGCATGTGGTAAAAGGGGGTAAGGCGACTAATGGTATATGGGTATGTGATTGTGTAGGCGACGAGCTAGTGACAAGTGGCTAGCTTGTTTACCTTTTTAGAATTTTCCATCTAACCCAGCCCAGTTTTGTTTTTGGCTGAAAGTGATTAAAGAAGCCTGCTGCCCCTTTGGCTCTGTCTACCCCTTCGGGGATTACGGGCGTGATGTTATGCTATATTTGTTTTATTTTATATTTTTGCTGTCGCCCTGTTGTTGCCTGGTTTTGTCCCGATTTTTGCTCATACTGGGCGACACTAGCAATAAACCTCGTCCTTCTGCACGAAATATTGCTGTAGATAACACTCGGGGATGTCTAGCCGTAGCTTAGGGGAGTACAAAGCTGGTATAATTTTAATTGTAGCGAAATAATGTTAGATAATCGCGTGCCTATTTAATAATTACGGTCTATTTTATTACAACTTCTGCTACTCTTCTATAATATAAAAATGAAAAGCTGAATGTGTTGCTACGCACAAATCTCGGGAACAGCCGATGGACGAACGAGAGATGAACCGATTTCGCTAATTCCACTAGTCAACAGTTTTTTTGCACAGAATCAACTCATTGCCTTTTTGATAAAACAATAACAGCTGATTCAGATTCAGTCATCCAAATTTGATCATCAGGTCACATTTTTGAGATATTAGAGAACAAAGTTACTTAAATTGGCTTTAAGGTCTGACTTCAGTATTGATAAATCAATTCATAAATACAATTTTTTTCATATATATTGTCTTTTGTGGAAAGAAATAATCCCAAATTGTTGATTAACAGTGTAAATTATATTGCTATACTAATGTATCGCAAAATATTCGCATTAGAATGGTATTAAGAATTCGTCCATATAAAATGCGCAGCTTCGAATGTACGCAAAAATTATGGTAAAGCTTAACTAGACTTAACTTTGCATAGAATTATAGTCGAAGCTTAATTCGAAGTACATTGAAATGTTCAGCATTGTGACTATCAATCGCATGTTTATGTTTACATTTTAATAATCTTTATGCTGTTAAATAATACAACAAAAATCGTTTCAATTGCAGATATTTGAATGTTTCTAGGCAAATGACAAAAAAATGTGACGTGATGGGAAAATGTTTATAACAGAATTGTGTTATGCTGGTACTGATATTAGAAAAAAGTTTTAAATTGTTATGTGGCAAAAAAAGAGTGTAATTTTTCTTTTTTAGTTGTGTTTATTATTATCAGGTGAAGGTTCTTATGAAAGAAAAATATAAAAAAGTTGCACGGAAAAAAAATGGGTATTGAAAATCTGAGAACGGGGCGTTACGAAGTGCGCCGGGTCAACTAGTTAAGATTACATAGATATAGCTCACAAATATTGGTTGAGTAGGTTTTGGTTATCTTAATCATAAGATAGCGGTTGCTACGGTTGAGAATGCTTACAACTTTAATAAGGTATGATCATTATTTTCCTAGCGGTCCTAGCCCATGCTTAGTCGGGATCCGCTTAGACCATAACCCAGCATTGCACATCTGATCGTCGCAACTCTTAAGTAGAAGAAACAGACAATTCGGATAATAGTTACATAGTTATTTGAATGTGGTTTTATCACAACGTTTTCCCTCACTGCAAAGCAAGTGTAAAAGTACGTGCATAGATTTGAAAGATCAAGAAGTACGTGCTCAGGTTTGAACCCGCACCCCTCGGATATGAGGCGTGTGACCATACTATTGAGCTACCACCGCTTTGATAAATAATAACTTATATGAAACTTAATTTCTGATCTATGACCAAAACATGAGCGACATTGCAGAGATCATATTTGATTACCTACATTGACTATATGCTAAGTGCCCCGTGTTCGCTCGCGCGCGACTAATGTAAGGGTTGGGTTAAATAAAAGTCTGTGAAGAGTGTATTAAAGCCCCATCCATTAAGAATTTAAGGGTGTGCTATATATTAGGCATTTAACATTTTATTTTGGTTGCGCTTAGATTTTATCCACTTACAGTGTTAGCGAGTTCACGAAACAAGGTCCAAGTTAGCTAAAAATGTGCAATTTGAGCTATTTAATTTTTTTTATCAACCACTTGAAAATAAATTAGTAAGTGCCATCTTTAAAATTAGCTACCGCCTTTTTAAAACCAATTCTATCTTATTTTTACTAAATAATGAAATTGTGTTACGGGAAATGGAATTGTAGGTACTACGTAAGACGGCCTGGGCGGTTTAAAATGCCAGTCAACTGTCCCCTAAAGGTTAGGGACGTTCAATTAATAGAGGCAATGACGTGTCTTCCGCCAGGAAATTAGGCAGTCAGAGAATTACTCCCCGCTACACCCACGCGGCTTGGAGCGATGATTATACCCGTAAATGTTAAAGTTGTTATTTTTTTACTCTAAATAATTTGTACGTATAGTCCCTAAACAGATAAAATGTCCCATGTTTAATATAATATGAGGCAACATCACATACATACAGATAAAGGTTGCTTGCTGCTTATTGGGCTCTGCCAATCCCTTTGAGGATTGAAATGAAATTGAAGAGAAATATACAAATATATTACAGAGTATAATATGAGAAATATGCATTTGAATGTCAAAGAAGCGTGTCGTGTGAGGTGTGTAAGGACCGTGTCATATGGCGCTCGGTCCTCTGCCTACCCCGCCAGAAAAATGGTGTTAAGTATATATAGTATAAATAAATATATATATATATATACAGTTAGTAATGCATTTCAAGGGATGCTTGTTCGTTACTTTTCTACGAATAGTTAGTAAAATGCACTGATTTATTAACTATTAAGATTGACTATGAGTTATGTATGTCAAAACCTTGTCGTTATACGTGAAAAATTGACATTACCTATATATAAAAATATATAAGTTGGGATATTCTGTAAATACTACGCTACTAAAATACATACCACAGATAGAATACAAAGATGTCATTTAACACTTTAAGGGAAAGAGCCGGATAAGCTATAAAGAACGAACTTCCAAAGTAAAATTGATTTTCTTAAAATTCTAACGGGAAAATGGAATTAAGCACATATCCCTACCGTAATTTTTATAGCCGCAAGACTATTAAGTATTATGTGCCCTCATCTCATATTTAACCTCTGGAAAGAAACACGACCTCTCCCGACTTCAGCCATAAAACATTCCTGTTGAAATAGAAAGTTGGTACGTTACGCGAAGTTTTCTTGGCAAAGTTACGCTGATAGTTGCGGGCAAACTGAAAGGTCAAAAGTCGATACAAATAATTGTGCCGTTAAGTTTTACATGGAATGTAACAAAGTATCTAAGTATATAACTTGGAAATTCCGAATTTTAAATATTGGAATACGAACGCTTAGAAATTGTTAAAAAAAAATTACACAAGTGCTTATCCAATTTATTTCATAAGGGAAGTTAGCGTACTTTTACTAACTAACTAACTAAACTTCACGCCACTTCCCTAGCGTGGTAGGCTGAGAGAACTGAACGCCATATGGCACGATCCTTACACACCCAACATTCATGAACCTTTTCATACAATTTTTACGGTTTTTACGGCTCCTAACGTATTTTTACATTTTCGTTATTGGTGGGATTTATATTCCAGTATGATACGATGTAACCATAGTACTTGTTGTGAGTAATCGTTTTAGTCCACATGATACGGGACTAGGGGAAAAACATAAATGTTTAACCAAACTAATATTTTGTTGTGTGTGTCATATGATAACCATAGAACACTTTTACATTTCAACATACCAGAATTAACGTAAAAAAATGTTGCGTAAGTGAAATTGTTGTAAAGAATTAAAATAAACTTCAGCATAATTTTCTAAAAGCAAATTTTTCAAAAACCAGCGCCATTACGCTTATTCATTCTTTATTTTAAACGAAGTCAGCAAAAGCTTTTGGAAATTTTCTAGCAAATTCGACAGAAGTTACAATTTGTGAAAACATCGCCGAAAAGTTTGACGGTTTGACGGCTTAGTCGTTCCATTTTAAAGTCTACACCTGTTTTATATGAGAATAGATAATTTTATTTGAACGTTGTTTACTAACTGTTATTTTAATAAAGTATATTATAATTAGCTAGTGTTGCATCTTTTATGTTATGGTGTGTTATATCTTCGGGTCGCTGCGCCAATTTAGTTAGTTAGTGTAATATAGGTAGTTATTCGTTTGGGTTAAATTGGTAAGTCGAAAATACACACAAATCAAATCAAAAATAAAAAAAAATTACAAACTATTGAGATAGTTAATAAAGGCACTATAACAACGAATTCATTCTCCATTGCTCACTCAAGCCTCTAACTTGGCTTATTTAAGGACTGGCATATAATAAAAAGCACTTTAGAATAATTGGTAGTGCGCCATTCAAAGCACAATAGTAAAATGATTGTTTGCATTCGCAGAGTTAAAAAAAAATACTGAAAACTCGCGAATACGTGGAATATGTTGTTGTTCTTGCAAATATTTCGTTTTATTTACCAGAACATTTCTCTGAACCGTTGGGACGTATACATTATGGCGCGAATGGGGGTCAACGTCAGGTGTGCGCAAGATTATAACAAAGTGGCAACGCCGGCAGTTTTAATTGCTCCCACCTACATCCCAGAGATGTGTTCCATAAAATTAACGAGAAAAATATCGATAAAAATAAAATAAGTTTATTGGTTTTTCAAGCGTCTACCTGTATCCGTTGTTAATATCCAGCAAACAACGGCAAACAAAAAACAAAAAAAAAAATAGTAAAAGTTTACAATGAAAGGAATTTTACCCAACAATATTTTTTCAATGAGGTCTATTATTTTTATTTATCGTTTATTGTTGTAAGAGTCTATTAACTCTATAAGTTGAGTATGGAATGTAAATTTGTTTCAATATACAATAGGAATGTTGACTGGCTAGTCAATTGAGATAATTTTTAAGAGCTGTCAAAACGAAATCACTTCATAGATTTTGTATGGGCTTGTCAACGTGTGACGTCACTAGTTTGTATAGTCAACTGACTTAATATTAAGCAGTTTTTGTAAAATTAAAAACCTTAGACTCAATATGATTCAAAATCAATAAGGCTTAACAGCATACTACGATACTTTTTTTTTTTAGAATTAATATTTTAAAACTAAATATAAATGGTGTCAACATCCCAATTATGTCTGATTTGATATTAAACCCAAATATTAAATTTCAATCATTTATTAAATAAATAAATTCTCCAGACTGACCCACCAATTCCCTAGCTCCAAACTAAGCTTATGCTTGTGCTATGGATATATATAGACATACTTAAATACGTTTATATATATCCATGACTCGAGTCGAAATGTCCATGTTCATCACACGAAACATTCGCCCCTAGCGGGATTCGAACCCGCGACCCTTAGTTTGGTACCCAGGGTCTCTGACCACTCGACCAAAAGGCCAGTCATGAAAGGGCCAGTCGTGGCCAAATGAAAGACTAATATAAACTAATAACATAAATTGCGCATGTATGATTTTGTATATTTTGTGTAAGTATGTGTGGTTGCGTTTTTGTGTGTGCCAAAATAGAAAAGTATTTACTACGTATGTGCCCGCATTACGTTGATCACCTCACATGATCAAAGTAAAATTCTCAGTAAGGGGACATTTTGCCGAAAAAAGGGGCAACCATTTATGAAATCATTTTATACGCGATATGTGAAATTAATTCTTTGTAATTCGTTGAAATATGACTACTTCAGTGAGATAATATAATGCCCATAAACTTCAATGCAGATATCAAAACGAAATTGGAAGCAAGAAAAAACATAAAGCACCCTTTCTTCTTTTAATTCACTTGTATCGATAAAATAACCATAGTGACGTCACTAGGTACGTTGATCAAAAGGTCCCATGTCGTCGTAATGAGCGCTGACGAACTCAGACGCTCTACGGAAAAATGGTTTAATATAAATCTGCATGTTTGCTATACGACCGGGCGGCAGTTTTGTCAAAGAGCCATTTTTGTACATAGCCCTTTTCTTCACTCGTAACATTTGTATCTTCTTCCTAGCTTTGTCGCGTTCCCATATTAAATGTTTCTAGAGATAGTGAGTCTGGATATTATATCAGTGCGACTGCCATTGTATATATACAACGGTGACTAGTGAGTTGGCGTACTATATGAATTAAACATTACTGACTTTAGTTATTACGATATGGCAAGTGACATCGGATCGTAGTGCTAAGATAGGAACCTGATAGGTTCATGACTATATGAAGCAGTATAGCTAGTTTCCCTAGGCAGAGGAACAGGGGATCAGAGATCGAGTGTGAGGAAAGGCTGCAAGAAGAAAGTCTTGCACAATGCACATCTAGATTCAACTATGGATAGTTTCCAAATATATGAATGAATTCAAATTTTGATCTGAAACACTTAAGTTTCTCTTAATGTTTAGCTTAACGCCGATTTAGTCTAGTAGTATAATCAGAATTAGATATTATTCATGAAAAAATTTTTTGAAATATACTCAAGTTGACCGATTTAATTTCCCATTTTTATTTTGTCCCTTTCTTCGTCTAAATGTCGGTTTAACTAACTGATTTATTACATTGTTTTCGAATGTTGCTTTAGATACACCCTGCACGTATTTATTTATAAAATAATTTCATGACTAACATTTGCTTAATACGCAGCTCTGTGTATCCTTAGCCTACATACGCGTGGATAGCTTAACATTATTATGAATTACGAGTGAACATACATTTGCAGGGAAAATGCGAAGGGACGAACATTAGCACGTTGGTTGGCACTTCAGGTACCTGTGACATAGAGCAGGGTATGTAGACAGCAAAGAAATTAATACATACATACATATCACGCTCACAAAAAACACACAAGATCCTTTAAAGGCTTTGAGTCAAAAAGTAAATTGAATTAAGTTAGAAGATGAAAAATTGTGAAAAGTTGTGACAAATTTCTAGCAGTTCGCATAGACAACAACATAGCAAATAACCAATATGCGATTAGACGCCTTTTACCATATAGTACAGAGTTGGTACATTCTTTTAAAGCCAGATTATGGCTTCAAGTACACGACGCCGGAACCGCACCGGCGCCGGACCGCATTTTTGTGTATACGAATGAATATCGCGCCTGCGTCGCACCGGCGCCGCGCAGTAATCGTTGCTTACTCAGCATCAAAGTACAACACGCGGTCTCGGTGCGGCGCAGGCGCGGTTTTCATTCGTATACACAAACATGCGGTCCGGCGCCGGTGCGGTTCCGGCGTTGTGTAATTGAAGCCTAAGGGGGTATGATAGTATATGTACCTATATGGGTCAGAGTCTAGAGACGTCGAGCGTAGCGAACCGGTTGGCTAACTCGGGCGGACTCGTCTACGCTCGGATGTAAAATCGGCGCGCGATCGTCACTATTACTGGGGAACGCGGAGCGGACGGACGTACGCAAGCGCACACCGGGAACATCGCGAGTTCTCGACTCTTGTTTGTACTGACTGTAGTAGTGTACGTAGATTTAATAAGTTTGATTATAAATAGTCAGTAAAGTGCCAATTAGAAACCACACAAATCTAAATCAGGTTAAAGGAGTTTATTTTGGTAATACGAAAATTGGACTACAAATTACAGAGCCAGGATTAGGTTAGAGCCAGCTAGGCTCGGGGGATTAGATATTAAAGGTGGCTAACTATTACAGAGAGGAACACTAAAAGCCTGTGGTAGAATAGGTAATCCAACCTTAATCAGGTATTTGGCGTGGTCTATTAGGGTATTCTAATAATAAATTACAGAGTGTTAAGTTGTGAGTGGTTTGGACATTTTGATGAGGGTGTAGACTATGTAGAGCCCAAACCAAATTCGGATCTGAGTTTGATCCTCTCAAATCGGAGTCAAGTGTTTACCTCGAAAGTTTATTCGAAACTTTCAGATTGCGAAGCAAATGGGTATTTTAGGATTCTGATCCCAAAATAATGGGTGGATATGATCGTAGACGGTTTTTAATTTTTACTCCTTGTAGTAAGAAATTGAGAAATAATTTACTTATAAAAATAAATAACTAAACACTAAACATCACGCCTATAATCCCCGAAGGGGTATGCAGAGTCAAAGGGGTAGCATGCCCCTTCAACCACATTCAGCCATAAATAAAGCCGGGCTAGGTTAGATGAAAAATTGTGAAAAAACAGTGACAAGCGGCTAACCTGTCGCCTACACAATCACACACCCAAAACCCGATATACCATTAGTCGCCTTTTACGACATGCTAGGCAAGAAACACAGTTGGCATATTCTTTTTAAGTCCCGGAACAACATAGGATAGTGGGCTGGGTTGGATGGAAAGCTGTGAAAAAGGAGTGACAAGTGGCTAGCTCGTCGCCTACTCAGTCACATACCCAAATGCCCGTAAACCATTAGTCGCCTTTTACGACATGCTAGGCAAGAACCACAGTTGGCACTTTTTTTTTTTGTCCCAGATCAACATGGGCCAAGTCCCAGACCAATACGGGACAGAAAAATAAATAAGTAATTTATTAGTATTATAAATATAAGTATATTAATAATAGCACTTATATTAGTTATAAGTTATAGTGGTTATTTGCTGGTATCGTTTGACTGAGATTTGTAATAAAATAACACCTTGAATTAATTTGTATTGTCACTTGGTGAAATAACAGCCTACCCTCTGACCAACACGACTTGTCTTGCTTGACTAGTTTAGTATTTTTTAGTATTTACTTACAGGCATTATATGCCTGTAAGTAAATACTAAATATATTCTAACCTTATATTCTAACCTTATGACTAATCTTTACCTAGGGATTTAAGAGAAAAATTTTGGAATGGGGTGGTAATTAAGATAGGATGGGTAGTTAGGAATGCTGAGTCACTGGACACATCACTAGATATGTTATATTACGTTAAGGGGATTACATAACATTCGTATACTCTAAGTCGAGTATATCTGTATACTAACTCATTCAATACTCTCTACTAATAAATGCTTCTCAAATGAAAATAAAACTGCTACAAATATTAATTCAGAGTCCATTACGCAAAGTGTATCCGCCGGTATTGACGGTGGTGTAACCCAGACTATTACCGCAGAGAGCCTCGAGGGAGTCCTCGAGTGAGGACCCACTCGAGGTAGCGTCGAGTTGCCGCCGCGGTATTTGTCCTTCATAAGTTTAACTGGCAGTTGGAAATTTAGCTTCAATTTGTATTCTAACTAGCTTTTTAAACACTAAAAGGCTTTTAAATTACATAGTTTGAAAAAAAATAATTTAAAAAAAAATACAAAACTACCATACAAATTTTATAAAATTTTTTAAATGTCATATTTATTTATATTTAATCAAATACCTAAAAATAACATTTCATTCAGGTCAGGGTCTCTGACTGCTCGAACAACTGACCTGTCAATTAAGTTTAAAATTATGAAGTGACACCTTAGGATTTGACCAAATTAAGTTAAATTGAGACGAAGTTATGGTCACTGCCCACTCATCATCTTCCTAGCGTTATGTCCCGTTCTTAGACGGGGTCCGCTTAGACCATGATCCAGGATTTTAGCGAGCCTGGTAATTACATTGAAGCGACTGCCGATCAGACCTTCGTAACCCTAAGAAAGGGGAACCAGGCAATTTTTGGATCATGGTTACAAATCCAAAGTTGTTTGAATTTGCAGGTTTCATCACGATGTTTTCCTTCACCGTCAAACTAGTGGTATAAATACGTACATAGACTTGAAAAATCCAGAGGTACGTGCCCGGGTTTGAACCCGCACTCCTCGGTTAAGAGGCGCGTGTCCTTACCATTGAGCTACCACCGCTCTTTGGTCACTGCCCACTGTGACTATAATTTTGTCTTAAGTGAACCAATCTCACCAATAAGAGTCATTATCAAATTGTGCCTATCGGATAAAATGAGAAAGCGCTAAAAAAAGAATTCAGTAAGTATGGCAACACTCACCGTGCAAAGACGGAAGTCTTTGCACTAGTATTCATTTTCAAAGACTTATCTCATAATAATAGTTTATTATTATTTTCATCTAACTAATATGGATGCACTCATTTTGATTTTACCCCTATACCAGTGATTGATAATTTCCCTACAAGGTTATCTAGTTAAATAAAAAAGGAAGCTTGTAAAAAGCTAGCAAGGACGGCTTGCTAATGATTTTACAGCGCAGAACATCCGTGCTAATCTCATTGCCGCGGAGCAACTAATTTTATCAGGAGCTACATGTTGCTTGCACGAGGTTGTTCAGACGATTTGTAACTGCTACATGCAGTTCAAGTTTCTTACGTGAAGGATTGCTGAACAAGCAAACTAATCAGCTGGTGTAATAAGGCAATTAAGAGCTTTTTCATTAATCAACATCTGGTAGAACCTCGCGTCTTAAACTTTGTAATAAGACGTTGTATGTTGTTAGTTTTTATGTCCATAAAAAAACAAATTTCTTTCCATTTGAATATGCTGTGTTGAGTTTATGATATTCTTTAAAGATATAATTAATTCCCAAAATAATTGATGACACTTCGAACACCTACATACATACATAACATCACGCCCGTAATCCCCGAAGGGGTAGGCAGAGTCAAAGGGACAGCAAGCTCCATTATCTATATTCAGCCAAAAATAAAACTGGGCTGAGTTAGATGTAAAATTGTGAAAAAGTTGTTACAAGTGGCTAGCTCTACACAATCACATACCCAAAACCCGATATATCAATAGTGGTCTAAGACATGCTAGGCAAGGAACACAGTTGGTAAATTCTTTTCAAGTCCCAGATCAACATGCGACTTCGTATACCGACAGCTGAAGAATAAAATCTGCAAACTGTATGTGATGAATCTGTATACGTGATATGTGTATGACACAGTGTTATATCATATATCTTACAAGAGAGTGCCTTGTGTGAATTATCTAATATAACATACATTCTTGCTTTGTCGCGCTAACTTCACTTAAAATATAGTCTGCATCGAGCAATGTATGCCTTATTCTCTACTATTCCTTCTGAGATTGTGTTTCTGCAGCTACTTAGGTCCTTTGTTTCTCACAATGTGTCTGCAGTAACTAGATTATAGACACATTACTTGGGTCGCGTTGTTTCTAAACTCGTCGCCGCGCCGCAGGCATCTTGTTTATCTGAAAACTGTTGGATAAAGAAAATGTGATTGAACAATGGAATGAGATTTCATTTCAGTTATTTTTGTTTAGCTGGAAGCATTCGTTTTATGCCCCATGTTCGTTTGGGATTTAAAAAGATTATGCCGACTGTATTCCTCCTAGCATGTCGTATAAAGTGACTAATATTATACAGTGTATTGTATATGTAATGAATTAGCCAAGTATCACAACTTTTTCACAATTTTTCATCTTACCCAATCCACTTCAGTTATTCCAAAAGCTTGGGGCTGGCTGCCCCTTTGACTGTGCCTACACTTTCGGGAATTGAGTGTGTGATGAGATGCATGTGAGTATTTTATTGCCAATAAATTCTGTCATGAACAAAGCAAGAGGAAGGAAAAAAAAAATTACTACATTAACATTTTTGGGTGAACGAATTTGAATTATAAACAGTTATGAATCATATAATATTCCAACCTTACCCTCGCTAATTGTAAAGTTCATAATGAAGTATAGGTATACACAGTGTCCGATATACACTGATACAATCGATATAATGAAGAAAAACATTGTACATTTAGAATATATTTGTATTTGTCAACGAAATTCAGCTTCCAAAAAGGCTTTTCCTATAGACCACCCTGACACTATCTTCACCTGTTTAGTAACAAAGGACATTACTTCTTTTGTTTCATTCCGCAATACAATAACGATATTTGTTTTATTTTATATATTAAACGAATAAAAATTCCTTTCTAGTTATTGGTCATTCCGTTATAATTGCGTCTAACTAATTCGTAAGTATATTTATAGTTAGCTTTTAACAATTTTTTCACATTTTCTTCACCATTATATAATTATAATCTATTATATATTAATAGCTTTTGTGTTATTCTAGTGGTGGATATGTTTGTTAAAATTATTAAATAGTAATGATAATCTTATTATTGCCTACATAGGAACCAAAGACTACTAAATACGCGGTTAAGTGTTATTTTTTCTATTTACTCTTGCAACTTCCAATAATATTTTCTCAATGGAAATGCCAGTAACTGCTGCGAAACAATAAAACTTGCCTCATCTCCCGCCCAGCCAGTATGCATGCAATTAAACTTGTTTAATATCAGCGCAATATTTCTGTGCGGACGCATCGGAGGCATTGCTTCGGAAAATTCCGTTGCGTCGAGTTGAAAGCTAATATCGTAGTGTAGGCTAACTAAACAAATATTGGCCAACGTTCTACATCGGCAAATGTTGGTTGTTGGCTATGGTGATGTCAAGATAGAGGGAACTAGCTGGAATCATCGAATATGCAACAATCGATTGCTGCTTCAAATTACTTTTTGATTTGTTTGTCTCTAACGTTCTATTCGATTCTGGGTCAAGTTCCATTTGGTAAAAATAAATCATTGAGTCGTTTGCGAAACTAGCTTCTATAGGATGTACTACCTACTAAAGTTATTTTAGGAGTTTGATATTTTTAATGATGCAGACTGCAGATTTTTATCTTTTGCTGCATCTAATTTTATGATATCAAAGCCTTTAAGCTTAAAATTTAAGCGAGAATTCTTAATTTTTTTTTTGTAAATAAAAGCAACGAACCAGTGTTAATACAGTATATTTATTTATTATATTCTACAAAAGCTGACAAAATATAAAAATTTAAAAATACTTTATGATGAAGTCCTCTTCAGTAGCGAGCTCTCACTTCTTGGGGTAAACTGAAACAAAATGTTTTAATAATATAACTTCGTTATAACTAGTTCTAATTAAAACGCTCTCATCTTCGAAAATTAGAGCCCAATTCAGTGCCGATGAAGCAAGACTATTGATAACTGTTTAATGTTTTATGTATTTCTTAATACTTGTAAATAATACGCACTCATAGTAGACATAGATGAATTATAAGACCTGGATCGAGACTACTGAAAAATATAGATACCAGACTTGCTATTTTAAATTTAACAGCGAACACCCGATCAGTGAAGTATTAAGTTAAATCAAGTCTCGCGTCCAACGCACAGTTGCTTAATATTTAATCAAAGACGAAGAAGGTTGAGGTTCCATCTGCATAGTAATTAAGTCTTTAATCAACTTTTTCGCGTCGATTCGCGGATCACTGGTTCTGATATAATTTGGTAGCTTGAGACTTGCCCATAAATCTTGTTATTCGATCTAAATGTATAATTTGATTGCTAATATTAAGTAAAAATTACGAGTAGTGATTTAGTTTTGAAATTGAATACTATTAATAGTTTTGCCATAAAGTTAGTTCCAATACGTCATTGATGTGTTAATGGTCTTCACTTACACAACTTGTTCAAACGAATAAGTCGTAATTAATAAAAATATACATACATAACATTACGCCCATAATCCCCGAAGGGGTAGGGGTAGGCAGAGTCAAAGGAACAGCAGGTCCCTTTAACCACATTAAGCCAAAAATAAAACTGGGCTGGATTAGATGGAAAATTGTGAAAGAGTAGTGACAAGTGGGTAGTTTGCCGGCTACACAATCACATACCCAAAACCCCATAAACCATAAGTCGCCTTTTACGACATGCTAGGCAAGAAACACAATTGTAAATTTTTTTAAAGTCCCAGACCACGGGACAATCTAGTTAATTAATATTAGCTTCTGCTTGGTAAAGTGCATAAAAAAAAATGTATCTATGTTTAAAATTAACTAAACATTTAACGTTTATTAGAAAACAAAATTGTCTAAAATCTTACCATTTTCTTACTGCGCTCAATTCCTTTAGAAGTAGTATTTGTGTTCTCTTATTTTCCTCTAAAGAATCTCCTTTAGAGGAAAATAAATACTACTAACTACTTCTAGCTTTATATTACAAAAAGATTAAATAGTTATTACAGCATCGTTTAAAATTGCATCCTAACTAAAGGAACATGGTGTTAAAGTGTGCTTGAGGTATAGTAAATCGAATAAAAATAAAGAACACTAGCTTGTCACTTGTTCGCGATTATCGTGTGCTTAATTTAGTTTAATGTGTTTTGGCTAAAAGTCGAGCTTGTCGCTTCTTCGCTCCTTACCAGTTCAGTGATAACGGGCGTGATGATATAATGATGATTGATAAAAAGTAAGTACAACTAACTTAGCCTGTATAAGGTGGAAGGGCATCTTCCTAACAGCTTCTTCAGCTATGTCCAATGGGAAGGCGAACTCAAGCATGTTCTCGTTCAGACAATCGTTGTAGGTGGACGCCAGCTGGCACCGGTCTGACATGCCCTCGATGCTGTCCAGGCAGAGCCGGGATATGCTGTTCAGCTTCCTGACCACTCGGGAGTGCTTGCCGTTCACGAGGCTGGCTTGGTGGACGAGGAGGTCACGGTTAACCTGTTAAAAATTTATAAATCGATATTTCTAGTTATATGAATAGTTTTATATTTTTCGTTCTCATCATGTAAATCAGGTATTATGACATTTATGACACACAATTATGACAGGTAAGGGTACGGTCGCAGTAATCCAAAAAAGGTTGGGAACCTATGCTCTAATCGATCACAAGTGAGTTTACTCGATTGAAAATGATATATTATGCTTCGTTGTCGATTCATATTACTCTAGCAATAGAGCTCTTCAATTTGACAAGTCTTCAATAGATTTTGTATCTCTCTTCACTTGAATATAGGTACATATATTGTCTTTGATCCAATATGAATTAGACGAACTTATACAAACACAAACAGTTTTGTTTTAAACGTTATTATGCAGGTATTTTGTGCCGACTTAGTCTATACTTAATTAAATGGTTTATAATCGATGTGCATTGATATTGCCTTCAAATCACCGGTCTGACAATTTGTGTGCTCAGGCAAAGATAAGTGAAGTTTTACATTTGAGCCCATTGGTAGATGTGGCGCCCGCCGTGTAGGGCGGGCCGGTCGCTAGGGGGTCGTTATGGTAGTAAGGTTCAACCATACCCATGACGTCCCTCCACTCGAGCGATGAGGGGTACCGCGGAGTTTTAGTGGGTATACCCCGGCCATTCTCCATCCTTGGACGGAGCAGGGACCTCCAATTCCAGAGGTCCCCGAGAGTTCCACACACCCCCTCGGGTAGGGTGACCGTGCGTAAGGCATTTCCCCGCGACAAAAAAAAAGGCTACCTTACATATTGCCTAGTGAAAGAGACTTTTTAATAGACACAACGTTATGGTATTTTTAGATCAAGTACGCGGTAGTGCTAAAATAATAACTATTCAGACAGCAACAATAATATGTGGCACGTGCTATCTTATCTATCTATATATTAATACGCGAAGCAGAACATTTGTACCCCTTTTCCGGAGGAGTATGCGATTTGGCACAGTTGAAGCTTATATGGAGAAGGAGTGCAGAAAGCGAATTATTTAAAAAATAATGCATACATTAAGATAAAATTAAAAAAATAAAACGAATTATGGTCGAATTTGGACCACACTGGGCGTCAACTAGTTCTATTAAAATTATCTGTTGTGTAAGTGGTAGCTTAATGTTTGATTGGAAGCGAAGTTAATAAAAAGCCTTGCGCTTATATAACGATACAAACTTTTCCATGATCTATGATGTCACTTTGCTCCAGCATGCAGGCAGCGAAGCACTGTCCCGATCTTGACACGGGGGAGGAGTTCGTGAAATAGGCCCTCACGTCCTTTGGGGTGGCCCTCACTTTGATGACACATGACTGCGCCAGCCGCACCAACGCGTCAAGGTGCCCTTGGACCTATAGAGAGAGAATATTACTTTATTTATAGTATAGCCTTATATCATCATACTTAAAGCGTTTCTGATCAGGGTATGCTTTGACACTTATCATAATTTTTGATTAAAAATGTATAAAATTCCATTTATATAATGAGAATATTTACACATAATTATATCCTACATACATATACATATTATCACACACGAATCCCCGCAGGTGATAGCTCCTTTAATCGCTTTCAGCTTTTCATGAGTTCATATAGGTATAGAAAAATACCTAATAGACCTTAAATATAAATATTGACAAACTCTATGGCGCATTCGGTAGTGACCCTGCCCCACGCGCCAAGAGTTGTGGGTTCGATCCCCACCCAGGACAAATATTCGTATGATGAATTCTTGTGTTTGTTTTGTGTCTGGGTGTTAATATCCAATATTTTAGTATATATTTGTAACCACAGTTGTTTCTGATATCCGTAACACAAGTGCTTAAGCTACTTATCTCGGAGATCAATGTATGTGATGTAGTCTGATATTTATTATTTATTTTTATATTTGAATATATATTTGTTTGCATTCAATAGGTAATAAGTATACGAAGTTATAGAATCATCGTACTCGTACGTTAAACTATGTATATTTTATAAACTAACTAACTAAAAGCAAGTATGAACTGGGTCATAAATATTAAACAAGCAAATGACGTGTGTAAGGACCGTGACATATGGCGTTCGGTTTTCTCTGCTTACTCCGCTAGGCAACTGCCTAAAAGTTGTATATTTTTATTTAGGATTGAAAACGAAAAATTATTAAACTATAGTGAAGTCAATTAAAATAAAATTACCTTAGGATCCGTAAAGTCCACAAGAGTACCAGATGTGCCTGCACGGTTGTGCATAGCCAAGGCATATGGAAGCATGCATAGTATTATTTTCAGTAGTAACATTTTTCTACAAAAACAAAGATATAAAAGTAAGAATATTTGCTTATTGTATTTATTAGATATCTGTTATTTCAAGCTATGTTTTATGTATGCAGTCATTCTAGCTTAAGTGCACAGCTTGTCGTGATATATGTATGTATGTCTTTTAAATTATTGTGCATCCTCAGTCTTAATATCTGTAAATTACTCAAGTAGGTACTCAAATCGGTACTTTTTCAACAAGTGACAAGTTTTACAGTGTCAAGCGGCTAACCTGTCGCCTACACAATCACACACCCAAAACCCGATATACCATTAGTCGCCTTTTACGCTAGGCAAGAAACACAGCTGGTACATTATTTTTTAGTCCCCGACCAACATGGGACAAATATGGTATAATTATTGATCTAAGTAAATTCTCTCTGTAGTCGTGCATTTAATAGTAACCTGCCCCATCTACTCTTTTTCTTGTATGTGCTGTTTCTAACTACTGTATGGATAGAACATAGTGATACATACTATTCATGATTGAAAGATTGTTGCTGAAGTCCTCCTTAACAATTAATTCATGTGCAAATGTTGCAAAGATGTTTCATTAAACATTTTATTTATTTTATATTTATCACATGTACTATGCTTATTGACCTATATGTAATAAAACAATTTCTGATGTATTTGATAAAATAAAACTTACCAGCAATACTGTTCTCAGTCCACACTAGTCGGCTGCACTGCGTTTCCATAGAAGCTTAAACAGCTGCCTTAGCTCTTATAAAAAGTAAGGGAAAACTGTTCGATTGTGCCAAAACGCAAAACAATAGACATTGTTGCGAAATACAGTTTTATTGGTTTTTGATGGCGATACTTGCACTTGTGGGTCTTACGAGGTTAGCATTCACTTTGTGCTTCTGCCTCAGGTTTTGCTTGCCAAAGAAAACGTGGCATAGCAAGTATACCTAATATGTATAAAATATATGATATTTATCTAATATTTACATGACATTGTGTGCTTCTGCCTCAGGTTTTGCACGTTTTCTTTGGTAATTATAATTACCAAAGAAACCGTGACAGCAAGTAGGTAATAGGTAAATTTCGCGAATGTTTTAATTCGGGAATGAATATTACGCAATTGCAAAACTTTCGCCGATAATCTTCTATCACTAATGCACAGTTGACAGAGATAGCTAGTTCACTCTAAGCAGCAGAATTTAATTCCTTGAGCATCCTAGTTTCAATAAATAAGTATATTCTTATTTTCTACTTTTTGATCAAATTTCCGATATTTAGCGACATAATGTTATTCTTATACACAATCACCTATAAATAATCGGGCTGTGTTTATTTAAAATAAAAACAAATAAAATGTATAAAATCGCGGTCAAAGAGTTACGAATATAATTCAAAATGAAAACTATTTTTAACAGAAAAGAAATATAATTTCAAAAGAAATATACAGAAGTTTGCGTGAGAGAAGCTACTAATAGTTAGTTATCTTTTAAAAAGGATAGTGTTCGTAAATAGAATACATCGCAGCTACTGCTGCACAAAGGAATGTCAGTGTAAAATTACCACTGTCAGCTAAAGGAATAACGGGGAATTCTTTTAAAATGAAACCTGCACCTTGTAGTTGCTGCATAATACTGTATATGAAAGGGCAATAAAGCCGCCCGTGTATAATGCAATTACCTAGTTGCAAATACGTTTATACTAGAAGACTTAGGTTTAGAACATTTCAACATTTATTTAGATAGAA
The DNA here is from genome assembly GCA_951394215.1 of Glyphodes perspectalis. Taxonomy (NCBI): domain Eukaryota; kingdom Metazoa; phylum Arthropoda; class Insecta; order Lepidoptera; family Crambidae; genus Glyphodes; species Glyphodes perspectalis. The sequence goes on along the minus strand of OX596218.1, from coordinate 11,442,210 downwards.
ACTTTTTAATGGGTCGAGGAAACAAATGAGCCTATAGTTTAATGTTACAAAACAGTAACCGTATTCATTGAATTAATTAATGATGATGCATTGGACATTTTAAGAATAGAAAATAATGTTGGATTATCTTGAAATGATAATTTATAATTTTTTTACAATCGAAGGTAAAATGTATAAAATAATTTAGTTTTCAGGCTAATGAAGGCTAAAATATTTTTTATAGGTTTTTTTCATTGAAATATTCAGTCAAAGTCAAAGTCAATGTCAAAATATTCTTTATATAAATAGGTTTTAACCTATTTATCCATTCCTTAAAAGGAAACACCTATAAATCATCAAATACAGTTAAAGCTATATGATTCTACCACCAGTTCAGAATGTTGTATCTACCGAGAAGAATCCGGCAAGGAACTCGGTAGTTACTCTTTTCAACTCGCTAGCTATAGCTTGAGGCCATACGCACTAATCCATCCCTGTCCCATTAAAAGTCGAATTACGATTTTTTTGTTTAAAGATCGATTGCTCATATTACTTTTTATTACTCGATTCGCCGAAATTCTATAGGGGACATGCACGACGACGGTGCTGCCAGCTGGTGCCGTCAATGGGAAATTTGTACGCCATGACTACTTGAGATTGATTTTTTTATCAAATAAACAGAATTAGTTTTAATAGTGAAATTTATTATTCTAGTTAGTTATAATGTATTGTTATGTTTCTGGATGCACCAATCACCATCTCCCTAGCTTTATATCCCGTGCTTAGACCATGATTCAGGATTTAGCGAGTTTGGTTATTACATCGAAGCGAGTGCCTATCTGAAACACACCGTAACCTTTATATAAGGGAACCAGACAAATAAGGATTATGGTAACACATGCATATAGTTGTAGGTATGTGCAGGTTTCATTACGTTTTGTACCTCAACGTCGAGCTAGTGGTTTAAATACGTTCATAGGTTTGAAAATTCCAAAGGTACGTGTCCGCGTCTGAACCCGCACCCCTTGTGTATGAAACGCATGTCCTTGCTAATGAGCTACCTCACTTATTTTTATTATTCCGGATGCACCAATGCTTAAAAAATCGTCTGGAGCAAAATTTATATTACTTTCCAAGGAATAGCATTCTCATGCCACGGTTATGTGGAAAAGGCCAAAAATAGATAACTACAGTAATAAAATATATTCTGCCAATCTATTCCCGTCGTTAACATTAAATATTTTAGTTTGTGCGACAATTTTTCCAGTTCTAAAAGCCTTATTTACTTCGTTTATTTACTCTTTAACTTTCAATACCCTATCCCTCTCGCCTCTCGGCCTCGGAACGGTACGGACGTGTTCAAGAGCTGTCCTTTGCAATTTTGCGTTATCCTGCGACTCAGCCCTGGGCCTTCGCCCCAATTGCGGCTGTGCGGTGGCTGCGCCCCACGACTTTTGAGGCTTCTGTAGTGGAATCAACAGTGGGTGAGACCAAATTATTTTTTGTTGATCCTCGCGGATTCGAACCGCCGGCCCAACACTTTGGCTGCGCCGCGACAGACGTGCTTAACAATTAGGCCACCGAAGCAGTGAGCGCCCGCGACGAAATATCCCACTAGGTGCCTAAATACTTATATTGCATCGGAACGTAAGCGACGTCACCGCTGCTACGCTCCATAACACCGCTACAGTTGCGCGCGCTACGAAGCTCTACGACGTGCTACAGTGTCGTGACATCATCGTCTTCGCTACATCACGGACTCGCAATATAGTCGAACTGCCATACAACTTGCGTCTTCACTTACACTATTCTGTAGCCCTACTAAGCCAGCGCCGCACGCATCAAGATGCCGCGTGTAGAACGATCCCCACCAAAATCAACTCTTAAGGTGAGCGAAAGCCTCTCAGAACCAGACTTATCGCTAGCCGGAGTTAGTACTCCGGATAACTCTGTAAACATCCTACCTAGAAATAAGCGACCCAGGAGTGAGCTGTCGCCGGAAGAAATGGATCTGAGGACTTTTAAAAGAGAAATATCAGAGGATATATTAAACATAATAAAGAAAAGCGAAGAAACACGTGAAAATAATATCATGAAACTGATTGAGACTCAAAATGCAATCTTAACAAAATTAGTCGCGGATGTTTCTGAAGTAAAATCACAGAGTGGGCTTATACAAAAATCTAATCAGGATATAGAAAAAGCCATGAACTTCATAAATCAGCAGTACGAAGACGTTAAAGGGAAGGTGCATGATCTAGAAAAAGAACGCTTAGTGCTAATTAATCACGCTCAATTACTCGAGACTAGAATAAAAGAGATACAACAAAGCTCAAGGGGAGCCAATATAGAAATCAGAAACGTTCCCTCAAAAGATAAAGAATCCTTTACGGAACTGGTAAACATTGTTACTAATATTGGCTCCACTATAAACCTCAATGTGACGTCAGCTGATATCCGTGATGTGCGGCGTCTTCCTGGCAAACCGGGCACCACGAAAGCCATAATAGCCGAATTCGCTCAAGTACATACTAAGCAACGCTTTTTGTCATCCGCAAGGGATTTCAATAAAAAACACACACTGACTGAAAAACTTAACACCTTACATATTGGATCGCAAGGAGAGCGCAAACCAATATATGTGGATGATTATCTACCTCCCACAGCAAAAAAGCTTTACTATCAAGCACGTGAGTTCGCCAAAGAACACAAATACATGTTCTGCTGGTCCTCTAATGGCAATATTTATATTCGCAAAGAACCAGGAGCCAGTCAGAAACTTATAAGAACAGAAAAATGTTTAAACGATTTACTATGACTAGTTATTTATCTCTATGATTTAAGCATGTATTTTTCTACTCATTGCCAAGTTCTTTTTTGTATTTTTCACATGTATTTTTTCTCTTATTGCCAAGTTCTTTTTTGTATTTTTTACATATATTTTGCCAAAACTGCCATTTTAACTTTATGTAACGCAATAACTCACACACCTCAAAATATCACAAAGAGACATCAATATTACTCAGACTATTGCCTACATTACACCAGCTTATTTTTCTTAATCCTCTTCCCTCTTACTGGTATACCCACACAACTCATTCGACGCGATCAAAAACAATCAAAGATTGTACTCCTTGAGTGCATTATTGGTGTTATATGCATTATAAATGGCTAATGTAATCGACTTGAGCCCGGAGCTCGATAACCTGAATGTCTCGAAATCTTTTGTCGTAGAACCAGGTGAATGCGATAAATACTTTTTCACAACCAACAATTCGCTCACAGTCTTACATCTCAACATCCGAAGCATCAATAAAAACTTTGACGATTTCAACATTTTCCTTTGCTCTCTAAAATTCAGTTGTGATATACTCATTCTTACTGAGTGTTGGTTATCAAAGGTGGTAACCCTACCAGAATTGGTTGGATATATAAAATTTTCTACTACTTTACATAATTCCCAAAATGAAGGCATAGTCTTGTATCTTAAATCAACGTATTGCAAATTCACAATTCATGAACCATCTTTCGACAACGCTAACTGTCTGACATTGAAACTTGATTCCAATACAGCAATCGTGGCAATTTACAGACCACCATCACACAGAAATGTAGAACCTTTTTTAAATTCCTTAAATACCATACTAACATCTCTTTCTTTCATCAAAAACATCATCTTAATAGGTGATATTAATATTGACATAAAGATGGGCTTTTCTGATTTTCGTGCCAACGAATATCTTAACCTTACAGCATCCCATGGCCTTTTGCCTGGGCACACCTTTCCTACTAGAATTAATAACTGCCTGGACCATGTTTTTCTTAAAACCTCAAATTTTTCTACGACCTTAATTCTTAACGCAACAATAACTGACCACTTGCCAGTTCTTGTTCGTTTAAATTTGGACAAAAATTTAACTAACAAAACCATCTTCTAGATTGGACTACAAGGCACTAATAAAGGACCTCGAATTAACAGATTTCTCAAAAATTTTATCCACCAGTGATCCCAACGTTGCTACAGATTTTCTGATTGATATACTAAAAATAAAAATTTCAACTCATACTTCGTTTATTAAAGTACCTTGTCGACTCAGAATAACTAAACCCTGGATTACACCTGGCTTACTAAAATGCATCCGAAATCGTGACAATATGCACAAAAAAGCTAAATCCAATCCAGAAAACCTAATCCTAAACATAACATACAAACGATATCGGAACTTTTGTAACGAATTACTTAAAAAACTTAAGTACAATTATGAAAAATGGGAATTCAGTAAGGCTAAAAATGACCCCAAAAAGACCTGGAACGTTATTAAAAAGATTACTCAAACAAATAAACAATCCCTGCAACCCACTGAATTATTAAACCTGTCCAACTCTAAGGAGAATTCAGTCAACGCAGTAAATGAATACTTCGCTAATATTGGTCAAAAATTAGCTAACAAAATTACTCAAAATCACAATTATAATTCTCGTCTGGATAGTGCTCAACCTCCTGTAAATTCACTAGTCATCATGAATGTAACCGAACACGATATTAAAACTATTATCCACAATCTCCGCACAGACTCTGCTGCCGGCTGGGACGGTATTACATCCAAACTGATTAAAATGGCCTACCACGTACTCACTCCGCTAATAACCCATATATGTAACTTATCGATAAACTCGGGGAAATTCCCAAAGTCTTTAAAAAAAGCTGTAGTACTCCCAATATTAAAAAGCGGCAGCCAGAGCGATCTTAGCAACTACAGACCAATATCAATACTCCCAGCACTGTCAAAAATCTTGGAGAAAGTTCTCAATAACGCTCTTGTTGGCTTTCTAGAAAAAAACAACATCATCTCATATAACCAGTACGGCTTCAGAAGGGGACGCTCAACTGAAGATGCAGTAGCATCGCTGGTAGAATCTGCGGTCAGCAATTTGGATAGGAAAAATAAGTGCATTGGCATATTTTTAGACCTCTCCAAAGCTTTTGATACTGTGTCTACTACCCTTCTTATAAACAAGCTAGAGTTGGTTGGTGTACGAGGTACAGCCTTGAGTATCTTTTCGGACTACTTAAATGAAAGATACCAATGCGTTCGTATTGGACCACACATAAGTCAAGAAACAACCGTACACTTCGGGGTACCTCAGGGAAGTATTTTGGGCCCTACTTTGTTTTTAGTTTATGTAAATGAGCTATGCCAACTGTCCACTCCGGATTCTCGTATCTTTGCCTATGCAGATGACACCGCTATCCTTGTTTATGGCAAAAGCTGGCAAGAAACTACCACAACAGCAGAAAAAAATTTCTCTCAAACCATCTCCTGGCTCTCCAAGAATCTACTGACACTGAATGTGGCCAAGACAAAATTCCTGACATTTGCTATTAATAACAAATCTCAGCCTGCAGAAGATATAGTTAGAGTTAGAGCCCACCACTGCACCCAATCATGGACACAATGCACCTGTCCCTACCTAGCTAAAACCTCTTCAATTAGGTATCTTGGAGTCCAGCTTGACCATACTCTCAGTTGGTACAACCATATTGAATCATTAACTGCCCGAGTTAGAAAATTAATTTATATCCTCAAAAAATTAAGAAACTCTGCCGACTCGGATACCCTCAAAATGGTTTACACTGCTCTCTGTGAATCCACCATCTCATACTGCATTCCGATTTGGGGAGGCTCCTCTAAATCTAAAATTATCCACTTGGAACGTGCGCAAAGAGCAGCCCTAAAAGTACTATATAGGCTACCCTTCAGATATCCCACCAAAGACTTATACACTCACTCCCACGTTCTCTCTGTTAGAAAATTGTATATACTGCGTATTGCCCTTCGTCGCCATTCTTCACTCCCCTCTCCCCCCTTAAACACTAAATCTGTAAGAAGACCCAAGCCCCCATGCTACATTCCAATCTGCAAGACCACCTTCGCTAGGAAAAACTATGGTTTTCTTAGTGCTAAAATTTATAATAAACTTGAAAAAATCCTCCACATTCATTCACACACCAAACACACTTGCAAAAACTTAATTTATAAACACTTAAACACACTTACATATGACGAGACAGAGGAATTCATCACAAAGTAAATACATACACCACACAACATATACCTTAAAATTCGGCAAATTGGCAATTTTAAATTATTCTTTGTATTTTATATATTAACATTAATTGTATAGCAAATTATTCTTTGGAAATAATCTACACAAACCTGGCTACTGTTACAGAAATGCGAGATCACTGACTTTCAAAACACAGGGTATCCTAGCTTGAAAGTCAGGGGACCTTACCTTGATGTTTGTTACATAACAGCCTAGTAATAAGACAAACCTAAATATCATGTAACCCAAAAATGTTATATCTGGCTATACAATAAATTTTTTTATTATTATTATTATTAATACATGGTCCGCCTCTAAGAACTTTTGACATTTACTTACACATATTTTGGCTACGCTGTCGAGCGTTATTTATAATTTTTATTTTATAAAAAATAATGCAATTGAAGATATAATTTTGTTTACATTATTCACAGTACGATGACAGGTCTAATATAAGCTTCCTTTACTGTCCGCATAGTGTCTCTTTTTTTGATTTAGTGCTGCCCCCTATAGTTGGTGCACGTTCCCTATACGAGATGTATCATATATACCTAAATTTTATTCAACACAATAGCTTCAGTAACGAAGTTGAAATTTATACCGGCACTACGGCGATCGATGTCATGAGATATTCATATCGGTGAGGTATAGGCAATGAAATTAAATGTCAAACCACCCTCGTTTAGCATTTTGCGCGCAAACACCCTTTTATTTACAAATCCAATTGTAATATTTCTATTGGGCGTGACATATGAATGCTGGAACTCTTTGTTTATTATGACTATTCGACGAAAAGGCTAGCGAATGGGGGTTTTCAAAAAACAAAAACCGCCACGTGCCACGAGGGAGTCTCTATGCTGACAGGACCCTTCTTAGTGTGATACGTATGTCAATTTTGTTCTGAACGTTTACCAATGAATAGGGTGGCAAGACCGTACGTCACAGTTATGCCACCTTTTAGATGTTATAACATACCCTTATTGAAAAATTGCTATATAATTTTGTTTTTCTACACCTATGCTAGGTATATTTATTTTAATTTTTGGCTGCGTAAAAAAGTTAGTTTAGTGCGCGTAGATAGAGTTCTATGTATCTATTGTATTAACATTGGGTATGGATGCAAAGGTACATTAATATTTAATGTAAAATATCGATGTTTTATTATCGTTGTATATAATTGCTAACGAAAAATATTTACATGAACGCTTTTTTTAAGAGAGAGATTTAAGGCGTTTTAAGACTTTAAATACATCTCTCAATTTTGACTCTCATTTTATGTACCTATGTTTTCTTAGTAGATGTGGATCGGCTTGGGGGTGCAAAGTCCCCGCAAAGCAGATACCGAGCTGCTTCGTTAGTATAAGCCGACTTATACATTAGAACGCGTATATTTCAGTAACACGGGTAAGTCGTCACGGGTCCTTTTAATTAATTTATCGATCATCACTAAGATATTCAAGGAAGCCAATGAAAAGTTCATCGGGAAGGTCAACATTCAAACTTTTTTCATTACAAAAGTAGGCAATGGTAGTAGAAAAAAAAAAAATTCCGCGTCGTTATTAAAAATTTGGCGGATCGTCGCCGCCTCGGATTGAGGCGCGTACGGGCTGAATACGGAAACTTTTGACGGCTCCCTCGCAAATTGTTCGCGGCGACCTTTACTCACCGCCAGTTTATTTGGACTTGATCCGTGCGTCTGTCACAGTGCTGCGAATGTCAGTACATCGCTTTTAGTCGCTTTTGGATTGAATAATCATGCGTTTTCTATCCCAGTTGGAATAGATAAAAAATTGTAATTGAGTTCAATCTATTATATTTTCGACTGAATTTAGTTTGTGGAGTTTATTGCTCCTTGGACTCTGTCTGCACCCCTGGGGATTGCGAGCATGATTATACACAGGTAGATATATCATATGATAATGATGATGTATATATTTACAATATTTTTATTGAACACTCACAAAAAATGCCTAACCAAAGGCGATCGTGTCCATTTAAATAACAACGTATGATACGTTGTCATTATCATAACTTACTGCTCTTGCCATCTACACTGTGCACCACCTAGGCGGTCTCCTTAAGCAATTTGCAGGGAATGAAAAAATATCATAGCTCTACACATTCTGGTTGTGCAGTAATAGGAGTTTATTTCGGCTGCGGCGCGTCCGAGATATGGCGCGAACAAATTTATATTAAATGCTGGAATTATCTTGTTTTGCTTTATGTCGCGTGGGATCTGAAAGCCGAATTGCGTGTTGCGGGGTTACGCTGAAGCCAGAGCTTTGCGATAAATTGGCTTGTGATTTCGTAAGACTGTTTGACATTGTCTTAGGGGTACATTTTCGATATCGTCGCCTTGCGTGCAATACCGCGTAACTTTATCAGGAGGCCTAGTTTTCGATGTTATTTATGTCATAGTTAGACCTTATAAAAAATCTATTTATTTTGCTATAAGGTCTAACTATGCACTCCAGGCGAAGATATGGACATTGGCATCGTATTAAACACACATACATATATATACAGGGTGTTACAAAACTACCTGTAAAGCCGAAAGGAGGTTCAATGGGGCCTTATAACGAGTCCATTTACAATATTTAAGAACCGAAGTAACGATGTATAACATACCCCAATAAAATAAAAATATACTATTATTTTCACTGATGTGCAAACCCCATTTCAGTGAAATTAAAGAGTAAACTACGCAGAATGTACCTACCTTTCTATCTAATTAGCGGAACTACGAAAAATTTAAAGATTTGAAATTGACAACATTTTTTTTTCCATCTTGACATTTTTTGAAGTACTTGAGTACTTGAGTATAATGACATCCTTGTATTGAGGTAGCAAACATTTGTGAATGAAAAATAGAAAAACTATTAAAGAAGACAATTATTAGGTAAAATAGGTATAGGTAGGTCTTTCTGTTAAATAATCTGGTTCCCTGACATGACAGCTTTTTGGTTTTAATAATTAATTATATTTTTTACGGGATATTTTGTAATACTTTGTATACATAAATATACAACATGATATATATTTTTTAATACGAAAGGTCTTTTAGGTTCATCTGGGTATATTTACTGTTGTACAATATATTGTATACAACAAGATTACAAAAAAAGGCCTTTAAGAATTATCTCATACTAATAAAATATACACCGATATTATTTAGCGAAGCAAGCGATAAGTTTATTTAAACTGTTTAAATTGGTTAATCTTACGACAGGGAAATACTTTTGTAAATTTGATGTATAGTCTATTTATAGGCGAAAGTTTTAAGCAGTATATATACGCGGACAAAGTCAGGGGCGGTAGCTAGTCTATACTAATATTATAAAGAGGAAGGATTTGATTGTTTGTTTGTATCGAATAGGCTCCGAAACTACTGGACCGATTTAAATAATTCTTTCACCAATGAAATGCTACCTTACCAGCGAGTAACATAGGCTATACTTTATTCCCGAATTCCTACGGGCACGGGACCCCTGGGCGCTGCTAATTATTAATAAATTTGATAAATTTTTACGACACATTTTTCAATAACTACAAAATAATTAAGTTGGTAGGTACCTTTGTCGTTAGTTTTTGAACTGTGATGTCAGGAGATAGTGTTCCCATATTATGTTTTGAGTGGTATTTAATACCACATTATCATCTGCTAAGTAAATAGCAACAAATACCTATAACGGATTTCATTTTAAAACAGCATTCAGTAATCTTATTTACGATTCAGTGAAGCTTATTATTTACGTCTGTTTCTTAAATTATATTCGGGTTTTTATACACGGATTCTTGGAAAATTTGCCTTGAGGTTAAAAATAAGGCGGACTGAATGATTTATTGGATTATTTTGAAGTCCTACTGAATACTAGAAAAGAAATAAATCTTTTTACTTAGAAAATATCGGCCCTTTTACAATATTTGGTCTACTCGGTCATTAAATTGACCCAAATAGGAAATAATGTTGATTTTTTTATATAATCAAGTCATTATTTCCGCAATTTATTTAAAATAGAACTTAAATTTAAAAGATACTCCGATGTTTATAAAAATTGGCATCTAAAAATTGGCATATAATTATACGATCATTTGAATAAAATTATTGTAATCACGAACACACATTACACCGATAGGTATTCATGACATTACAATATACCGGAACAAGCAAATTTTTTGATAAAAATCAAAATTGTGACCAGCCATCATGGTTATGTATTCTCGTCCATTTGTATTTAAGTTGTTACTCCGAGTTTACATATTTAAAAACAAAATAAAATTAGAAAAAAATGAAATCTACAATCTTGAAGTTGTTTGTAGCGTTGTTCTTTGTAACGTTGATGGTGTCTTTCTCCATTTGTCAAGAGGAAGAGGCTAGTTCTGCAACAACAGCTGCAACGACGAAGGCCGAGGAAGAAGAAGAGGAGCCACAGAAGAAAGGCTGCTCCATATGGTGTTGGATACAGAAGATCGCAATGTTTGTCATTTCCCAGCTTTTGAGCGGTAATGTATCTGCAGTATTTTAAAGACTTGTTTTATAGAACTACTGTAATTTTTTACATAGTTGTATTTTGAAGTAAAGAGCTTGACTATGCTGGTAATAAAGCCTTTCGACGAATTTGTCTTAATTTCGCTAGTATTTACGATAAAATTCTTTTATATAATAATATCTTGAAGAAAAATTCAATTTAGGATTGAGTACTTGGACTAAAATCGGCAGTCTATAACAAATGCGAGAAAATAGATAAGTTGACATGAGTTATTAAGCCATAAAGGTTGCAAAAAGTTTTGGTACTTATTATTAATGTAAATGATTGTAATGATACCCATATGTTTGTATGTTGTAATTAATAACGCATCAACGGCTTCTATGGATGGAAATACAAGTATGTAATTATGACATGTAGGATCGTTCTATAATTTTGATGATATACTTACCAAAGTGCATTCTTCTCTTATTGCAATGCTAATAAAAGCTAGTTGGCCATATCATCACATAATGAATATATATTTTTGATTTCAGGTTAAACAAACAACAACATTGACGATTCCTTCAAGTAAATATGGAACAACAAATAGTATTTTTTTATTAATGGTTATGTGTAAAATTGTACATAGCTCCACTTTCCATGGATCCTATTGTGGCATGGTATACGATATGATTATATAGCTTTCCATGGAATCTTAATGAGAACCATACAATCAATGACATAATAATTTGGTATCTAATATAAAATCTGCAGTTTTATTGTGATTTTTATTTCTTCTGATGTAACTGTTTTATAATTTTCCCTGATTTTTATTTTACTAATTCTAATATAATAAGAATAATAATTGTAATAGTCGTTCTAACTAACCTTAATCGTGGCCAGTTTTATATTTTGGCTGAATGTGGTTAAAGGCCTAGCTACGCCTTTGACTCTGCCTACCCCTTCGGGGATTACAGTGATTCCCAACCAGTGGTCCGCAAGACTTATCATTTGGCCCGCAGAATACCTAAAATTTTATTAGATTTAAAGGAAAGAAAAGGTTATTTTAAAATTTCGTTTTACAGTTAATTTTTAACCTGTGTGTGTTTTTGTCTCTGATAATATTAATGAAGTGGTCCACAGTCAGTAAAAGGTTGGGAACCCCTGATCTAAGATATGTGTATACGAAAAGGCGTATTTGAATTTCATTTCCATGTTTACACCGGACTACTAAATTCATCTATTTCTACCAAGAAACATAAAATGCGGGTAACACACGTGCTTACTCAGACAAGCAATTAAACTTTAACCTTGAAAGTAAGCCAAGTTGTATCGTTCAGAGAAAACTTTAACAAATAACACAATTCACTCTTTCGTATATATGTTTATATGTCCCGTTCTTAGTCGAGAACCCTTAGGTAGATGTTTTGCGACTAGATTTAACAAGTCTGGCTACTATATCGAAGTACTGCCAATGATCTTCGTAACCTTTAGATAGAGGAATTAGACGAATTGGATCATGGTTACACATCCATAGTTATTTAAATGAGCAGGTTCATGTCTTCCGCACTGCCGAACAACGATTGGTCTTACAACTATAAAAAATACATAACCCTTACATATACCATACGCCCCTCTCAGATTGATGATGACCTTACGGCTAGTAGCGTCTATCATTAATTTTAGATTAAAAAAATAATCACTCCTGAAAAATATCCCTCTTAGGTAACCCGCAATATTACGCAAGTTGCATGAAAATGATATATATAACGACTTCCCGCTGACATCTACGTAACATAGGGGCCGTACGTGAGTCCAGAGAGCATTTCTGTCGCTTCCCACTTAAATGACGTCAGAGGAGAAACATACGGTAGTTTTTTTGGGCTGTAGCCGCCGTGTTATAACTTAATTCAGATATATAATGATCTGATATCTCCTTGCCACTAGAAACTAGAAACACTTACTGTTAGTTAAGTTTGTGATTGTGTGGGTGACGAGTTAACCACTTGTCACTACTTATTTGTTTATTTATTTTATTAGGATGCCAACACAAGATACAGGACATTTAATATAAATATCACAGGATATAGAGTAATTCCATTACTGTTCTTACAGGGTCGATGGCGCATTCGGTAGTGACCCTGACCCATGCGCCAAGAGTTGTGGGTTCGACCCCACCCAGGACAAACATTCGTATGATGAATACTTGTATTTGTTCTGTGTCTGGGTGTTCATATCCAATATTTAAGTATATATTTGTAATACCATTGTTGTTTCTGATACCCGTTACACAAGTGCTTAAGGTACTTACCTCGGAGTCAGATCAATGTATGTGATGTCGTCTGATATTTATAGTTTTAGGCAAATACATCATGCATTAAGGAAAAAGAAGAATCTCTATTTGATTGGCTTAATGGGGCATTCGGTAGTGACCCATCCCCATGTGCCAAGATTTGTGGGTTCGATCCCTACCCAGAATCCCTAATGAATACTTGTGTTTGTTCTGTCTGAGTGTAAAAATCCAATATATTTAAATATATATTTGTAATACTATTAATTCTGATATCCGTAACACAAGTGCTTATGCTACTTACCTCGAACTCGGATCAATGTATGTGATGTCGTCGGATATTTATGTATTTACTACAGTTTTCCATCCATTTTATTATATTTAGTTAGAACTGTTTCTGCCTTTGTTTACTCTGTTTACCCCTTCGGGGATTGCAGGTGTGATAGTGTGTTACGCACACACTTGATTAATGCGAATAGCCTGTCGATTTATCACTGTGACAGACTCGGATCTGGCTTAAGGAGCTTACAGATGAGCGACAATATATCAGTTACCGCTAGCTACAAGAGTCGTCGACATAGTTAATGACTGTCTTTAGGTACTACTATTATAAATGCGAAAATACCTGTCTGTGTGAGCTTGTTACATTTTCATGTCTAAACGACAAAATCGATTGTGTTTGGATGCTACAATTTTGAATTTTATAAATATGTATTAGATTTCGCTTGACGTCTATCTATCTATATAGATAGATAGACGTCAATATATATATAATCCCATCTAACCCAGCCCGGAATGTGGTTGAAGGGGCATGCTGCCCCTTTGACTCTGCCTACCCCTTCAGGGATTATGGGCGTGATGGTATGTATGTATGTATGTATGTATGTATGTATGTATATATATATATATATATATATATATATATATATATATATATAGAGTTTATGTGATAGACCAAAACCATGCCTGCAGAGTTAGTAAAACAAATAAATATCAGATGACTTGATGATGATATCTTTATATATAATACATCATAAATCTGATTCTGAAGTACCTAAGTGGTCTAAGAACTTGTATTATGATAAGGAACAATAAAGAATCCAGCTGTAAGACAAATGCTTTCTTTCAACATTTGTTCTGGTGCGAGATCGAACTGTTGCGTTTGATGGGAAGGTTGAACCGTAAAAATCCTTTTAACTAACTTCGGTCACTGCGACCAATTTCAACAGGAAGTATTAGCACAAGCGTCTACGCAACCATAGGTGCACTCCCTACTCCTTCACTCTCAGAGCCAGGTGAGACAGCAACCTGACATGACCGGAAAGAGTTCTGGGGCAGAACCAACAGCCTAACGTGCTTTTTAGGCATGGGGCAGATCGTTTGAAGACTTAGGACCCATGCTTAGGGCACCAAATAGGGTTATGTGTTATGCGAAAAGGATTTATTTTTATTTTATTAGACGTAACTAACTAAACTTCACGCCACTTCCCTAGCGGGGTAGGCAGATAGAACCAAAACCGTTATTAGACGTACACGCTCCATACCCTGTCACAAGTGTGTTTACGAGACAATATGAATTGCACGATGTGAACATTATTGCAATTCCAATTTTGAAGCCGCTTAATGCATTACTTTGTGATATTTGTGGCATTTATCGTTACTCAACTTTGCTTACTTAATAATGCTTGAATTAATCATTTTATGTCAGGTAATTCTCCGTTTATACGGCTTCAGATGTGAATGCTTTACATCTTGTAAATAAATTATTGAAATGAGTGTGAGTCTTTACATCATCATCATCTTCCTAGCGTTATGTCCCGTGCTTAGACGGGGTCCGCTTAGACCATGATCCAGGATGTAGCGAGTCTGGTAATTACATTGAAGCGACTGCCGATCTGACCTTCGTAACCCTAAGATAGGGGAACCAGACAATTTTTGGATCATGGTTAGTGTGAGTCGTTACATACTAAACTGAAAGGTGATCCCAGTGCTTCAGCTCACTGAAGCAACTTGCTGTTTTTTTTACTTTTTTAGAGGCACGTGGCTTGTTGTGAACGCATTTAAAGGTCAAATATATAATTATTTTATACACTAACTATTAACTAATCCCCACAAAGCTTGGTCTGATTCGCTTTGGCTCTAGGCTTTAGGTATTATTTATTGGCAATTTCCTATACAGTTAATACCTACCTACTTCGGGAACGTAGAATGTGTAATAACACTATTATATAGATATGATATGGGTACATATTTCAAGACAACACTTCGACTAGTTTTTGATTTCTGCACACACACATGGTAGCTGATTTTCTACATATAGCAGCGAAGAATTCCCTGCACTTCCTTCGGAACATTTTATGCAGGAGTCTTAAAATCCAGAAAATGTGTTTGATTTTCCCGACCAAGCGTTTATTTGGCGAACACTCGAAGTTGTCGCTCGCCGTCACTGAAGGGTACAGAATTATTTCCCTCCCAACGCAAATATATGGGAAATCCCAGATAGTTACCTATTGGAAAGCTCCTATTACCAGACGTGTTGTGAATACACGATTTCTCAGAAGCATCTACAACTATACTATCATAATCATAGAACTTCAATGTTATACCACTATAGCACGCGTTAAGAACGAACACCGTAAAATATTTGTTTTTAAATTTATACTTGAAGGCAAGGGTGTTATTATTGGACGTTTGGTCTTCGTCGGGTGGAACATCCATTCTTAATGTAGGTTAACTGGCCAGATATACTACTTTTTTGATGAATAACGTTCCACTGAGCACTTAATCGCATTTTATGAACCGCGCCATTAAGTGTGAAAATCAAGATGACATAACCATATCGTTATTATTTTTTGAACTGAAGTCGGTGTTACGTATAGGAAGCAATCGGTATATTCCCTTTGTGCTTTTTGTTCAACAATCAACTGTCGAGTGTATCGATATTTGGCGTCGCCATACTTATAGGCTCTACAAGCGATGATACCAATTTTAGATTATAAATAGCAAAAACATCATCATCCTCTTAGCGTTATGTCCTATGCTTAAACGGGGTCCGCTTAAACTATAATCTAGGATTTAGCGAGTCTGATAATTCCGTTAAAGCGACTGCCGATCTGACCTTTGTAACCCTTACATAGGGGAACTAGACAATTTTGGATTGTGGTTACACGTCCGTAGCTGTTGGAATGTGCAAGTTTCATCACGATGTTTTCCTTCACCGCCGTGCTAGTGGTATATACATAGATTTGAAAATCGGTTCTCTCTGCCTACCCCGCTAGGGAAGTGGCGTGAAGTTTAGTTAGTAAGTTAGATTTGAAAAATCCTGAGGTACGTGCCCGGGTTTGAACTCGCACCCCTTCGTTGTGTATCATGTCGCAAAAGGCGATTTATTTATGTGTTGCGCCACTTGTTACTAATTTAACTCGACTGTCGATTTTATACGAGCGTAATGATATGTAGGTACGTGTATATGAACCGACTCATTCCGTATTCATCGAGTAAATAGTAAAATATGCCATCCATGATGTCACACTCAAATTGCCAGATGAAGGCATATTTCGTTATAAGCTGATTTAGCCAAATGGAAATCAAATCGACATTACTCGTAAAATACGTTTCTAAGTCTGTCCGGAATGGGAATGGTCTGTTGTAAGATCGGCCACGGGAAAAGTATTAAAGAGAAATTTATTGGGGCAGATTAATTTTGATCGAAAACGAGTTAAACTTAATCTCCTAATGCCGTTTGAGCGCTAGAAAAATATGGCTACGGGCTAAGGACCAAGAGAGGTTATTATTTTATCTTTTTTGAAGGTTTTAAGCGCCATTACTCATATTATTTGATCGCTAACAATTCCTCCAAAGTAGGTACCACGTATTTTATTTCTTTAAACCAGTTTTACCTAGATCATAAGGCCATTACAGCCCGTCTTCTGTTTCCTGTATTCAATAAACTTGATGTTTGTAAACAAAACAATATGAAGTATATTTTTACACGCTATGCGATAGTCAGATATTATTTATTTATTATTTATTTAAAAGTTTGCAATATAATTTGGTACGCCAATATGTATGATTTTTTTTTTGCAAAATATTATAGATCCGTTTGAACGTTTCCTCTTTCAACGCGGGCGGAATCGCGAGGAGAAGCCAGTTTTTAACTAAATAACAACATCTTGAATTCTTTATACTGGTATGATTTTCTTTGCAATCAATATACCGACTAGAGAAAACCAGCATCAAACCTAAGACTTTTCCATTAGGATTCATAGTAGACGCTCTAACAGTCCAAATGAAAGGATGTTCCATTTTATTCCCGTTATTTGTAGCTACCATTGGCTAAATCCAATTACACGAAAATTCAGCACGCTACGCGTATAAGCTGACGCGTTAAACGAAAACACCTTGAACGCGCAAAGAACTCAGACTCCAGTCTAATCTCGTGACGTCAAATTAAATTCGAGTCCCGAGCCGGGCTTTGATGTGGATTACGGCTTCACAGACGACATGATACCGCGCTAACGCGTATTAATCTATCAGTGTACAGCGCTCGTTTTGATGTCGAAACATCAGTTTTATTTTGTAAAAAAAAAATGAAAAGTTCTAGAACTTTGTTCCATGTTGGTCGGGGACTTAAAAATAATGTGTCAAAGTGTGTTTCTTGCCTAGCATGTTGTAAAAGGCGACTAATGGTATATGGGGTTTTGGGTATGTGATTTTGTAGGCGACGAGCTAAGCACTTGTCACTACTTTTTCACAATTTTTCCATCTAACTCAGCCCATTGTCCCATGTTGGTCTGGGACTTAAATAGAATGTGCCAACTGTGTTTCTTGCCTAGCATGTCGTAAAAGGCGACTAATGGTATATAGGGTTTTGGGGTATGTGATTTTGTAGGCGACGAGCTAGCCACTTGTCATCACTTATTCACAATTTTCTATCTAACCCAGCCCAGTTTTGTTTTTGGCTGAATGTGGTTAAAGGGGCCTGCTGCCTCTTTGACTCTGCTTACCCCTACGGGGATTATGTTCGTGATGTTATGTTGTTTCTAGAACTTTTGTTCTGAATACACAGTTTCATGTATCCGTCTAACTCGGCTTGTTTTACAGTTTATTTGCAATAATCTTTCACTATCTAAAAGTTACCTTAATATAGATGGGTGTAGGTAGACTATGTAGGTAGACTACAAATTCTATATATAGCCTAAAGACTATACATTTTGTTTATATATATTTGTGTATGAGTACTTAGGTATGTAGTAAATACTCGTACAATACAGTTATATCTAAACTGGTCAGCTAGTCTACACTTCTATTCTTTACTAACATTAAAGAGAGGAAAGATTTGTACGTTAATCGTAACGAATAAATATATACTCAAAAACTACAGGACCGATTAAAAAATTTTTTTTACCAATATAATTCTACATTACTCTTAAGTAACATAGGCGATATTTATAACTACAAAAATAGGGATAAAAAGCCCCAACGGGCCGCTAGTCATTAATAAAAGCGGTTTCTTTCAATCGTTTACTTCAATAAGATCTTATATAAATGCGTGCAGTCGTTGAAAACCTTCGCCTTCCTGCAGACGTCCTGCTTGTGCTGAGTGGCCTCAGCGTTCTCCACACACGAGCTGCCGAAATCATTCGCCATGTTCCTCTGGTCGAGCTGGTGAGTTGTTTGGACACGTTTTCTGGAAATGAGAAGACGATTACTATGGATGATTGGAACCATGCGTTAAAATAATTCCATTCAATAAAAAAATAAAATCGTATGTCTAAAACAATGCGCTAATAGTAAATAATTTCATATTGTTCCGTGGTCTATGCTTCAATTACGGTACTAGATTATATAACAATCACGGCACTTCACGCCTTATCATAAACAAATAACTTTGTGATGATGTGACGTTTTTTTGTAATAAATAAATCTCCTCTTCTATGCAGGCTAGGCAAGAAACACAGTTGGCACATTCTTTTTAAGTCCCAGACCAACATTGGACAATTAATCAGACATTAGTCCAGAATATTCTTT
Organism: Glyphodes perspectalis; assembly: GCA_951394215.1. Taxonomy (NCBI): domain Eukaryota; kingdom Metazoa; phylum Arthropoda; class Insecta; order Lepidoptera; family Crambidae; genus Glyphodes; species Glyphodes perspectalis. The sequence continues at coordinate 11,423,334 of OX596218.1, read as the reverse complement.
TAAATATGAAACCCGAAAGTCTACCTATAATTCTCCAGATTAATTACACCATTTGCAGACATGATGCCGAGCTTCTTTAAGACGCAAAAGATGATGCAAGGCGTGTCTGACTCCTGCACCTCCACGTGTTTCTTCGGGAACATCTCTTTGAAGCATTGTTCAGCGACGATGTCGCTCAGCTTGTCGTGAGCGTACATGACTGAAATGCGTGCGTGGGTGATGCATGGGACGAGCATGATGAAGAACAGTCTAGCTGCAACAATTAACGTTATTACTAATATATCCTCCTAACCAATCGGATACAGCGGCTAATCTCAACGAGGATTAGCCAACTACACAGGAGATATTATATTGCTTAAGTGTCTGTGCAAACTCAGATGCACTCTCTGTTCCTTCGTTCTCAATTCGACCGGCATGAGACGCACGACTAGGGATTGCAATTGTTCAATGCCGCTGGATTTCAATTCCTTGGATCGAGCAATCCAGTTGGGAACAGCACAATTTTTACTCTAAATAAAACTTTCAGCAAAAATGCCGCTGCGTTGCAACCCCTACGCACGACTAACGGCTTAATGCAATTTCCGACTAACAGGGGTGAAAAACCGGCAACTTGTTTAGAAAAAATAGAACTTCTTGTTTAACCTATGAATAAGGATGGTGACTGAAATATGTGGTGTTTTGGTGCAAATTCAAGTGCGTATCAAATTTATTTTTTCCTTCTTTAGTTTTTTGTGGTAGATTAATATAAAACTAACTAACTAACTAAACTTCACGCCACTTCCCTAGCGGGGTAGGCAGAGAGAACCGAACGCCATATGGCACGATCCTTACACACCTCACTCGCCTCTTCAACATTCATAATCCTTTTCATACAAGCTCTACGATTTTTATGACTCCTAACATCACCTTCTTTTAATACACGACTAATCTGGTCGTGGTAGGTGAGCCTGGGCCTTCCGCGGCTCCTACATCCTTCCACATTCGCATTGTATATCTGTTTAGTCAATCTTTCGTCATCCATTCTTTCCACATGTCCGAACCACCGGAGCATGCCTCTTCTTACCTTGACTCCGACGCTGTCCTTCAGACCAACTCTCTTTCTTACATCATCATTCCGAACGCAGTCTGTGAGCGATACACCGCAGATTTTCCGCAGCGCACGCATCTCGACCGCGTTTATTCTACTTTCATGCTCTTTCTGCCATACCCAACTCTCGCTTCCATATGTTAGCGTAGGAAGCGTAGCGTAGATTAATATATTAGTTAGTTTTTAAGGTAAAAAGGATATTCGACGAATTAAGTACGTGTGATGTAAATAATTATAATTTAATTTGTTTTATTTTTGAGTATAGAGTTATACGATTAGATTGTAGTCGCTAATGTAATATCGGACTTATTAAATCTAGCATCATGATGAATTAAACTTGTACATATTTCCTATCACTTTTATAAAATCGAAATAGCTTATTTATATTGTTAAACATTCGGACCACCATGCCTAAACGGATTTTGCGATAGATGTATATGAAATACAGTATGTGCCAGTAATAATGAGACAATGTAGCTTCATTAAGCACGGCGTACATGACTGACATTCGAATGATGCATGGCTGGGCCGTGACGGGCAAAATGGGAGCCGAAACCAGAAACAATGGAGGTTAATTAAACCGACGTTGTATTTTCGCCTGATATTGTAAAAGAATGACGAAGACTTTTATAGAATATCCTACTAATATTATAAATGCGAAAGTTTGTATGTATGGATGGATGTTTGTTACTCTTTCACAAAAAAACTATTGAATGGATTTGAATGAAACTTTAGAATAATATAGCTCATACTCCCGAATAACATATAGGCTATGTTTCATCGATGTGCCACGCGAGCGAAGCCGCGGGCAGAAGCTAGTTTCTAATATTTTATTGCGTAATAAATCTATACTTATAATATAATTTACTATTGCATTGGGGAAACCTGTAATGTTAGTTGTAAGATTAAATAAATTAATAAACGAAAATACCACATCAAACTGAGGTTAGATAGTTTATTAGTGAATAGTAATCTTCGGACTCACTGCATTTATTTGAAGACATCTTTTGCTCTATGGTATATACTTTAGTGCAGATGGAAGAAGCAATATATTAATACTTATGAACATAAGTATCTAAATACATAATTACATATCGTCACGCCCATAATCCCTGAAGGGGTAGGCAGAGTCAAAGTGGCAGCAAGCCCCTTTACCCAATTCAGATGGAAATTTGAGAAAAAGTAGTGACATGTTTTGGCTAGCTCGTCACTTACACAATCACACATCCAACACCCGATATACCTACCATTAGTCGCCTTTTACGACATGCTAGGCAAGGAACACAGTTGGCGCATTCTTTTTATGTTCCAGACCATCATGAGACAAATAATGGGCTGAATAGATGATGAATAAAGTTGAAATGAGGTGCAGCTGTTTCATCGTTTTCTGGTTTGCTTGCCGGCGTCAGATATTTGATAACTGGAATTTTGGCTTAATGTCGTTTTATGCAGCTCTTTGCTCCTTTCTTCATGGATTGCAAGTTTGAGGATACGTATGTATTAGTAGCAAGCTATATTCGCTTAGATGATTTAACCTTTTTACATTTTTTTATAAAAAAGCCTTCTCTTTTACGATGGTAAAAAGAATACAAAGTCAGCCGCGAATTTTAATTCCAAAAACCGATGTATGTAACGATTAATGTGTTTAAGGAAATATAACGACAGCTACATATGAAACTTTGCCTACCCCTTCGGGGATTATGGGCGGGATGCTATTTACTTAGAAATGCAAGAAGAAAACTAAAATTTGACATACACATTATATTGTTATTCACACATCAGTATAATAGGTATGTATTCGTTATTGTTCAAACAAATGTTCATATGAATTGTATTCCTAGAGTGAATGACAATTCATATGAACATTTGTTCGAAGATTCAAACTCAAAAAGTTCTACGATTGATAAATTTTTGTCATCAAGTCTCATATGTACAAACAAAACATAGCACGCCCTCAAGTCGCGCGTGACGTCACGCTTTCGTAATTTTTTTTACAAAATAATGACGTCGCAAGCCCCTACTCCAAAAATTTGATGCTCTTTATCTTTGTGTTTTTTTGTTCATTTGAAAAAGCGAAAAATATGTGTCTAGTATTTTTGTATAATCTAACTGACGGACTATATAGAATTATAGTTTTTTAATGCAGTCATCATCTCTATTGTCGTATATGTCTTTTTTTTCATTAACTAAAACCTCGTGTGGCCATAAATAGTAATAGATGCGGAAGTAAAAAAGCATGTACAAACATGGCTAACTCGGATTAAGTTAGTAGTTACACCAGAATGTATCCTAGAAGTTTTAGATGAACTTTTAACGGATGTATTTATTATATACCCTTTGTATTTTTGTTTGCGTAAGTAGTACTTTGCTTGTATTTAAATCATTTGCCTTAAGAATTTATATTTATTGACACATGAGTGTACGAGTATTTCAAGGATTGTGGCACAACCGCATGTTATAATAACACCACGTTAATAATTAAAAAAAAAGAAACATGAAATCACTTTGTTTTGGCCTTTTGCCTCGTATCTGATCGCCGTACTAAATGTTGATGTTCCTATATCTAGAGTTTTTTACATTTTCTGGAGTCATTACAATCTGAATAATCAAATCACTGTTCCTAACAAAGTGTAGTACGTAGGTAGGTAGGTAAGTAGGTAAGTAAGTTACGGTACAGAAAATAAATGAAATATTCATTTGGTAGTACAGATGCTTTTGAAATCTTTTCCATTAACATCACTCCCAAAAGCTGTCCTAGACATTCCCTGAGTTGGAACATTTTCACAAAGTTCTGACGTGAAACCTAATCCATGCGCATTTAATATTAACGTCTAATTCACTATGTCGTCTTTGACGGGATTAAAATATCCGTGAATATACTGATACTCTTATGAAATATTCAAAAGGAATTTCGCATTAAATTCTTATGATGAAAAATCCAGCTAGCACTTAGATATGCAGAGATATTCATTTCATGGCGGAGCGTAATCAGACACTCTTCTTTCCTTTTTTAACCATACACAATTTATTTGTAGCGCGTCTAGGGTTAGTATTAAAAGAAGTAGAACTCTTATGAAGTTTAATTGAACAAATATGAAAGTAATAAAATGTGTTTTAATCGAACTAAATGCAACTACCATTCTTCAGGGTTTCTCAATGATATAGCGTACAATTGAGTGCAATCGTTGAAAATCTTTGCCTTTTTGCATACATCGTGGTCCAAATTCATGCCGTTGATGTTTTGAGCGCAGGTCTCTCCGACATCTGAGATGAGGATCCGTGGGTCGTACCGGTGGATCGCCTGGACCCGTTTGTAGTAGTTCTTAATGTTGATTAAACCGTCATTGGTCATTATGCCGAATTTCTTGAGCACGCAATGTATGATGCATGGTATATCATTTCTCTCTATATGCAGGGGGTATTTATACAAGTTCCGAGGGTACATTTCCGTCAAGCATTCGTTGGTGACTTTGTCGCTTCTCTTGTCCCGGGCGTAGAGGATGGATATTGAGGGCTCTGAGTCAAGGCTTTGGGAGAAGAATTTGTGTTTGTTGGCGCTCACCGTCATTACCAGTGGTAGAATTATGAAGATGAGTACTTCTGAAAATGTTGTAATCAATAACCCTGTTAGCAGTGTTTACCTGTTATGTTTTCTTGGATACTATGATACACTTTTATTTTAATGGGTTTTTGATTAGAGCGTCAAACAGATGTAAATGGTATAATGTCTTCCTTAAATGAAAATTTATCTAATAATTACAATGCAATTAAAAACAGTGATGTTGATACTACTAGGACAGGTACATACATAAGAAGAAACGGTGAAACCAGACAAATGACTTCTATCTATGGATCAGGAGTCCACAATCTCGCTCCAATGAATAATTTCGTTACATCACAGGATTCCTATTATTCAGGAATACCTCTACAATATATCAGAAACGAGCGACACTGGTAGGAAATGCATCAGAGAACTGCATTGGTCTTGAATGTCAAGTAAAAGGAGACGTGTTTTGCATTGTATATATCATAAAATCATATTCTAAGGCTAAGTCAGTTGCTGCATTGTCAGATTTAAATTTACATTTAATTATTATTTTATTTAAATTTACAAATACTATTTCAATCATGAAATACTCCAACGCCGGTGACCTGATATATTTATTTACGTGTTGGAGTATAAATAAATATAAATATTAAACTACATCACATACATTGATCTGACTCCGATGTAAGTATGAGCTTAAGCACTTGTGTTACGGATATCAGAATCAACAGTGGTATTACAAACTAGCTGTGCCAGCGGTGTCACCCGCGTTTATGGTTAATATTATAAAGACTATTTCCGTCATACATGATTTCTTTGTAACTTTAACCATTAAGGCTGCACACGCGACGGAAGCTTAAAAAATGGAGTAACTTCTCCCGTTTTCCCAACATTTCCCTTCACTACTCTGCTCCTATTGATTGTAGCGTGATGAAAAGTATACTATAACCTGCCCAGGAGTATGAAGAATAATTGTACCAAGTTTCGTTAAAATCCGTCGAGTAGTTTTTGTTTCTATAAGGAACATACAGACAGACAGACAGACAGACAGACAAAAATTTTACTGATTGCATTTTTGGCATCAGTATCGATCACTAATCACCCCCTGATAGTTATTTTGAAAATATATTTCATGTACAGAATTGACCTCTCTACAGATTTGTTATAAGTATAGATATATACTTATATACCTATTGGATATTAATTCCCAGAATAAACAAAAGTATTCATTATACGAATGCTTGTCCCGAGTGGGGATCGAACACTCAACTCTTGGCGCATGGGGCAGGGTCGCTACTGAATGCGCCATCGAGCCCGGCAAACATATATTTTATTATTATCATCTACAGTATTAAGTCCTGCAAAAAACGAAGTAAACTTACACCATTATTTTGCCTAAGCAGACACTTTATCTTATTTTTAATTAATTATTCGTGATTTTGTGTAATGGATTTCAATAGATTACCGGCGTGACGCTTACGAGAATGGAGTAAAAGGACGGCTTCACCCCTTATCCCATTATTCATAAATATTTAACGGCAACATCTATTGAATGGTTGGGCTCTTTCTGTAGGCGTTTTGAGTCTTCTCAAATTTGTAGACGCTTTGAGTCTTTGATATTTGTCTTACAACAGCGTTTTATAATTCTCTTGCGAATGTACGCTTTACACACCTATATAAAGTATCTTGTTTACTGTCAGGCTCAAGTCAATTCTTATTCATTTTTAACATTATAAATGTTAAATTTCTGACGATTTTAGTATAAGTATTTATTGAAATCATCGAACGGGTTAAGTAGTTAGTTAGTTTATAATACTTGGATACACATATATTTTATTTGTTACTAAGAGAAAACAGTATCTGAGGGTAAAGAAAAATCCACTTTTTGAAAATAATTCCTGTTAACGTATAATAAAAATGTTTCCAAGCAAAAAAGTTGCATCATTGTTAGCTTCGACCCAGAGAGTCACACAAATTTATTTATTATAAATTAATCCTAGAAATTATAGCAGGGACAGCACCCGAGAAACCTTCCTACTTTACATACATACCATTATGTACCTATGTAAAGTAGGTACGTACTTAGATTGAACAATTTGAAAAACTCACAACTTTTTTGGGTTTGAACTTTCATGCCCCTTGTGAAAAGAAATGGATTCTAGGATAATGGCCAAAGCAAACCGGAACAGGGACTTGTATAAAACGGAAGAAAAGAAGAAGATTAATTGTGGTTAAGTTTAATCACGAAGAAAGTAAGAAATTATTGAACTTCTCATTTACCTACATGCGTTTTCAATTTTAAGAGTAAGAGTCGTTGAACAAGATGCACACTGCATAGTGGGATAAAGTTTAAAATTATATTCTGTAGAATTTAGCATGGATACAAAAGTCCAGGGTTTTATTCAGTTTTTAATACTGATGGATTGAATTTTGTACCTTGTTTGAGAAATACATAGTCCATTACGTTGATTACAGTGCACTACACGCTATTGATAAATGTTCTTGTTATTTAATTAATATTTTGGTGGCGCCGGCGGCCATTTAAAGTGCTATAGCTTGTTTTTTTACATTGCATGTTTTAAAATTTATTAACATAAATGAATTTTGACTTTGTTCAATGGCACATTCGGTAGTGACAATGTGCTAAGAGTTGTGGGTTCGATTCCCACCCAGGACAAACATTCGTGTGATGAATACCTGTGTTTGTTCTGTGCCTGGGTGTTAATATCCAATATTTATTTAAGTAAATATTTGTAATACCACTGTTGATTCTGATATCCGTAATATAAGTGCTTAAGCTACTTACCTCGGAGTCGGATTAATGTATGTAATGTCGTTAAAAAGAAAGAAAAAGAAAAAAATATTATTGTGTGAAAGCGGAGTGAAGTTTCTTATTAAAGTATTTTTAATATGAGTAAACATGATCTCACTTTTGTGATATGGGATAAAGAGATTAAGTGGCAATCACTTCTATGCCATAACCTCACTAAATCCGCGATCTTGGTTTAAATGGACCCTGTCTAAGAACGAAAAATAGTGCCAGGCTGTTGAAGGATAAATGTAGTATTTATTATAAATAATAATAAATTCTTCAGACGGACACACCAATACCCTGGTTCCAAACTAAGCTTAAGCTTGTGCTATGGATACTAGGGGAACGGATAAACATACTTAAATACGTTTATAGACATCCATGACTCGAGTACAAATATTCATGTTTATCACACGATACATTTTCCCCTAGCGGGATTCCGCGAACCCGCGACCCTTAGTTTCGTGGCCAGGGTCTCTGACCACTCGACCAACGGGCCAGTCGAAATTTATTATGTGAACACATAAATCCATGGTCACATATCTTTAAATTTTAATTTTTTAATAAGTGCTAGTGCTACTGCAAGAGTGAGATACATTTTAAATGTAAATATAATTTATGTCCCATGTTGGTCTGGGACTTGGCCCATGTTGATCTGGGACAAAAAAAAAGAATGTGCCAACTGTGGTTCTTGCCTAGTATGTCGTAAGAGGCGACTAATGGTATTTCGGGTTTTGGGTGTGTGATTGTGTAGGCGACAGGTTAGCCGCTTGTCACTGCTTTTTCACAATTTTCCATCTAACCCAGCCCGGCTTTATTTTTGGCTGAATGTAGTTGAAGGGGCATGCTGCCCCTTTCACTCTGCCTACCCCTTCGGGGATTATGGGCGTGATGTTATGTATGTATATATAATACCTTGTTGTTTATATAGACACAAAGTTACGTTATACGAATATCAGTTGTTGTAACGTCGAGAATATTTCAGAGTAGGCAGGATGAAAACAGTATTTGTATGTAAATGTTAGCCTTAGGCTGTATAGCCCTTTCAAACGTAACGAACGGACACGTTCATTATGAATACATATTTTGCTTCCAAAAAATATATGATCAGGTTGATTTCAACAAAGGGAATGTGCATGTTTATTGAAAAATATCACAACGCAAGTAGCGTTGCTTTAACGTTAACTACTTACATAACAAAGACCTTTTGTTTTTCCAAATATAATTTTCCGTATTTTCGATTCACGAGAAAGTTAAATGTCAGAAATCTTTATCATTTTCAAGTATTATTAGGAATCATGGATTGCACAAGCTTTAGACAGTACCCGAAGTTGTAAAAATAAAGAATTGATTAGTTTTCTGTTAGTATTAGATCAAAATTGAAAATGCCCTGTAATTTTTTAAATCGATAACAAAGTTATTGATTTAAAAAATTAAAATATTTTGTACCTGTCTATGTATGCATGTTTTTTTTTTATTTTCGTGATCTATTACAAAGGAATTAATCAAAAGTTCCATTCTCGCCGTTAAAATATTCTTTTGTGCGCGTGCGAATTCTTTGCGCGCAAAATTTTCCTCGTAAAACATAGTAGCGAGTTCTAAAGAAATATATTTTTCTCCCAGAAATATTCCCTTCTTGCATTTGCATTTGGGTTCTTGAGAATCTGTTCTTTTGTTTGTTGTTATTTTTGCATGATTAAAAGGAATGAATGCGAAATAATTTAGAATACATTTCGTTACTTTTTTAAATTACGGGTAAATGTATATTGCCATTGTTCTTCTACTTTTTGTGTCTATATATTAAGTATGTGAAACGACTTGTATTTTTTTTAATTTCATTTTGCTCATGAGTAGTTACTTATTGACGGATTATATATAATTAAACAATATAAAACAGCAAAGTTATAAGGACTATTGTAATTTATAAAATACAAAAGCATGTCGCTATGACTAGCTGTAAAGCATAAACTAATATAAACGAAGAGTGATTGAATGAATTAAATATTAACATGTCAAATTATATAAAAATATCTTAATATTATTTTTTTCTTTACACGTGTAAACTATTAGCAAGAGTGTTATGTTGGCATTTGTATGACGGGAGCAAGATGAAGTTAAGGGAAGAAAATCAAGAAAGAAAATGTATTGACAATTGCTTTGTTTTACGTTTGACGACTTTGAGAAAGGATAACGTGGTTAATAAACATGAAACACTTACTTTCCATTGTTTACGCGACAATTTAAATATCAAACCGAATCACCAGCAATCATAAGTGCTCATTACAAAAGCTCGCCACTAACTGTTTCTCTGATATTGCCTTCCGTGTGCCCTGAAAAGAATTCTGTTGTGTTTTCAAGTAGTGTTTTATATACCAGCTAGTTACCGTGAAACAATCGGCTATTGTTTCGAAAGTAGCCGCGATAAGGCGAGGAACAGCGGATTTTGAAGCGTTTATTCAACCAGGTGTTGTCGGTGAAAAATAAAGATTTTACAAAGTCTGTTGCATAATAAAGCCTGGGCTGAAAGATCTAGACTAATTATGCTACCAATTTGAATTGTTAAGCCGGCAGAGATACTTGTTCAATAGAAATCAGTGTATGATATTTTTATAGCCTTTGTTATTTCTTTTTTGTTAATTAGTACACAAAGTTACACATGTATATTTTGCAAGAATCATGCATTGAATTGCTAACCACGAATATTTACATGTTCCAAATGTTTATTAAATAACCGCGTAATTTTTCAAAGGAATGATATTTTCATTAAACGTTTTCTATTTTGAATTTTAAATAACTTTTGTGTATCAACAATATTTAATATTCAAGAAGTTTCTTGCAGCCATCTTTGTTATTTATGTTTCTCTTGAAGATAGCCATTACAGTCAGTTTTATTAAAATATCTTTTTTAATATAAGGAAAAGGAACATTCTTGATGTATAAAATGGAAAAGGAAAACTGTTCATGCAAAACTAATTATAAAGGCATTACCTAGCTATACATAAGTACAAAAAATATTTATTCTAGGCTTTAAACGTTATCTTGGAAAAATATCGTTATTAACTTAGACGCGTTTCCCTGGAAGCAATTTGCTGGGCCGAGGTTCTAGGAACATCAATTAATTAGTAGACTCCCTTATTTTTCCTCTCCGCCGCATATATCTATTATTAGCGATCAGTTTACCGACGATGAAATGGAATACCTTTTAACAGCAAAGGCAAGTGCTTGGAATTTTTCAATACCCATAGGGAAAAAGACTTCCTAGATCCAATTATTTGAAGCAATAAATACCTACGTATTCAATATTTTTTGATAATCTAATAACTAAAATATTTGTTGACTAAAAATATTTGAGCCTACTGCACCAGTCACTCTTTCTGTATCTACTTGTTAATAAATATTTGTTGTAGACATAACATTAAACACTTTACGGTAATAAATACTATACCGGGTATTTATTACCGGTGGCTGTACTGGGCTCTCATAAGATGTCAGCAGTTTCAGAGATTGGGCGCGCTGCTCGGGGCTCGTGCATTCATCTTCTTTAGGTGGCTGATTTCTCATGGGGCGGCTCTTGGGTTGATAGCTTCCGAGTGAACTACCTACTACCGCGATATTAAATGGATCGGAAACAAAATTCTGAATTGAATTGCTTTACAAAATTCTTTGGGTGAATTAAAAACTATATTTAGAAAGAGTTTAGTGGCCACTTTTGGCAACGGCATCTGACTTTAATAGTTGGTATATGCTAAGTTATGGTCTCTCAGTAGTGTTGTTGGGTACATCTATCACCTATAATACCTATACATAATCCCCCTAAAAGCTTAGTACTATTCTAAGATTGTTCAAATAGATAATGGGACATAAAAAGATTTAGTTTCTAAGAAGTTTCAATGACTAAAAAGAAATATTGGTAGAAATGTCTTGAATAATACTGTCTTTGATCAGAAACATTGTTGTTCTTTTGATACCTCATAGGTTAATTCCTTTCGTGTCATCTTTTGTTAACTCAAGTCTAGACATTGTGGATGTGAAAAAATGGGATTGTGGGCTTTAATGTATCGTGATACATTTGGCTTTCTTGTGTATTATGTGGTTTTTGTATTTATTTTACCAAAGTATATTGTTTTTATCACTTATATCTGTTTAGCGCGGAGAAGACGGCCTTTATGTGTACTGGGCGCAAAAGTCTCTCAAGCTCAGAAAAAGTTTGTCAAGAATTAAAGGTACACGATGTGTGATAATTGTATATGTACATCACTTTTCAGTGTGTATGTTCCTTTTTATGCGTTTTGATGTAGTTTATTATGACGGACAAAAAGTACGCCGCCTACGCGCCCGCTGATAGAAATGTTTGTGGTCAATAATGTTTTTCGAGGAATGTGGTATTTATATTGTAGGTACTTATACAAAGATACAATATAAATACCGGTAAAAAAATATTTAAGTAAAACATTTTCAAAGTTTATAATAACGTTTAGAACTCTCAATCGTCCGACATCAGCTGTTGAATGGTGTAAAGGACCACCCTTCTTAACAAGCAGAACCCTCTGCAAGGCGGTTTCTTTGTAGTGGTCCTCTCCACTCTTTTCGTAGTCATCTTCTCCACTCTCTTTGTCGACACCTTCTCCACTTTTTTTGTCGACATGTTCTCCACTTTCTTCGTCGGAATTCCTCTATCCATTTTTCTTGGTGTTGGAGAATATGGCTTTTCCGTGGTCATTGGTGGGTATTGATCATACGAGTACATGTGACAATGGTACGATGAGCATGAAATTACCCAGCCTAGTAGAATTATGAATAATGTTAAGATCTTTTGATTCTGAATGAGGTCCATAGTCTTGGCACCATGATATCTGAAATGATAGATAGAGATGGTAAATATTTCTACTCATAAATATTTTTTACTAAAATAAAGAGGTTTCTGTTTTTTTTTAAATATTATTATATACTCTATTTAAATATTTATTTTTAATAAAACTTTCTGAACTTAGTAGCCAGCCATATAAATAGTTATGAATGATCATTTTTGTGAATTACCTTAGCGTATTTATTTATAATGTTCAACCATGGCTGAATGTGAATAAACGGGCCTGCTGCCCCTTTGACTCTGCCTACCCCTTTGGGGATCATGGGCGTGATGCTATGTATGAAGTTTTTCAAAATTAACAGAGATTGAGTAATTTGTTTTTTTATTTTGTGTATCTCTGATTTATCAATAAAGATTTCGTATATAAGAAAAAAGTTCCTCTGTATAAAAGGTCTAAATAGCCAGCGAATAAGAAATGTTCCTACTCGCACCTAAGTTATAAGTATTCGTGTCATGAAGTGCTTATGAAATAAGATCGGGGATGTGTTGCCAACAGGATTGTGTAAGGATAACTCCCTTTTCTCCCTTCAAATGTAACGTAACTACCCCTATGACGTAAGGTAAGTGCTTACGCAAGATTTTACGCTCACGCAATTTCTCTCAATTAACCTGTTTTATGTTTTGTTGTTATCCCACGGAACAAATATATAGTGGAGTTACCAAGTGGGCGTGGTAGTGAAGCCACAATACTGCGATGTTAAGCAAGACTACGCGTAGACTGCTTGTGTCTAAATTTACACCTTATTCCTACCAGTGTAAGAGTTATGATTGCTCCAATAAAAATACGACGCCATCTATTGACGACAAGAAAAAAAAAACTCAACGTAATCCAAGTTCAAATCTTGGATTACGAAAGGTCTTAACTACTTTTTTAGTAGTGCAGTAAATTTTACCGTTTTTTAAAGGATGAACGTATGTTCTCTGGTGTAGGACTAACGTGATAAGCTGTTTTTGACTAAAATGAGAATAGCTACTCATTGCTTAACTGTATGTGATTAGAGGCGTATTTGTGCGAGTTTGGCTTCACCGGTTCTCATACTAATTTTGTGACATGCCACTTTTCACTTTTTTTTCTGTTCTGTGTTATATCTACTCGCAGGTTTTAATAACGATAATATATAATATAGTGTTTTTATTGTAGTTAAACTTAAGGTGTATATTTTGGTGAAATAAAAATAATTTAGTTTTATCTTCATACTCCTACAATTGATCTAGAAATTAAAGTAATACATAAGTATGACTGGCCCGTTGGTCGAGTGGTCAGAGACCCTGGCCACGAAACCAAGGGTCGCGGGTTCGAATCCCGCTAGGGGCAAATATTTCGTGTGATGAACATGGATATTTGTACTCGAGTCATGGATGTTTATAAACGTATTTAAGTATGTCTATCCGTTCACCTAGTATCTATAGCACAAGCTTATGAGCTTAGTTTGGGACTAGGGAATTGTTGTGTCAGTCTGAAGAATTTATTTATTAATTAGTAACATCATAAAACCATATTTCAAATTGTATGGTTATTATTTAGTAGATAAATAGCAAAATAACATTTGGATTCTTACTGCAAAATGTTGTATTAAACCATAGCTTTATTTTGTGCACGTACTATGCACAAAATCCGAACATCCGAACATCCACATCAGAGATGATTAGGGCATTTGACTCTGATATCGTATTCGAGATTTAGTGGCGTATCTTTAGCGTAAGTCAGGACTTTCCTAACTTACACTAAAGCTTGGTTAATTTGTCATAAGTAAAGACTTAAGACAAATTAACCGCTGCGCCATTGCGGTTATTTATTGATTAATTAATCTCTATGAATTATACAGCAGTCTGTTTAACCTCAGATTCCTGATTCTCTGAGCTATATTTCAGTTAATTAACAAAGCATATGGAGCTAAGTTTCCTCTCAACACAGGTAACTTATACGATAGACGTCGTAATATACCGAAAAGCTGCGTGTTTATTATGTTGAATTACTATTTACATAAAAGAAAACAATAAGAAACTGCCTTTAATCTTTTTATTATTTTAATTAATTGGTATATTTAAAACTAGCAGCGCCCCGCGGTTTCACCAGAGTAGTTACCGTTCCCGGGAAAATACGGGGATAAAATATAGCCTATGATACTAGCTGATAAAGTAGTTTTCTTTTAACGAAATATTTTATCAAATCGGCCTGATAGGTTTGGAGCCTATTTAATACAAACAAACAAATAAACATTCAAATATTTCCTCTTTATTGTATTAGTTAGATATGATAGACTGGTGTCAGATCTTGTTGAACCCAATATACTTATACAACGTGTTACAAAATCCCCTGTAAAAATATAATTAATTTTATCAAAGCCAAAAATGTTTTCAACCCTAGTAAGCTGTCATGTCATGCCTATTTAACTAAAAGGCCTACTTTTTTCATTTATAAATGTTTGCTACCTTAATACAAGGATGTCATTGTACTCTTTTACTGGCTTCAAAAAATGTCAAGTTGGACAAAAAAAATGTTGTCAATTTCAAATCTTAACAATTTTTGTCATTCCGCGAATTAGCTAGAAATGTAGGTATATTCTGCGTAGTTTACTCTTTAATTTTACTGAAATAGGGTTTGCACATCAGTGAAAATAATATTATATTTCTTGATTTTTTGGGGGTATGTAATACAGCGTTACTACGGTTTTTAAATATTGTAAATGGACCCGTTATAAGGCCCGATTTAACCTCCTTTCGGCTTTACGGGTAGTTTTGTAACACCCTGTATTAAACCAATAATATTTAAATGTATGATACCATTATTTGATTGACTGCCTCGATGGCGCATTCGGTAGTGACCCTACACCAGGCGCCAAGAGTTGTGGGTTCGATTCCTACCCAGGACAAACATTCGTATGATGAATACTTGTGTTTGTTTTGTGTCTGGGTGTTAATATCTAATATTTAAGTATATATTTGTAATACCACTGTTGATTCTGATATCCGTAACACAAGTGCTTAAGCTACTTACCTCGGAGTCAGATCAATGTATGTGATGTAGTCGGATATTTATTATTTATTATTATTTTTACAGCTCCCTTACAGGCTACAAGATATCCAAGACTAAAAATAAATATGCAACTATTTATTTTGCTGTTTTGGGTGTAAAATAATTAAATATTATCAATAAAACAAAGCAGGGCTTACAGTTTTCTTGTAATTTCATGGGAAATATTTTTTCCTGTGGGCAATAAGGGTAACTAAAGTAAAGAGCAGGTTAATGTTACAAGTATTTAATTTACTGCTTTTTTGACCGAAATATTTAACTAAAATAGGGGGAATATTGTAGAATTAAATACAATAACTAGCTTTTGGCGCACACGCCAGTTCTGCGAGGCTGTGGCAGACGCTCCAGGCTTCGCCCTACGCGGAGTTCCGCCTTCGGCCTCGCGATAAGCATCTCGGCCTGCGGCTTCGCCAAATTACATTGCTTGGTTGGACCGTTCGCAACGGAGGCCTGATTATTTTTCGATGCCCTCGGTTCCATCAAATGGATCCTAAAGAACCAGGCCTTTGGCCCAGTGGGCGTTCGGTCTCCGGCCTCGCGTACGCAGCTTGACCTAGGGTCGCGCAAAAAGACATAATTTGTTTGGTCACTCCGGGCTTCACCCCACGCGGCGCTCGGCCTTCGGCCTCGCGAAGTTATATCACTTGTTTGGCCGCTCCGGGCTTCGCCTTACGCGGCGCTCTGGGCTTCGCCTTACGCGGCGCTCCGGGCTTCGCCTTACGCGGCGCTTCGCCTAAGGTCTCCCAAAATTACATGATTTGTTTGATGAACCATAGGCGCTCCGCTTATGGTTTTGCAAGAGTACATGATTTATTTGGCCGCTCCTGGCTTCGCCTAACGCGAAGCCCAAAGACCGGAAGACAGCTATCATCTAGCTGAAGGTCGTCTTCTCCATCGCTGTTATCTGCCATCAGCAACTGCAATATTTCTTCATCTTGAAAGTAAAATTCTCAACAACCTCTTCGAGACATTTCTGGGAAAAAAGTTCATCATCTTCATCTTCCTAGCGTTATGTCCCGTGCTTAGACGGGGTCTGCTTAGACCATGATCCAGGATTTAACGAGTTTGGTAATTACATTGAAGCGACTGCCGATCTGACCTTCGTATCCCTAAGATAGAGGAACCAGACAATTTTTGGATCGTGGGTACAAATCCAAAGTTGTTTGAATTTGCAGGTTTCATCACGATGTTTTTCCTCACCGTCGAGCTAGTGGTATAAATAGCTACCACCGCTTTCTGGGAAAAAAATCATTAGGTAAATATAATAAAAACACAACGAAATAGCGAATTATATAAGATAACGATACGTAATAGCTCTAGTATAAAATATACCAGTAATGGACCATAGGGAAAAATATTTCCCTTGAGATAATTTGGCATTATTAGGTATTAGTACTCATTATCTACAATTTGCCTTATTATTATATAAAATTGTACTCACCGAATTACATGAATCGCATGATAAAACACTGTAACTTAGTTATTATAAGTTTAAAAAGTTTAAAATAATTAACGGAGTTCAGTCCGCGAATATTTTAATTTTTTCACGAAGAAAATTTTACAGTTCTTTTTTATTTTTAACGTTCGGGAACACATTTGTTGCCTTGGGTATGCGTTCAGTTATAACATTTAGCAAAAAAAATATGATTCAAGTGATATTTGAGTAATTGATTACGAAATTCAAGGAGGGGAAAAATATTCCCTTCAGCGTGAAAGGGTCATAGAAATTAACCTAAAATATATATGAACAAATATATATCACATAAAATCGTATTAATTGATCTGGTTTCAAAAGTAAGTAGCTGAAACACGTTCGTCATGAACATCGGAGTCGATAGAGATACCACCAACATCTTCATTATACATACATGCAAACTAATAGTCCCTCTGCTAAGACTGTATCAGCACTGTTTGCGTTAGACGCGAAGTCTGAACCATGGCACAGACGGGGCTGTGAAACAGTCAACAACACTTGTAGATATACTCGTACGTTACCAAGACGATACGAACCATTAAATGCATGAATAACCATGACTTTGACTTGAATGTAAAATTTTAATCTTAATATTATTACTACCTGTACCTGACTTCAGCCGCGCTGCATTGAACAAAAAGTATTTTTCAACCCCTTCACGTTTAATTTTCGCAACGAAAAGCCTAAATTCGTCTTCAAGGTCTAATCTAATTCTATGCATCATAATCGGTTCGTCCTTGAAAAGGGAACAAGCATTAAATACACACCTTTTGCATTTATTTAGAAAGGTGATGGAGGACGCAGTGATGTCTTGCAGCGTCTATTAGACTAATTTATCTATGATATCTCCGCTAGTTGGGTAATTAGTGTACTGATGTGGCTTGCCTCATATGACCGCTAGTTATTGAGCCCGGATATCCCCGCGTGTCGGCTACCAGGTGCTAATTGCGGTGCTATTGAGATGTGGGTAGGGTCGAGAAATTCAATAGCGATCACATGATACTGTGCCGGTATAATGAGATGAGGTGTAATAAGCTAATTAAATGATGACTTGTTTCTGCATTGCTAACAAATGTTCCCGGTGATTGGTAAGTCGAATGTATAAACTAATATTGGCGTAGTCCTAAAAAGCATATTGATATAGTTAATGAGAAAATCTAACACATCTTAAGCCATTATTGCCCGACTGGCCCGTTCGTCGAGTGGTTAGAGACCCTGGCCACGAAAACGAGGGTCGCGGGTTCGAGTCCCGCTAGGGGCAAATGTTTCGTAAGATGAACATGGACATTTGAACTCGAGTCATGGATGTTCGTAAACATATTTAAGTATGTCTATCCGTCCACCTAGTATCCATAGCACAAGCACAAGCTTAGTTTAAGACTAGGGAATTGGTGTGTCAGTCTTGAGAATGTATTTATTTATTATGAGGATTTATTCATATATTAATCTCAGACCAATAAAAAAAGAAAGACAGAACCATCCCATACTACGCGGTGAGGCAACCAATAGGAAGCCGATAGGGCCATAGAAAGCCGACCGCCCGCCATTTCGCCTTCACCATTTAACAACACAGGACGGCATATTTAAATTTTTCTTAACACCAAATTAACAACGTGCGCTGTCACTTACTGAAGGCGAAATGGCGGGCAAAGAGATCTGATTTTACCATTCTTCCAATAGGGATGATGACTGGCTAGTCAATTAGGATACTTTTTAAAAGCTTTCCAAACACAATCACATCCTAGATTTTGTATAGGCTTGACGGTTTATGACGTCACTAGTTTAGTATAGTCAATTGTCTAAATATTAAGCAGTTTTTGTAGAATTTAAAATCGTAGACTCAATATAGTTCAGAATCAATAAGGTTTTACAACATACTACGATATTTTCTTTTACGGAATTGATATTACAAAATTAATTATGAATGGTGTCAACATCCCTATTCTAAGTCACGACGTGAATGTATGTACTAAAGTTTTTATTACGTTGCAATAGAGTTCATTTTTAATGACCTCTGAACTTGTAAAGGCTTTCATTATACATATTTTCATTGATTTCATTTGCTCATGACATCGCTTTATTGCCTATACTTTCAAAGCCGCGACCTAACCATTGAAATGTAGCCAACGTAGATGTGTCACTTAGGTCATATTAGGGTTTAGTTAAGCCTATTTTGCAATAAGATTTAATCCGTCAGCAGATGGGACATAAAAAAGGGCCATCGTAATAAGTTATTCAAGACACACGCCCGTAACAAGTTTAGCCGACCTCCTTTACCTCGTTAGTTTCTAGACGTCTTTTTAGATGCTTGAAGAATTATATTGAATTTGTGCCCGTCAAGTTTTCCAATTTCCGTTTCCGTTGATGACGTTGCTGCCGTGTTGCGGGAAATGTTAAAATGTTTTCTAAATATGAAAACCTGGTTCTGTTAATATGTTTTTATTGATGCCAGTATGAGGTATTATAAATCAGTTTATTATTGGTACAGGCGCCTCGCAAGCTTGGGTAATCGGTACAAATCAGAGCAAGTACTTTAAGACTTTTTGAATATGAGTACAGAGTTTCTCCACTACTGGATCGGCGGCTAGGGAAAACCTGCATGTTGAATTATCTGTGTAATCATGACCCAATCCGATCTATTTCCTTTAGAGTCCATGTGGCCTCTGTAATTTTCTAAAGAAAATAAGTAGAGTTTGGAAAGAGTTTGACATTTTTTAGAGTTCTACCGTGAAAATGCAGTGGAGCGCCAGAATATAACATTACTGACAGTTCGAAAATCTTTTCAACCCCGAGCCCTCTTTCCCACTGGGCACTTTGGCCACGTGGCCAGGGCCCCCACGAACTAGAGGCCCCTCGAGTTCTAGATAACCAATGGATCATCGACATTTATTACGCACTAACATATTAATTTATTATAGTGCCCAGGGCGTCCAATAGGTTAAAGATGGCCCGTTCCAAGCTAAGTATAGTCTTAATGCAGCAATTCAAATTCAAATTTAAAATATTTTTATTTATATAGGCTTTAAGAAAGCACTTATAAATAGTCAAGTGTAATATCTTGTTATTATACTAAAGTTAAAATATTTTTTACAATTTTCTATTTAAACCAGCCCAGTTTTATCATTTTGTGTATGAATTTGGTTAAAGGGGCTAGTTGCCCCTTTGACTTTGCCTACGGGCAGATACTACGGATTGCGGGCACTAAGTTTATATCAGACTTCGTTACATTTCAATTGCATCTCGGCTCTGTAAGTGACCAGTGAATTGAAAGGATGGAAAGGTCATTCAAAGGTCATTCCTTCTCATAAATCCAATTTGCCATCTTACTAGTCAGATATACACTCAGAGAATTAATTGACTGCTCATCTTACAAGAGTAAATATTAGGCATTAGACTTAAATTTTATTTATCCTTTACTTTTTTGCGAAAATTTAAATTACATAGAATTTAAACTCTATGTACTTTTTGCTCGTTCCCATATTCTAACTTATCTCACTAAAAAAAATTCTGAATGATTTATATCATTACTTATATTATAAATGCTGAAGTTTGAAATATAAAACATTTGTAAGACTTAACATTTCTTTGTTTTCTTTAAATCGCCTCCTACACGCCATAATAATATATTGAAAATTCCATGGGCATTGTGTTTTCTTTGAAAGAGGTGAAAGGTTACCAGTGAATAAAGCATCGTTCTCCTTGGTCCTTTGAAAGTTTTGGTAAGCTGTTATTTAAATATGGCCGCTATATTGTAGTCTAAAAGCAATGTGGGCGTTCTGAATGGTGATTTAAAACTTTTGACATGTTTGATAACTTCAGCATGTAATTTTGTGTTCATTTCAAATGGTATAATTAGCAAACTGCTGAATGGATTTTAATGAAACTTTAGAATAATATAGTTTACTAGCTGTGCCAGCGGTGTCACCCGCGTTTATGGTTAATATTATAAAGATTATTTCCGTCATACAGGATTTCTATGTAACTTTAACCATTAAGGCTGCACACGCGACGGAAGCTTAAAAAATGGAGTAATTTCTCCCGTTTTCCCAACGTTTCACTTCACTACTCTGCTTCTATTGATTGTAGCGTGATGAAAAGTATACTATAACTGCCCAGGAGTATGAAGAATAATTGTACAAAGTTTCGTTAAAATCCGTCGAGTAGTTTTTGTTTCTATAAGGAACATACATACAGACAGACAGACAAAAATTTTACTGATTGCATTTTTGGCATCAGTATCGATCACTAATCACCCCCTGATAGTTATTTTGAAAATATATTTCATGTACAGAATTGACCTCTCTACATATTTATTATAAGTATAGATAAACCCGAATAACATATAGGATATGTTTTATCGATGTACCACGCGAGGAAAGCCGCGGGCAGAAGCTAGTAACAATATGTAGAATTTATGCACCTTACCTTATGTAGTTATCCCGATTAGTAAAATATTTCCAAATATTTAAAATTGCTTTCTCTCAAGGACCTTACTGGTTTTACTTTACAAAAGGCACACACAGCTAACATTACCGCGAGAAGAACTAATAATTTTATGCAACGGCAACTTAAGAACTTCTTCGACGATTTGGCGAATGCGAATTCGTTTTCGAAGTTAATCGACAGCGGCGCTGGAATCGAATGTGACGGGAGTGACGTTCGAAGGCCGCGTTGATGTCGTAAAGGCAATTATGGTAATCGGACCATCGGAGGTCGCGTGGCCTTTGTAATTCTAATGGATGGTGGTAGCGGATAAATGGTTTTAAATTCGGGCCGTTGCAACCAGAGACTGGTTGATTTGATTTTGATGGGTTGATAAAGCTAAAATCGAATGTGCATATATAAACAAAGTTATAAAACTACTAATTACGACTTTACGCTAGTCGGTAATGAAACATAGTATTTTTATTTTATTTTTTGGATATAACTTTTAATATTTTTTAATTGACTATTAAAAGTTATATTTTGCTATTGTTATATACATGCATATAATCACGCCTACAATCCCCGGGATAGGCGAAGTCAAATAGGCAACAAACGTCTTTATCATATTTAGCCAAAAATAATCTGAATTGGGTTAGATGGAAAGGACATGTCCAAAAATGTATGGACCAAAAACCCAGAATCGACAGGAATGAAATGTATACCAGTGGATTGACATTGAAATATAATATAATGTTACCAAGGGGGCAACCCTGAAATCGTTATAGTATAGGAGCTAGGAGCAAAATAAAATAAGGAAAAAAATTCGTTTAAAACAATAATAAAATAAGTTTACGTCATGTTGTGGCTTAATATGACGTTGTTTTAATGTTGTATCACTTGTGATAATTATCATCAACACATTTCACAAGCAACAGCAACGTAATAACAACATCATATTAAATCACAACATAACAAACACTTTGTTTTTTGTATATATTTTTTTCTTTTGGACCATAGATACTACAATCGTTACAGTACTGTGTGTATTATTGGTAATTCTGTGGCTAAACATTGCAAATATAAAAATAATTGGTATAGTATAGGAGCTAAGAGCCATGTTGTGGGTGAGAATATCGTTGTTAAACATTTATTTTCATAATGTAAGTCTTATTGTAATAAGTTCTAATGATATTTTCTATAACAACAACGACATTCTAATCCACAATAACTTGTGTTACACATGAATGTACAAGCAAAAGAAATACTCTAACTTTTATACTTATTTTTGTTCTGATTTTTGCCCACCGTAAAAAAAAAAAAGTAGCAACTGTGTATTTTTTTTATTTGCAATCCTTAGCTACAGAATTACCAATAATACACACAGTACTATAACGATTGTAGTATCTATGGGCCAAATAAAAATAAAAAAACATTTAAAAAAAGGTTTTTTTACTTATTTTATTTTGCTCTTAGCTCCTATACTACAACGATTTCAGGGTTGCCGCTTTGGCAACATTATATTATATTTAAATGCCAATCCATTGGTACACAGTTCATTTCTGTCGATTCTGGGTCATTTTTTGGACATCATCTTTGTGTTTTTATTTTAAATTAAACATAATCTGATACTTAATAATAGTGTTTCTTTTTAATTAAAGTAGTAGATCCATAAATTTAGAACCTCATGTTGCGAATATTTTTAACTGAAACTTGAAGTATTACTAACGATTTGGTATATTCTTAACATTAATAGTTCCAGGAACTGACTACCAATTAGTAATATTTAATGTTGTTCAAATGGGGTTCCTAGCACCCTCTAAAGTGTCTTCTACGGAAAATAATCGACTTTCGGCTTTAAATACACATTAAGCGGGCTCAAAAATTGAGGCCTTAACTTTGGGAACCAGTGGCGAATGCAATGTAGCTTGTTCTATTGAAAAACAAAAAACTGTCTGTTCCCTTCAATCAACGCGACGAAAAGCAATTCGAATATCAGAAAATAGTAGCAAAAAAGTATACTTTGCTATCGACACCGATGAAAACTTCAATCTAGCGGCACCGTAGCGCGCGGAATTGTTTTACGAAGCGAATATCGTTTTTGTGATAGGGCGTAGGTAGTTTGCTATTATGCTATTATGTCGTTCGCTGTTTTGTTTGAACTAAATATAATGTTCTATGTTGGTCATCATCTTCCTAGCGTTATGTCCCGTGTTTAGACGGGGTCCGCTTAGACCATGATGCAGGATTTAGCGAGTCTGGTAATTACATTGAAGCGACTGCCGATCTGACCTTCGTAATCGTAACCCTAAGATAGGGGAACCAGACAATTTTTGAATCATGGTTACAAATTCAAAGTTGTTTGAATTTACAGGTTTCATCACGATGTTTTCCCTTACCGTCGAGCTGGTGGTATAAATATGTACATAGATTTTGAAAAATCTAGAGTTACATGCCCGGGTTTGAACCCGCACTCCTCGGTTAAGAGGCGCGTATCCTTACCATTGAGCTACCACCGCTCCAATAATGTTCTATGTTGGTCTGGAATTTAAAAAAAAGCTATCTGTGTTTCTTGCTAGCATATTGAAAAAGGCAATTTTCTATTCGGTATTGATTTTAAAGCGGAAGGAGCGATAGTCACAATGCTGGTGCCGGTTCAAACCTGTGCTTCTTTTGCCTTTGGATTTTTCACATTAAAAAAAAAAATCAGTCGAATTGAGAACCTCCTCCTTTTTTTGAAGTCGGTTAAATACAAATTTATTTCGCCTGCTTGGCGGTGGGGGAAACTACAACTACGTGAGGAAATCTGCACGTTTAAATAATTATCGATGTGTTATCATGATCCAATCTGTCTGGTTCTAAGGACTATGAAGATCAGATGGACATACCTTTTAATGTTATTACATGCTAAATGTAGGATAATGGTCTATGCGGAAATAAATTTCAAAAAAGAAATATTTTGAACTAGATTTTTTGGCGCTTTGGAACATAATGATCACAGAGCTTTCATTATGAAGCTCATTATGTTTGCACTAAAACGAAGGTTAAGGAAGAAGAGATAAATAGCCTGTCTGAAGAAACAATTAAAAACTTGTTTCGTTTTGTTAATTAAGCTTCTTGTACCGACCTGGTAGCGCTCTCCATACAAATTAGTTTTGACAACAGAACGGGTGGGAACTTTAACTTACTGCTTTAGAATCCGTCGGGGGATTATTAAAGAGCCAATTGAAGAATGTTCGAGGCGGTTGCTAAAATTGGTTTGTGTAGGAAGTTGTTCTAATAACGAATGTCCTGGGAGTTAAAGTAATATAGGCTTTTTGAGTATTTTTTATAAATATGGTAAGAAAGAGGAGCGGTGGTAGCTCAATGGTAACAAGCGCACACCCAAAACCCGATAGGTTTTGGGTGTGCGCTTGTCACTGCTTTTTTTCAATTTTCCATCTAACCCAGCCCGGGTTTATTTTTTTGGCTGAATGTGGTTGAAGGGGCATGCGGCCTCTTTGACTGCATGTACTTTAGAATCAGATCAATGTATGTGATTCTATCAGATATATGTATTTTTGTATTTCAATACAAAAACATATCAGATAATATCGTACCTCTACGCCTTACCATTTAATACCGATAAATACTCGCCCCATAGCATCTATGGCGAGTATGTCAATTTAGTCTACACTTTTTGAGCATTAATTATGCATGTTACTTAATAAATATATGAATAACTTTTACCGAGTCTTCTCTTGTATTATTATGTACATATATACATAGCATCCCGCCCATAATTTCCTAAGGGATAGGCAGAGTCAAAAGGGTAGCAACCCCCTTTAACCACATACAGCCAAAAATAAAACTGGGCTGGCTTAGATGGAAAATTGTAAAAAAATTACTGAAAAGCGGCTAAATTGTCTCCTACACAATCACACACCCAAAACCCGATATACCATTAGTCGCCTTTTACATGTGCTAGGCAAGGAACACAGTTGGCACATTCTTTCTAAGCCCCAGACCAACATGGGACAAATTGTTTACTTATTTATGTAAATTTTTGTTTACCTTAAGAATAACCCTGTTATTAAATAACCGCCACCTTATATTTTTTCCTGATAACCTGTACACAAAATTACCTCAATTACCAGATAATCGGTCCAGTAATTAAATTAGTTAATAATTCATAAATGAGTAGCAAACAAACTTAATTACGCATTTAGGATGTCGTAATTTACAAAATGCTCGCTCGGCGTCCATTCCAACTTCGAGATATGCCTCGCTAGTGTTGAATTGCATTAACATTTCTGTGCATCTTAACTGTTCGCTGAAATCATAGTTAGTCTTGTTGTTGCGATGTACTTGCTTATTTAAATACTTCCAACATTAATAGTCATGAGGGTCGTATAATCAGTTCTGGGGCCATAAAATAGTACGGAAACCACATCTGAAATAATTGGGGTGTGCGTATGGGTATGAATATTAATAGATGTCATTGGCTTTGTCTGCGAAGCAAGACGTCTAACATAGTATTCGTTAGGATATGTAGTGTGTAAAGCAAATTACTTCAATTATTTTGGAGTGGGATTGAAGAATCTTAAAAGAAGAAGAAAGAAGTGAAACGATGATTGCCCCTTTGACTCTGCCTACCCCTTCGGGGATTATGGGCGTGATGTTATGTTTGTTTGTTTGATAACGGGGATATAACTTTTTGAGCGGCAATATAGTTTAGTATGGGGAAAATATTACACGTTGGTCTGGGACTTAATAACAATGTACTGACAGTGGGTCCTTGTTTAGCATCGTAACAGGTGATTATTGATGTGTGGAGTATTAAGTCCATGATTGTTATGAAGAGGTAGATCCGTTGTGAATAGTTATAAAGATTTAATTTGCTAACATGGAAATAAATAAATTAATAAATCTCCAGACTGACACACCAATTCCCTAGTTCCAAACTAAGCATGATTACGTGTGCTATGTAGGTATACTAGGTGATTTGAATCTGCGACCCTTAGTTTCATGACCAGGGTCTCTAATCACTCGACCAACGGGCCAGTCGGATAATTAATGTAATTAAAATCGTAAAATAAAATAATTTTTAACAAAAAAAATTGACTTTAAAAACGAACCTAATAAAAGTAAAAAATAAATTTACTTAGGACAAAATTACCTCTAAAGTATTTTAATACTTATAAATTTGAAGTCGGTGCTCTCATTAAGTCGGTGAACTTATTTTTATAAATATATACTAAACTAGCTATGCTCGCAGTTTCACCCGCGTTTAAGTTAAGCTTTCCTCGATAAATGGGCTATCTCAGACTGAAAGATTTTGAAATCGGACGAGTTTCTGAGATTAGCGCGTTCAAGTAAATCAAACAAACAAACAAACTCTTCAGCTTTATAATATTAGTACGAATATGAATATATACACATATATAGTTATATATATATAAAGATATCTATATATATATATATATAAATATATACATAAATGCCTACATACTTAATTTTTGATTTATTATTCTATGGATAAATTCCTTTGAGAATTACGTGGGTCTGAAAATGACACCAATGAGTAAATTGATGGACGACCCTTCGCTACCTCCGGGAATACTCAATTTCAGTCAAATAGCAGGAGAATTTGTGGGATTTATTACGAAGAACAAAGGAAGTATGCAATTCGACGGAGATTTGAGCCATGACTGAAATAAAAATGAAAAATAGTGTAAACTCTACTGATGGACCGTTTATATCGTATCACTATCACCTTAAGTAGAATAATGACAAATTTTAATGACAAATTTTACATATAAAGTGAAAAGTGACATACAAATAAACTAAATAGGTAGTAATGTTATGGTACTTAAACTATCTGTTAAGTAGGCGTGAATCCCTTAATGAGGGTTTTCTAAAGTACAAAAACCGCCAGATGGCACGAGGGAGTCTCGTGGCCTTATCAGTCACTATTGGCTCCTTGTTGACAGCATGCCAGTTTGGTCTGACAACTAACTAATAAGGAGGGTGACAAGAGCGCAAGTCACAGTTACGCCATCTTTTGGATGTTTTAATTCAAAAAACTCTCATTAGGTACCATAGTTGTCATAGTCCGATAAATAAGTATATACGTTTTTTGACTAATCAGTAGTAACATACTATGTATGTTTTTTTTTTTTTTTTTTTTTCGTTCCCTTCTGTATCATGCGATCAGTCATGTTGACTATAAGCAGATGCGGTGAAGTCATAAAGGTTTTTAAAGTGTTACTCCCAGCAGAGTCACCTCTTCATTTTTATAGTCAGACTTCAAAGTGACTATTATTGGTCAAAGATATCTCGCCGCTTCTTCAGTCGGCGAATAGTTATGTAAAATAAAAAAGTCATTTATAAGACCCATACTCAACGACATACATAAAAGAATATGCTTATATTCTGTAATGTTCCTTTTTCCTTTGAGTTACGGTATCCAGTAAAATTCAATTTACACTTCTCGGTACGTGTAGGAATAACGCTGGAAATTCTCGTGTTGGGCTTTTAAAGCCCCAACGTTTTAATCCTAATTTCATGAGTGAACAGTAAAAGGAAGAATGTTAAGTCCATTATTTCACCCTGGTCATTTGATCCATTACGGCTTTTAAGGACTTGAAAGGAAGTGTGAGTTTTGAAATGGAAGTAGATTTACGGATTAGTGGCAGCAGAGTTGCCGGGGCAACGGAACGAGAATTAGCTAAAAGCTTTACTGTGGTTCTAGAAATGTTGACATATTGTACAATTTACAGTTGCTGAAGTGTGTTAGAAAGGTTTACCTATTGCCATTCGACGAAATGAACGGTAACGAAAGCAGCTGTTAATCTATACTTGTAATAAATCTGTAGAGAGGTCAATTCTGTACATGAAATATATTTTCAAAATAACTATCAGGGGGTGATTAGTGATCGATACTGATGCCAAAAATGCAATCAGTAAAATTTTTGTCTGTCTGTCTGTCTGTATGTTCCTTATAGAAACAAAAACTACTCGACGGATTTTAACGAAACTTGGTACAATTATTCTTCATACTCCTGGGCAGGTTATAGTATACTTTTCATCACGCTACAATCAATAGGAGCAGAGTAGTGAAGGGAAATGTTGGGAAAACGGGAGAAGTTACTCCATTTTTTAAGCTTCCGTCGCGTGTGCAGCCTTAATGGTTAAAGTTACATAGAAATCATGTATGACGGAAATAGTCTTTATAATATTAACCACAAACGCGGGTGACACCGCTGGCACAGCTAGTACTTAATATAACATAACATCACGCCCATAATCCCCGAAGTCAAAGGGACAGCAGGTCCCTATAACCACATTCAGCCAAAAATAAAATGGGCGGGGTTAGATGGAAAAATATTAGAGCTTTGCTAAGTATAATTTTTAGCATGAATTGTCTCTTTGTACGCCAGATGTGGATATAGTCCACATCTGACGTTCTGTACAAGTTAAAAGGTTAAAAAGTCCTGTACATCCTGTACAAGTATCCTGTGTTGGTGGAGGGATCGCAAGCAAGCATATTATATATACGTTTCATAATATGCTTGCTTGCGATCCCTCCACCAATTCCTTAAACGGACATGAGTAAAACCATGTACATAATACAATAGTACAAAGTGTATTGTAAGTAAGCAGACTTATTTATTTGAACGTTCGTAGAGGCTGTTCATCTTCATTTGTACACATTAGTTATTCCGCTCTGTGGAAACGTTCTAATCACTTGTAGACAAAAGGTTATTCAGTGAATTACTTGCTGTTTCAAATAATTCTTAGACTGTACAGAGTCTACGAAAAAGGCGTGACATTATGTATGTATGTATAGAGTCTAGTACAAAAGATTGTTTCATTTAAAAAAAAAATTGTTGGTTAAGGAATATAAACTGGTTTTACGGGTTAGAGAAGGTTTTTTTCGTCCCAGATCATTTTGTTTTATTTTAAAGTCAAATCATAAAATATTAAACGTTTTCTAATTTCTGTAGTTGACTGTACATATTTACCTCACATTTTTATGGTCAGGCGAGTTGACGACAGAAATATTATTTAAATTCGAAAGGTGCCAACTCGCCCGAACGGGCGAGTTTTTGTCGGGCGAGATGACGAATAACTCGGTTTAGTAATATAGTATTAGTTTATTATTTGTTGCAATAATTTCTTTGCTATCAATTAATCAATCATACCATCACACCCCTAATCCCTGAAGGGGTAGTCTGAAGAGCGATAACCACCTTAAAGCACATTTAGACAAAAATTGAGTTCGATTAAATAAACTGCGAAAAAGCAGTGACAAGAGGCTCGTCGCCTATGTAATCACAAATCCAGAACTCCAAACACTATTAGTCGCCTTTTATACGACATGCTAGGCAAGAAACACAGTTGGTACATTACTTTTGAGTTTCAGACCAAAATGGGGAAAAATTTCTTTGCTATATTTTTTAGAGTTTAGTTAAGAGTATTTTTAGAGACACAATGTAAAAAAAGAACTTATTATGCAATAACTGCGTCCGTTTAAAATTTGGTATTTTGCGCTTTGCTTATCATTATCATTATCATCAGCCAGTATCATCCATTATCATCAACCAGTGAGACTGTACAAAAGAAGTGGCAATGGAAACGTTTAACAGTAGGTTTGTGAGTTAGGTATGCTAAACCCTAAGGCATTGAGTGTTGACAGCTTGTAAAGTATATCATGATTGGTGGTCATCTGCCTTATTTCATCAGCTTACTTTGCAACTGAATTTAAAAACAATAGTGAATTTGACATGACTTTTTAAAAATGCCAGTATTATTTATAAAATGTTAATTTATATTATATTACTAGCTGTGCCAGCGGTGTCACCCGCGTTTATGGTTAATATTATTAAGACTATTTCCGTCATACATGATTTCTATGTAACTTTAACCATTAAGGCTGCACACGCGACGGAAGCTTAAAAATGGAGTAACTTCTCCCGCTTTTCCAACATTTCCCTTCACTACTCTGCTCCTATTGATTGTAGCGTGATGAAAAGTATACTATAAACTGCCCAGGAGTATGAAGAATAATTGTACCAAGTTTCGTTAAAATCCGTCGAGTAGTTTTTGTTTCTATAAGGAACATACAGACAGACAGACAGACAGACAGACAAAAATTTTACTGATTGCATTTTTGGTAGAGTCCGACCGAAACTGGTTTTCCGGCCGAAACCGAAACCGAAACCGAAACTCACGTGGTCAAGTATAAAATTCCTTAAAATACTAAAATTTTGTGCATTTTACCCATTATTCTGCATTAATTAGGACATGAAATGGAAACACAGTACATAAATTAAGTTTGTTGTAATAATTTATGTAATATTTATATAAAAAAATATTAATAATATGTCCCATGTTGGTCAGGGACTAAAAAAGAATGTGCCAACTGTGTCTCTTGCCTAGCATGTCGTAAAAGGCGACTAATTAATGGTATATGGGGTTTTAGGTATGTGATTGTGTAAGCGACGAGCTAGCCACTACCATTTCACAATTTTCCATCTAACCCAGCCCAATTTTATTTTTGGCTGAATGTGGTTAAAAGGGCCTGCTGCCCCATTGACTCTCCCTACCCCTTCATGGATTATGGGCGTGATGTTATTTATGTATGTATTTTTTCAAATTAAGTTCTCATAGCAAAATGTTTATCAATAATCAATAAACAAATCACTAATTCTTACTGTTTCATTAAATACTAAGTATTGTATTTGTACTTAGTAGAATCATAAATCTCTTATAAGTACCTCTTATATAAAAATAAAAATTACTAAAATTATTCTTACACTCTTAGTTCCAGTCTCAACAAAGATAATCAAATCACACGTTTAGAATTACCAAAGATACCTAGATCACAATTAGTAGGACAGTCATACTTACATTTAGAATTTAAAAAACTCACTACTAAACTACAGTAAACATTTATATTGAAAACAGTTATAAAATCAAATAAAAAACACAGGGCCGCCAGCATCCGCCAAAGCTTTGCCGCGAGAAACGAAGTTAGGCGAGCGTGCACGACAACTTCCGGAACCAGTTTCGGTTTCGGCAAAAGTTTCGGCCAATTTTGGCCGAAACCAAAACTTCCGCCGAAACTTGATTTTTGGCCGAAACTCGGCCGAAACCGAAACCGAAACCGAAACTTCGGTCGGACACTAATTTTTGGCATCAGTATCGATCACTAATCACCCCCTGATAGTTATTTTGAAAATATATTTCATGTACAGAATTGACCTCTCTACAGATTTATTATAAGTATAGATAATTATATAATTTATATTAATTTATAATATATTATATATACGGACCTACATGAAGGGTCCTGGTGTCCTGTAATAACAGATTCTTTATAAAACCTATATCAGGCACCAGTCTCACAAATACGGGATGCATCTAAAATCAGCAAGTAAGTCCAAAATCTTAAGACCTATTTGTGATGAGAAATAATACTTTTATTTATTTATTTATTATTTATTTATTAGTCCTATAGCCCTTAATTAAGTATTACCCGTGGTGATACCTAATCAACTTGCAACACGGTTATGATATCTCCACCGAGTTCCAAATTCTATTGTTTGTTTTGAATTTCTAATTAAATGGGGCAATAATTTCAGTCAGTGCTTCCTTTTAAAACGCTTTTGTTTGGGCCTTTTCATCGGTTAAGCGAATTATGCTCCTCTTTGGGACGTGACTTATGATACAAATGATCCCCAATTTGAGAGCCCGATGACTCCTTTGATGCTTCTGTTTTGTTTATCAGAAAGCATGTTGTGTTATTTTTAAGCACGGAAAGGAGATCAAAATGTGCAAATTTGTGAACCAACCAAAAAAAATTACGTTATTTAATTATTCAAATTATTTATTTTAAAGAGTAATAATATTACCGGAAAAAAATAATTTCAGAAAAACATATAATTACTTTCTTTCTATTTATTGGAAAGAAGACTACTTAAATTTTTTGGGTCTGTAATATCTTCGTTGACATTCCATAATTCTTTGAGCTTGAGCTACTTGGTAACTTTATTATCGAATTATCTGTATTGAAATCAAACAAGAAATGAGTCTAGAAGAATGCGAATATTCGAGATAAAAAATTTGGTCACTTGAGTTATGACCGCGATAAGAATAGCATTGAATATTGGTCCCGGCTGACAAATACTCGTCATCTATCTCGACTTCTAGTCCTAATATTTCTGGTTTAGATTTGCTGAAACCGCCAGAAAAATAGGTAATTTGAACAAATGCCGACAACCGCCTTTGCTACCCAGCTAGACTTAGTTCGCCCCACAAAACCCGTTATGTAGAAATAATGAGTTGGGGCGTGCAAAAAGCTTATCCTGTAACAAAGCGGTGGCAAATCATTTGTGCTTATCGACGTGGCTCTGTTGACAAGCGCAAGCGTTTTGAGCGTCCAGCATAGTTGAAGAACATTGAGGAGTCAAAAATAAAGCTTCTTTAACAAATCTACACTAATAATATTATAAAGATGGAAATCTTTCTTGACTTGATTGATGGATTCTAAATTAAGTTTTAAGTACAAGTGAGCACAATTTGTAGAAATTTCTAGCATAGACAAACTTTTTATTTTTTAAACGCATATCAGGTATAAGAGATTGCATATGATGAAGTGACTTTACCTTTTTTTTGTTGACGGGGAGGTGAAAATCCGTCATGGATCGCCGTCCATGCCGCAATTGTTGCAAGGGCGGTGATGCCGGACTCCTACCGACTAAAAACACACTCCCCGATTCTGCCATCTCATCCATAAAGTTGATGAGGACGTGGGTACGCTGTCGCATCTACCACAACCTCATCAACGGCATCCTTCCAGACACTCTTCCTCATTCAAACCGTCACGCTATAAAACACAAAGACAACAAAAACCATTAATTCATCATCTTCCGTATTCCGTCACTAAAATCGGAGCCCCAGAGGATCCAAAGTTATCCCTACGGAGGCGTAGTGCGATTATGAACCCGACGTCTACGTCCAACTCGCCGCCTACGGATCGGGTTAGATAGGATATTATCCTCTCTCACCCGCTCCGCTGCCTCTTTTCGTCCCATCACTGCCTCACAAAAGGTGACTACAGCTTGCCATGACCTTTCGCTAAGCTGTAGTCACCTGTGACTTTACCTGAAAGAGCACCGTAAAAAATGAAGTATCACTCGCCGCACCCTTAGCCATCAACCCCGCTTCTGTCGCGAACTTTATCCCCTCATATTGTTGCTTACAATACACCGGCCTATGCAGATTACACCCTTATTGTGTGTAAATAGAACGACGTTTATTAAAAACCCTGATAAATGATGAATAAAGCCCGCTTGTATATGTAAGCATGAAATATGATGTATAGCACGAAATATATAAGATCATATTAGCGATATATATTTAAGGAGATTTTTATTTATGTTAACATTTATGATAAGTTTGTTTGGGCAGCATTAAACGCCCCGATCTCTCTAGGCATCCGCAGAAAACCAGCGTCGTGGTACGCTTAGCGCCACCGCAACATATGCGGAGCGGAGACCTTTTAGGTATCACATAGTTTTACTTTTTTATGTTACAATGTTATGTTTTATGCATGTAAGTACCTAATAAACATTTTTCTTTCTTTTTCTTTTCTTTCTTTCTAAGGAAATAAGCTGAGCTGAACCTTGTAGAAGATATAAGTCTAGCGAATTACGACTTAGGTTAACGAAGTTTGCACTTACGACATGTTAAGAGAGAGGTACAGAATGTAATTATAAATAATTGCTGGTTCATCTTAAGAAAAGAACAAACATAAACAAAACATACATAACATCACGCCCATAATCCCCGAAGGGGTAGGCAGAGTCAAAGGGGCAGCAGGCCCCCTTAACCACATTCAGCCAAAAACAAAACTGGGCTGGGTTAGATGGAAAATTGTGAAAAAGTAGTGACAAGTGGCTAGCTCGTCGCCTACACAATCACATACCCACAACCTATTATACCATTAGTCGCCTTTTACGACATGCTAGGCAAGAAAAGACATGATTTGGCATAATTTTGTATCATTTCCATATTTATTAACGGTGCAGCGCGTTCACAATAAAATAAAGATGGCATTCAATGACTATACATACTAACATTATATAGAAGAAAGATTTATTCGTTTGTTTGTATTGAATAGGCTCCGAAACTACTGGACTGATTTGAAAAATGCTTTCACCAATGGATAGCAACTTTATGAGCAAATAAATTACGCTATATTTTATCTCCGTATTCGCACGGGTATGGAAACTAAGCGGATAAATATGCGGGGTGCTGCTAGTTTTTGATTAAAATCATATTTTTTGTAACCTAGGAAACCTCCCTAATTCCACCTGTCTCTATTTATAAATAAAATATATAATCATAGACTACTAGCATTTCAGACACAACCACCATTTAACCGAAAATAAAATCGTAAAGAAAGTACTCTCCTCGAAAAGGGTCGGCAATCTTTAATTCAAATTGCGTTTGACTTGTAAAACCGACATTTTTAACGACACTGAAGTACCGTGGAAGTAATTAATGAGGATAAATTGAGGTTGGTTTAACCAGTGTTGAGGGCCCGTAGATTAAGGTCCGTAACAGTAATCTCGTCAAACCGACCTGCAGACTAATTTAATAAATTCCAACGGCGAGCTGAGGACACTCTTCAAATTTCCTGATTGACTTTCCAATTTGCGACGACTTCTGTACAAGCTTATATTCGGGTCGGTATATACTTTATTTGGAAATATTGGGAGAAGACGGTTTCAAAGGGCTGGACGAGAGCTATTTAATACTGTTTCAATACCTCCTCGATCTAATTCATTTTTCGTATAAAGAGGGAAATATATTTACTCAGAATATGTATTGTATAGTATAAAATAGAACTACTTGTGACTAAAAGGATCACTACTGAGCATATGATATACCGTGACATCAGGGATACCATGACGCTGGTATTCTGTATCTGCAGTAAATTATCAGATTAAAAAAAAGAAAAAAATAATTATTTACCAGTAATAAGAAACTATAATAAGAATAATATTAAGACACGATTGGTCTAAGAATGATAAGACTTATAAGGATCAATTTTGCGTAGCACTATAAGGTACTATTTGTGCCGAAGTTAAGTAGTAAATAATATAAGAATGTGTTCAGTCTACTGGAAGCTGTCGCGCATGATTAAATATACGGACACACAGACATCTATATGTGTTAGCTTCCGTAGTTTATTACATATATACCGTTTGGCGACCATTCTTAATATTCGTTCATCTCGTCCTATATTCCGTCCCTTCCTTATTGAACTAATATGGCGACTGATTTGGGACTAGGATTTATTTGTAAATAGGTGTTATATATTATTACTTATCTTTTTTTCCATCTCGAGCCTGATTATTCAAAATTACTTCCATATGGGCTGGAAAATTGCGTCGGTATAATCATCATCATCGCAACGTAACGTTATGAAAACGACACTAAACATAAGTAAACATGGTCAAGCTTAGCCTTAAGAAAAATACAGGTGATGCAAATTAATATAATAGGCTATTTTACTCAATTTTTTTTTAATTCCATTATTGAGATTACAAAAAAATATTGCTTACCTATTTTACTGCGCGTTAAAGTACCGCGTGACGTCACTTGGTGTGTAAAATTTTACCGTCCAAGTGGCGTAAAGCGCCACATTACAGATCTTTGAAGCGCTGTATCTTCGTTATTTTTCGAATATTACATAAAGCAAAATGTTGATTGTAGAAAGTTAATTAAAATATTTTCAAAAAGTGATTTTTATGTCCTTAGCTGCGGTTCCATTAGCTAAAAATAGGTGTCGATAACTTGGCTTGAAAACTTTCCCTCAAAGATTTCAAAGTCTAGAATACGACATTACAGATTTATAGGAGCTCGTAAACCAATACTTAGAGAAACGCAAGTTCGGCGTAACTTTCATAACTTTGATTTCTCTGGAAATTCGCTAACATACAACTTGAGTAGGCGCTTTAATCATTACACATTTTCTTAACAGTTTTACGGTTAGACTAATTAATCATTTAGATTCAAGTTTGTCAAATTACAAATTTGACGTAGCTAAGCAGCTAAAACTTTGTCGCGATTATTATAAAGTATGAACAATATTATTGCTGTTGTTAGGTATAATTATGTAGTCACATGTCAGCTTACTAATATTATAAACGCGAAAGTTTGTATGGATAGATGGATGTGTGGATGTTTGTTACTCTTTCACGCAAAAAGCACTCCATGAATTTTAATTAAAATTTTCAATAGTATAGCTTATACATTAGAATAACACATAAGCTATATTGATGTACCACGCGAGCAACGCCGTGGACAGAAGCTAGTTCTGTAACATTTGTCAGTCTGTTAACTGTAATTTTAGAAAATTATGTAAGGGTATTAATGAGCTTGAATTTACAAACAGACGAAATTATTAATTAAAACAGTTATATGCCTGTCTCAATAACCAATTTCCATTTACTTAGTACTTACTTTTGCAGATGTACAAGTGGTTCTTGAATAAATATCTATATAAAATATGTTTTCTGTCAACATTTTTTATTTAAATATTTTTGCGGTCCATGTAGGTATCTAAGTAATAATCCAAAACTATTAAAAATGAACAAAAATCATTTTGAAGTTTATAGCATTATTATTGAGTGATCATGTTAGGTATTGTGAATCTAGAACTGTACAAATGTTCAAGTCCAACCTAGGTCTAGAAATGTTCAGCGACAAAGTTTTCGCAATAGTTTCTGTCAAGTAGTCAACTTCTTGTACCGTCTGACTAGTTGCTTAGTTCAAAATATTGAGATTGGCAATGTTATTATTGAGAAAGTGTTTGTCCAAAATGAGTGTGTGTTTGGTGAGATACATTTAATACCAGGCGATTGGTAATAAAATAATTTTTCAATTGGGAGTTGAGTAATTATAATATTTTATTATATCAGACAAAGTTACAAACATTGTTGGTTTTTAAAAGGGTAAGTTAACAACTATGTATTTTTCTCAGTGTGGTCAAGCTCAATCCGAGTCGGATCCAATTTTTCAACGGGGATTTCAAATTAATATAAGAGGTACATACAGGGACAGACAAAGAGAGAAATTTGAGAGAATAAGCAAATATATTTCTTTCTACTAGCGCCCCGCGGTTTCACTCGCATAGTTCCCGTTCCTGTAGGAATATGGGGATAAAATATAGCCTATGTTACTTCCGGATAATGTAACTTTCCAATGGTGAAAGAATTTTTAAAATCGGCACAGTAGTTTTTGAGTTGATTCATTACAAACATACACACACACAAAAATACAAAAATACAAATCTTTTCTCTTTATAATATAAGTATAGATATAGATATCTTAATTAATAAATATTATAGAAAAAAACAACACGAACAACAGGCGATGCCTAGTCTTTCTAGCATTAATAAGTTAGTGATCAATCTACGTCTGAAGCCTAAAACGGTTTTGGCTTCGGGTTGTATTAATCTTTGAAGTGATCTCACCTTCATGCTAAGCGCTAGTGCCGTCGTCTATCTAATAATATATTTAGAGACTTAGAGAAGATAAGAACACTTAACAAATTAATTAAAACCATTTGTTCTCATACATTTTGATAAAGCACTTTGTGAATACAATGGCCCATAAAATGGAAATCTTTTTTCCTTTTTTAATTTTTATACAAACTAAACTTTTATTTTTACACGAATTTCCAAACAGTTATAGATTGCATGTAGATCGATTTCATCACTAACTAACTAAACTTCATGCCGTGTCATTTTCTGGCTTATGCTGTATTCTTACTGGCATAGTTGTATTTGTCCTGTAATTGTTTAAACAATTGTTAATAATAATAAACAAGGCATTACGTAAAAAAGCTATTTTTTTCTTAATTTGTTGTTTAAAGCTATGATTTATTATTTTGAATTACATATTACCGAATAAAACAGACCGGTGTTTCATGGCTTTTACCTCACAAGTCATTAAAATACTTTTTTGCGATGTAGTTATCAATATTTTGGCATTGACACCGGGGAATGTTTTAGATCTCTTGAAATAAGTATGGCGTATAAATTTTTCTTAAAATTTTACAATGTGAAAAAATCGGTCAAGAATCTAAAGTGGCGAATGTTTCATTATGAGTGGGATTGATTTTATCCGCTTCATAACTTAAGATAAAGAATTTTATTTAGGGAACTGATACCTGTAATAAATTCAATTTATTAATTACAATTAAATAACTTGTAATTCGTAAATACTTGTCTATCGCATACATTTACGAATCACAGTCTCTAGTCACGATCTAGTTTTGGGACGGAAGATAAAGCCATCTGGCTTTTTAATTTTAATTCACGATGTACGATGCCTATCTTGTTAACATTTATAAGTTTCCCCTTATTTTATAAACTTTTAAGCCCGATCCCCATAAACATGTCTTAGCTTGTATCGCGCGTGGTAAAGATTTGCACTCTATATGATAATATCGTGCGTGCCACAGTTGTTTTTCCCAGTAAAGAGGGTGACAGTGAAGTTTACCCATAATTTTTTTCCCAACATAATTCATTTCAAGGATGACCCTTCCAATATTGGGTAAAAAAAATGCATAGTTTCTAGGTATAGGTAAGTATAGTTATCGTGGGCGATTCCGCCGTATGTCATTTCTATATTTCAAACAAATTACATCTTCGTATATAACACTTTATGGCACACATACAACCTTATCTTTTTGTCACAACCATAAGATAACAACAGTAATAATATCATCTTCCTAGCGTTATGTCCCGTGCTTAGACGGGGTCCGCTTAGACCATGATCCAGGATTTAGCGAGTCTGGTAATTACATTGAAGCGACTGCCGATCTGACCTTCGTAACCCTAAGATAGGGGAACCAGACAATTTTTGGATCATGGTTACAAATTCAAAGTTGTTTGAATTTGCAGGTTTCATCACGATGTTTTCCCTCACCGTCGAGCTAGTGGTATAAATATGTACATAGATTTTTTAAAATCAAGAGGTACATGCCCGGATTTGAACCCGCACTCCTCGGTTAAGAGGCGCGTGTCCTTACCATTGAGCTACCACCGCTCCGCTAATAATAACACGACAAATAACTCTGTCTGTCCCATGTTGGTCGGGGACTAAAAAAGAATATGCCAACTATGTCTCTTGCCTAGCATGTCGTAAAAGGCGACTAATGGAATATGGGGTTTTGGGTATGTGATTGTGTAGGCGACGATCTAGCCACTTGTCACTGCTTTTTCACAATTTTCCATCTAGCCCTACCCATTGTCCCATGTTGGTCTGGGTCTTAAAAAGAATGTGCCAACTGTGGTTCTTGCCTAGCATGTCGTAAAAGACGACTAATGGTATATCGGGTTTTGGGTATGTGATTTTGTTTTTGGCTGAATGTGGTTAAAGGGGCCTGCTGCCCCTTTGACTCTGCCTACCCCTTTGGGGATTGTGAGCGTGATGTCATGTATGTATGTATGTATTATTACTTCT
Source organism: Glyphodes perspectalis (assembly GCA_951394215.1). NCBI lineage: Eukaryota > Metazoa > Arthropoda > Insecta > Lepidoptera > Crambidae > Glyphodes > Glyphodes perspectalis. The sequence continues at coordinate 11,383,563 of OX596218.1, read as the reverse complement.
GATAAGCACAAACGACGTAAGAAGTGCAAGACCATACTTGTGCAGAGACAACGAGCCAACACAAAAGCTTGTAATTTCTTGAGATTTCGATTGGGTTTGATTAATCGCAGGATTCGCAGGGCTGCAAATCGTACCATCTGTTTAATTTAATAAATTTATGGATTTGTTCGCATTATCGTCTATTTTTGACTTTGACTTGACTTAGCTGGGGGCCCTTTGAATCCACAGGGCCCTGGGCTGAAGCCCAAAGAGCCATATGGTAGATCCGGCTCTGCTTTTTTTATTCAAAGTCTTGTAATGTACTGTTGGTGTACCTATTAATGAATAAATAATCGTTAAAGATTATTCATCATCTTTAACGATTATTTATTCATTAATAGGTACTGAATAAACGTATATAGACGTCTCACTGATGTTCACTCTACCTTCCCCCATCTTTAGAATTAGACAAACCTACGTAAGGTGTTTTCACAGGGGGTTTATTTATAGCATAAGACAGGGATGGCGAACTATTGGCACTCGTGCCATAAGTGGCACGCTATACAAATTGGTGGGCATGCATTTCCTTTACGATCAACCATCCATGTCAACCGCTCTTACAGAACCAATTATATGGCACCTTTATCGGCGAACATTTTTAGGTTCGCCACCCCTGGCATAAGACTTCTTGCTTGTTGTTAGATAATGTTATCACAAGCATACTTTGTGATCGGTCGCCCACCTGTATGTGTTTGTGTTTGTATGTGTTTGTATTTGTATGTGTTTGTGTTTGTATGTGTTTGTGTTTGTATGTGTTTGTATTTGTATGTGTTTGTATTGAATGTTATCTTTTTAAAATACCGCCGGTGAAACGCTGACGTAAAATCTTGTGGTAGTGGCATCCTCACCGTAGTCAGTTTTTGTAGGACAACGCTGTGCCATTTTGGTTTGACACTTTAATTATGAGGACTAACTGTGTTCCTTCGTAGAAGGCATATAATAGTTTTCTGGGTTTGAGATTAAGCAGACGATGAGCTACCCACTTGACACTGTTCCACAATTATCATTCCTACTCAACTACTTACATTTTATTTTTTGCGTAGTAGTTTAACGTAATTATTGCTTTTTTTTTTTTTTTTTTTGTACTTGAGGAATGCATTTACGCACCGTCCAAATAGACCTGTGTCGGGCCTACAGGGTGTGTCGGGCTCGAAGCCGGTAGCAATCTCCAGCCCCCCTACCGACTAAACCTCAAGGCTGCCGTTCTTCGGGCGCTAGCGCAAAACCAACGGGATCCCCACTGTCGGGATTCATCTCGAAAAGTCTACGCAGCGCGCGCTGCCGCCTAGCGGCCCATCTCGAGGGAGTGATATTCTCCCCCAGAACACCTAGAGTGGTGTTTCACGACCACATAGACAGCTGTGTACCCTATCCTGACGGACCGGGTGTAACACATGCAGTCGGCTTCTCTGGGGACGATAGAGGGCCAGGGGGCATCCCCCTCTAACCCCCACGACCCCAAAGGCCCTTTTAGTCGCCTCCTACGACAGGCAGACAGACAGGGATACCTCAGGAGTATTCGGAGCCCCCCCTGCAGGGCGCAACGTAATTATTGCTACTTTGAATCTGTCTATCCCTTCGCGGATTGCAAAGGTGGTGTGGAAACAAATTGCACAAATAAGTAACTTATTTAAATTAACAAAAGCGCCGAGAAAACTACGGGGGCTCCTTTGTATAGACACCTATTCATATAGAATGGATATTCATAAACAAATTAACAATAAATTGTGGACCTTAATACCTTGTTATAAAGGATGGATCGCATTGGTCAACACTGCAGAACTAACGAACGGTGCTATGATTACTTGATTGGCAACTTTAGTTTTGAATAAACAATTGTGAATGAAATTTTAAACGGGTTATTCTGAATCAGGGCAGGGCCACTGTCCTCGCCTTTTCAAGTTGTTTAGTGAAATTGTTTTAGATTCTCTCTTTTTTTAATTAATTATAAATGTTCGTTTAAACTTTGTCATCATACAAGACCAGGAGCTCATGAATATTAAACTTTTTACTTATAATATCATTATATCGATTTTTAAGTGGCGATGGTTCATAAAGACCCTGTCGGAAACCTTATGATGTTTAATATGGAGTATTAAATATGGGAACCATCTAATATACCCAATATGATAATAGTAATAAGATGATTCCTCTAGTAAGCCTGACTAGAGATAAGATTTTGGAGAATAAATCCTACTTATATTGGCAAGCTCGATGGCGCATGCGGTAGTGACCCTGCCCCATGCGCCAAGAGTTGTGGGTTCATTCCCCACCCAGGACAAACATTCGTGTGATGAATACTTGTGTTTCTTCTGTATCTGGGCGTTAATATCCAATATTTAAGTATATATTTGTAAAATACCACTGTTGATTCTGATATCCGTAACAGAAGTGCTCAAGCTACTTACCTCGGAGTCAGATCAATGTATGGGTGTAGTCGGATTTATTTATTTATTTATTTATTTATATTTATTTATTTATTTATTTATAAACGCGAAAGTTTGTATATATAGACGTGTGGATGCTTGTTACTCTTTCACGCAAAAAACTACTGAATGGATTTTAATGAAACTTTAAAATAATATTGCTCATACATCAGAATAAAATATAGGCTATGTTTTTGTTTACGATGTACCATGCGAGTGAAGCCGCAGGCAGAAGCTAGTTGAATCATAGTAATCATATTCGAAAGGCACTTGTTTTAAAGTAAGTAACAATTGGGTTTGCGAAATCTTAGATCATAGTCAAAGCGGTCTCTGATTAGTGATGCGATGCTAGTGTCGTGTATCACTTCTAGTATAGGCTACCTAGGCAGGTCCTAGTTTACCTAACGGCGTCCTCCATGGTCCATTATACGGAGGCTTTGTGGGTAGTTGCATGGTTCGTAATCAATGTGGCGCAAGTTCAAACTCCGGGCACCTAAAACTTTTCCCATCTACGCGGGATTTCTTCGTCGCTATTTATTCATGATATTCATGCAGTTGCTTGTCTGTTTGTTTACGCTGAACTAGTTAATAGTTTGTGAAGGGGTGTGAGGTTAAAGATAGACGGAAGGGTTATTTTAACATACTGTATTCAGAAACGGTCGAGTTTACAACCTGAGATCGATTAAGTAAATTATTCCCATCATACCAATTCTCAAACTCAAAGCAGGTATCTAGTATCCTCAGCACAAGCATATATGATACGGCTCGACTTAAATATATTCGATATTTAACTTCAATGACTTGTACAAATAACCGAGATCGAGCCTCGTGATCGTTTGCCCCTAGCGGGAATCGAAGCCACAGCCCTTGGTGTTGTGGCCAGGGTCTTTATTCACTAGACAATGCGACCTATCTTGTATGCTATGTAATGTACTTAGATTCATTCATCAGTAATATTATGTAAAGATAATTACAAAAACGAGAAAAAAAAGCCAAACGATATTAAAATAAATAAATGTAACAACAATGCACGAGCGGTGGTAGCTCAATTGTAAGGACACGCGCCTCTTAACCGAGGAGTGCGGGTTCAAACCCGGGCACGTACCTCTGGATTTTTCAAGTCTATGTACGTATTTATACCACTAGCCCGACGGTGAAGGAAAACATCGTGATGAAACCTGCAAATTCAAACAACTTTGGATTTGTAACCATGATCCAAAAATTGTCTGGTTCCCCTATCTTAAGGTTACGAAGGTCAGATCGGCAGTCGCTTCAATGTAATTACCAGACACGCTAAATTCTGGATCATGGTCTAAGCTGACCCCGTCTAAACACGGGACATAACGCTAGGAAGATGAAATGTAACAACAATTAGACTGGCCCGTTGGTCGAGTGGTCAGAGACCCTGGCCACGAAACCAAGGGTCGCGGGTTCGAATCCTGCTAGGGGCAAATGTTTCGTGTGATGAACATGGACATTTGTACTCGAGTCATGGATGTTTATAAACGTATTTAAGTATGTCTATCCGTTCACCTAGTATCCATAGTACAAGCATAAGCTTAGTTTGGAACTAGGGAATTGGTGTGTCAGTACCAGTCTGGAGAATTTATTTATTTATTTATTTAATGCATGCAAATGTTTTGCTTAATTGTGAAACTTAAGCAAAAAGGGTTGATTCTCAGTAAACTACCCTGTGAGCTCTATTTGTGTTTACATTTTACTTTCATTCTTAGACTAGGGTTGCGACTGTATAAAGCAAAACCGAAATATCGAAAAAATTTATCGATACTGTAAAGATGACTAAAAAAAATCTATTAATGACAGGAAAGTAGCAACAAGCATAAAAAATATAAATGATAACAATTTTTTTAATATCGGTATATGTAACGATATTTTGATAATAATGATACAGTAAAACACCGAAGAGAAAAGAGGATGTATGAATTAGTGTGTTATGGATCTTTTGAAAAAGAAATAGCCCTTGAAAAGTGTCCAAGTCGTCTAAAAATAGAGAAATGAACAATAATATAAATTTTGGTATCGGAATCGTAGTGATTATCAAATATCGATATCGATATAGGATATAGGATCGCTTTGCATCACTACCTCGGACGTATGAACATAATATATGCCCCGGTCTTCCCATGTAAGGCACGCCCAATGAAGCAGACATAAATATTCCATGTTTTGAAACCGTACTAAGGATATAAAGCGTAATAAATATCAAAACATCGGCCACGAGGAAAATGTTTTACAGTTACACGATACAGAGATAAATTTAGGTACTGCCTCGTTGGTCTAGTGTATTATACGCCGCCAAAGGACATAGAGGTCTCAGGTTCAAAATCCCGTCAGGCCAAAAAAAAATTGTAGCTGGTTATTTCAACATTGAAATTACTTAATCAATAACAGCCCGGAGTCAGGAAGTTGGCGGTTTAATCACCCCCGTGCTGTTGGTCCTGCGCGTGACTTGCCGTTTCACCGGACTATGAGAGTGCATTTGTGTTTGCGCACACACTTGTGCACTATAATATCTCCTGCGCAGTTGGCTATTCCTTGTTGAGATTGCCTGCCGTGACCGATATAGGTTAGGAGGAGATTATTATTACAGATATAAAAAATTACATTGTAAATGATACCAAAACACAAAGAGTAAAAATATGGTAAACGTGGTCCTTAAAAATTGAATGAACTAAATTTTGATGACCTAGGTATACAAAGGGTCTCAGCTAAATGGCGCATTAGGCCATTAAAATGTTATTTTTGCTGCAAATACTAAATACTAGGAAATACGTTCACTTTTTAAATTAAGGTACCTACAGCAAATACGTCAATATCGTGTTGGTGTTGATAAGTTCATACTTGCACAGTCTACTTAAATCAGAGCTCTAAACTAATAAATAAATAAATACATTCTCCAGACTGACACACCAATTCCCTGGTTCCAAACTAAGTTTATGCTCGTGCTATGGATACTAGATAAACGGATAGACATACTTAAATATGTTTATAAACATCCAAGACTCGAGTACAAATGTCCATGTTCATCACACGAAACATTTGCCCTTAGCGGGATTCGAACCCTCGGTTTTGTAGCCAGGGTCTCTAACCATTCTACCAACGGGCCAGACAAAGTCGAAGTAGGTATGATAATACCGCAGATAGATATATTTACATACGTTTAAAACATAGTTTGATAAATAACGATCATGCTTGAAGTACGAATATTCAAATCATTTGGGATTCGAATCCATCACGTTATTTTTCATGGGGATGGGCTTTACAGTATTTTTAAAATACCCATGTAAAAACTTGTGTCTATCTTTGCTTACTTGTTATTTTAATACAAGCAAACCCACGCAAGTTTTGAGTTCGAATAAAAATTTCTAAGAGTTCTTAACGTTCATTGTTATAAGCAGAAAGTTTCGAACATAATAAGACGGAAGACTCATACTTATTAAGTAGCAAGGTATGCAGTAATACTTAAGCAAGAACCACAGAACAACTATCGAACTTCGGCTGAAACTTATATTGCATCGGAGCAGTTCTTTGCTTTTCACTTTGATTTTTTAGAAGTACCTTATAGATATAATTTATAATAGATTTAGACGTAAGTTTATCATTATGTGTGATAGTGAAATATACCAAGTTCCTAAGAATTTGAGGAACACGTTAATTTTGTACAAATGTTGTAAGAAATAAATCAAGAAGGCCTTTTTGATTATAGTTTTTAATGACATATTTTTAACTGGTATTACTTAATAATATATTAATATAAATCTATACTAATATTATAAAAGCTTAAGGAATTGTTTGTTTGTTTGCTTGAACGCGCTTATCTTAGGAACTACATACTGGTCCGATTTGAAAAATTCTTTCAGTGTTAGATAGCCATTTATCGAGGAAGGAATATAATATAACATCAACCACAAACGCCACAGCCAGTTGCTTATAAAATTGAATCTTAACTTTTGAACAATATAAAGTGCCTGTTAGTCTATCATGTGATCACCCCAAACTACTTAACTAATTGTTATGAAATTTGGTATGCCAAATATTTGAACAAATTCCTGGCAGGGGGTGTCGCGGAAAAGAGCTAGTACACACATAATATATTTTACCTACATTTGGAACATACATTACTAATGTTATATAAAACTTGGTAGTTGTAAATGTGCATTTATTTCAATAGGTATAAATATTATTACGCCCTCAATCGTTGTATGGGGTAGGCAGCTAGTTTCTTTCATCAATTTTAGTCAAAAATGAAATTAAATTGAGCCAAATGGCAAATTGTGAAAACGAAGTCACAAGTGGCTAGCTCGTCGCCTACACAAACACTAACTCAATACCTAATACGTTATTATTCGTCTGCTTTGTAAAGAACATAGTTGCTTTATTATTTTAAAGTCCATCCCTGTTCATCCCTGTCCATCCCTGTCCATCCAGATCCCTGTAATTATTTACTATTTATTATAATTATTTATTATTTATTAGCCCTGTAATTATTATTTATTAGACAGACCCGTTGGTCGAGTGGTTAGAGACCCTGGCTACAAAACCGAGGGCCGCTGGTTCGAACCCCGCTAGGGGCAAATGTTTCGTGTTATGAACATATGCTCGAGTCATGGACGTTTAAACATATGTCTATCCGTTCACCTAGTATCCATAGGACAAACTTATAGCTAAGTTTGGAAATAGGGAATCGGTGTGTCAGTCCGGATAATTTATTTATTATTATTCACTATGTGTTTAAATAACCTTTAGATAGGAATCCCACAAAGATGCTATGAAGTGTTTAAAAATAAACTGTCGATTTCCTACAGTGTAACCTCAAATTCTAAAGTAGCTGTAAGGTTATATAAAGTGATATTAATAGAGTTCAGACAGTGAACAGGGGAATCGATCGGTGGGGTGGCCACCAGAACCTCATTAAATATTAAACTGCGGACTGAAAATAGGTGAAGCTGCGACAACAACGTGGAACGTGTTTAAAGTTCTCAATCTGATTCTGTTGATATTTAGCGCTGTATAAATTGTGTCACCTTAACTTGTATTGTAAATACGAAAGTAATATTCTTTTTTATTTTTAGTAATACTATATTTTATTTACTAAGTACTAGCTGTGCCAGCGGTGTCACCCGCGTTTATGGTTAATATTATAAAGACTATTTCCGTCATACATGATTTCTATGCAACTTTAACCATTAAGGCTGCACACGCGACGGAAGCTTAAAAAATGGAGTAACTTCTCCCGTTTTCCCAACGTTTCCCTTTACTACTCTGCTCCTATTGATTGTAGCGTGATGAAAAGTATACTATAACCTGCCCAGAAGTATGAAGAATAATTGTACCAAGTTTCGTTAAAATCCGTCGAGTAGTTTTTGTTTCTATAAGGAACATACAGACAGACAGACAGACAGACAAAAATTTTACTGATTGCATTTTTGGCATCAGTATCGATCACTAATCACCCCCTGATAGTTATTTTGAAAATATATTTCATGTACAGAATTGACCTCTACAGATTTATTATAAGTATAGATGACCCTAGCTCATAAGCTAGGATCATAGTAAATGAGATTTACCTTCATTTTGACGCGTGCACTGTGACGTCAAATATATTAACACGTCTGAAGTCCTCACATTGTCTCTTAAAATTCGCAGCCATGGTCACACCGATGTCGGTTAAACGTCGGATGCCATCCACTGCATTCTGGCTCTAAATATGGAATGCTTGTGATAAAGTATTAGAGCTCTGAGTCATATAACCATTTATGTAATGTGATCTGCAGAGCACGTACGGCATATTACAGGTATATGCATAAGGTGATGTGGTCGGTAATTTAGGGAAGGAATGTGTCTTTGTATGGGTAACTTAGGAGGCAACTTTTTTAGTAAAGATGTGGTCAAGCTTCTGACCATAATGGGGCACCTACTACTATCTTAAAGCTTTATATTAATTTAAGTTTTTTAAAGTAGAGGACACATAACAAAGATATGGTGGGTGTGCTTATACGTGTTTACATACATAAAGTAGGCTAAGTCCAAGAAGTAATAAGCTTCTTTTCAGCTCCTGGACAGGTCCGAAGGTCGAGTCGTCAGAGACCCTAGCCACGAAACCAATCCCGCTAGGGGCAAATGTTTCGTGTGATGAACATGGACATTTGTACATTGTACTCGAGTCATTGATGTTTATAAACGTATTTGAGTATGTCTATCCATTCGCCAAAAATGCATAGCACGAGCTTATAAGCTTAGTTTGGAACTAGGGAATTGGTGTGTCAGTTTGGATAATTCATTATTTATTTATTAGAGGTTAATCAATTTCACTCTATAGGGAAAACATCGGGTGGAAACTGTTCCATTGCTTCAGTGTTACAAAGATTAGATAGCATTCGCTGCATTGTAACCAGATTCGCTATAATCGTATTTAAGTATGTCTATCTGCTCACTTAGTATCCATAAGCATAAGCTTAGTTTGGAACTAGGGAATTTGTGTGTCAGTCTGGAGAAGCATTTTATTTAATTTATTACTTCTAATCGAGAATATAATTAAGGTAGCTTAGATGGAAACCTACACAATTACAATCCAAACCCCCAATACATCATCAGTGGCCTATTACGTCATGCTAGGCAAGAAAAACAGGGAAAATTCTTTATAATTCCCAGGCTATACATTAAACGCGTGTAAGAGGATGAAATAGATTTCTTCGCACTTTCTAGATTATTTCGTAAGATAAACCTAGTGTTTTTTGTTCCGCACTCACAGACATTTGGCGAAAATACCCGCAAAACGTCCGGCTTAAGTGGAATTTCTGAAGAAAAAGGGAAACGGAACTAATCACAGCTTTCATTTTGGCCTCGGCTTGGTTTTTTGTCGACATATTCTTGCGTTAGACTAAGTGCCTGTAAAAGTATAATTTTTTCAAAGGTTTTGTTTTGCATTAACAAAATAGAACCTTTGTTTCTATTTGGTTCCGTTATTAATAGTGTACTATCAAATTAAAGATACATACATACTTACCATCACGCTTGCACCCCTGAAGGGGTAGGTAAACTTCAAGGAGCTATAAGCCACATTCACCCAAAATTAAAATCAAATTGAAAATATTTCGTAAAAATTATTTGTTCCACTAGTTGACTCCACTACTGATTAGCCCGTTGGTCGAGTGGTCAGAGATTTTGGCCACGAAACCAAGGGTCCCGGGTTCGAATTCCGCCAGGGCAAATGTTTCGTGTGATGAACATGGACATGGATTTAGTAGAATAAAATATTTGAATTTCTCTACAAGATTCTATCACAATCGCTTAATTCGCTAACTTTGCTTAAAATAACAACAAGTCCAAGAATTGCAATTTGTTTTTGAGACCCGCCCGTATCAATTAGAGCGCGCTTTCCGAAGCCGGTGCATCTCCTTCAAACAATATCAGGTGACTTTTATAGTAATATCAAGTTTAACGGAGCTGAAAGTTGAGGTTTTCTAATTTAAACTTTCCGGGGCGTGCGGTTATGGTGATTCTTACGATTCTGAATTAAAATTCAACTAGTTATATTTAAAAACAAATAAAAAACAAAAAAAAAACGTTTTATTTCCTTAAATTTATTACGTCACGTAACTTAGGTGGTATTGGTATTTTTTCATAACTTCTTATTTAATGCGAATTTGAGGTTACTGATCAAAGGAAACGATGCGTAAATTAATCATAAAAATAACTGCATTAAAAAGTAAAAAGCGCCAAAAGTGTAGATAGATGGTCTTGGTTCTTAAGCGTCGACAGGCAGCATAAGAACAAGTCAAGTTAAGGATTTGGGCTTTCCCATATATATCCACGCTCCTGTAGTTAGAGATACTTTTAAACAGACATTATCTATTACATTCAAACTACCCGGTGAATTTCATACCGCCCTATTATACCGAGATAAAAATGGGGGGCGAGAGTAGGAGGGTGAAAAATACTCTACGGCCTCTCATACTAATATACATACATACATACATAACATCACGCCCATAATCCCCGAAGGGGTAGGCAGAGTCAAAGCGGTAGCATGCCCCTTCAACCACATTTAGCCCAAAATAAAGCCGGGCTGGGTTAGATGGAAAATTGTGAAAAAGCAGTCGCCTACACAATCATACACCCAAAACCCGATACTAATATATACAAAAAAATAATCATTCAAATCAATCGAGCCGTTTCGGAGGAGTTCGACAACATACACAACTGTTAATATCTTTATCTTGATACTCTAGGTAAGTTTTATTAATAAATTACACGATTGTAAATGATTCCACAGACTATTTTAATAAAATATTGTGTATTGACGGTGCGGAGCGGTGGTAGCTCAATGGTAAGGACACGCGCCTCTTTACCGAGGAGTGTGGGTTCAAACCCGGGCACGTACCTCTAGATTTTTCAAGTCTATGTATGTATTTATACCACTAGCTCGACGGTGAAGGAAAACATCGTGATGAAACCTGAAAATTCAAACAACTTTGAATTTGTAACCATGATCCGAAAATTGTCTGGTTCCCCTATCTTAGGGTTAAGAAGGTCAGATCGGCAGTCGCTTCAATATAATTACCAGACTCGCTAAATCCTGGATCATGGTCTAAGCGGACCCCGTTTAAGCACGGGACATAACGCTAGGAAAATGAAATGATTGTATATTGACGAGCGTTTAGCTGTTACTGGTGTTTATGAAATGGTAGTACGTAGCACGTAGCAGCATAGATTCCTCTACGAGTTTCGTAGCACACTGAGCGTACCACGCCCCGCACCGTAGTATAGGCGTCTACGCGAGTTATTTCTTATCGCTATTGTAATGTAGTCAATGAGAAAAGTTAGAATAAATCTATGTACTTTGGCATCATTTTTAGCCTTGAAATCACCAACTTTTGTTTTTTTTGTTCGCGTTATCAAGATGTACTGATGAATTATTGATTTGACGAACATGTAGCCAGTTCATAAAATACATTTATAAATAGAATAAAAGTTGACAATTAAGCACACACGAATTTGTGGGAGTTGGAAAAACTTCGAGGGCTATAGGGGCTCAGTTATATTTCTTGGTCGCAGAGGGACTACAGTGAGAGTTTGTCGGGTCATGTGCTTGTTCGAACGTGACGAAAACTAAATGCTATAATAAGAACTAAATAAAAAAATGATTTTTATTTACTGAAATATATTTTATATAGCAGATACAACTCTTTTTAACAAAGTGATACACTAAATACCGAAATAGTACAGTTTCCAAGAGTAAAATATTGTTATTTTATTTTATAAAATGAGAAATAAAAGAACCTTTTAAAAAATAAATATTTATTTCAATCTAGAAAAAAATCTCAACAATAAACAAAACTGAAGGGTTTTCATTAATTTGCTCAGAGATATTTTGAGTATTTTTTTATATAACATTGGCAAGCCAATTTCGTTTGACCTTAATAAAAGCATGTTTAATTAAGCCTTTATTTTAGGCAGAGCATAACGACGAAGCAATATAATATTTATAAGAAATTCGAAAACAAGACAGAAATAATTAGATTTCTTGACCTTTCTTTCCTTCAGCCTCTTAACAATAAGGCGTTTTTAGGGTATCTTAATAAAATTGTAAAAGGACCCTTTCTTTAAAACTTTGGTGTGCTGTTCATAAGCAGTTATAGATTTTCCATGTTTTCTGTCTATCTACGAGGCATTCAGCGACAAACTATGACACAACGCTGTTGAGTATAAGAAATACAGCAGCAACCCAACCTACGACCATTCATATCATAAAGTTTGTGAATTTTTGACAGGCCCGTTAGTCGAGTGGTCAGAGACCCTGGCCATGAAGTCAATGGCAAATTTTTCGTGTGATGAACATGGACATTTGTACTCGAGTCATGGATATTTATAATCGTATTTATGTATTTCTATCTGTTCGCCTAGTATCCATAGGACAAGCTCATATGTTTAGTTTGGAACTAGGGAATGAGGGTTTTCAAAAAATAAAAACCGCCAGATGGCACGAGGGAGTCTAGCGGTCTTATCACTGTCATTATTGGCTCTTTCTTGACAGCACCCTTCATAATGTGACACGTATGTCAGTTTGTTCTAACAGCCAACAAATGACGATGGTGATAAGACCGCAAGTAACAGTTACGCCACCTTTTGGATGTTTTAATTCAAAAACCCTCTTGGTGCGCCAGTCTGAAACAATTATTTAAACAATTGAAAATCGTCATATTTACACTGATATAGACTCATATATAATATTTTCTCAATGCTTTTATTGTGCAAAGAAAATTTGGCTCAAATAAAAGTAGTCTTATTTAAATTAAAGTATACTGATGTCTCCTTATCTTTACTACGGAATCTATGGTTGCAGGATTGCGTCCGGCCCTTGACGTTTTTTTTAATAAACAATATAAGATAACTGGAAACATGAACTTCGTTGAAATTTGCCGTCCATTAAAATCACTGCCTTAGCTCTAATGGAGTTGACTTTAAGATAGCAGGCACTTTAAGTATCAGATTTATTTATCTACAAGAGGTGTCATGGGATGTTTATCAAATCAGAATGTTCTTTAAAATTACTGAGAAATGATTTATTAATAAGAACGTACGCCAATAATAATTTTACAAATTTTTTAAACCATTTTCACAATATCAGTAGGTATATATATATATTATAGGTAGATATAAATAAATAAATATATAAATATCCGACTACATCACATACATTGATCTGACTCCGAGGTAAGTAGCTTATGCACTTGTGTTACGGATATCAGAATCAACAGTGGTATTACAAATATATACTTAAATATTGGATATTAACACCCAGACACAGAACAAACACAAGTATTCATCATACGAATGTTTGTCCTGGGTGGGAATCGAAACCACAACTCTTGGAGCATGGGGCAGGGTCACTACCGAATGCGCCATCGAGCCAGTCAAATATTATTAGGTACAAAATTAAGGTAAAAAAGTATTTTTCGTAAGCAAAATAGTTTAATTTAAAAATAAAAGGACATCTTAAAACATTTTTTTCCGCTTAAACGCTACGAGTTGATGTTTCAGTGCTTAAACTACTATCTATCTATCTTTAACTACGGTTCAGTAGATAAACCTCAGAATTTTGCACTTATTGTTAAACTTGTTGCTAAACTTGCTGGAAATAATGTCAACTTTATGTCTGTTTCACATTTAACTAATAACAAACATATTTAACTTTATTCGCTAATATTATTGTAAAAAAATAAGAGTATTGTGGGAACTACGCACTTGTACTTGCGCCGAGCTAGGTGTTGTTTGCTGAAGGTCCAACTAACCGTCTTGGTGTATTGTATATATACTTAGTGGCGAGAATAACTTCGTCAGCGCGATGTAGGATTGTATGGTGTTTCTGCATAATATTCTCAAACGATATTGAATGATTCTGAGTAGACATTCCAAATGGCTGAGTACCTAATTACATGTTTTCTCATTTCTTTTTTCTAGCGTTTCACCGAGAGTCGAGATGCGTTTTCGATCATGATTTTAGATAAAGTGATTCTGGTATATTAGGTAACGGTCGCCATCTCTTTTTATCATAAAACCAAAAAGCCAGCTATACTTAATTGCGATTAATCCAGAGTTATATTTGTATATACTTCTTCTTCTTCCTAGCGTTATGTCCCATGTTTAGACGAGGTCCGCTTAGACCGTGATCCAGGTGAAAAAAGCACAAAGCTGAAAATTGCTAATATTATAAACATTTATTATAAGAAAAATACTTATGAGTAAAACTGTTTATTAATACAAACTGTAGATTTTTCTGTACTGTATTAAGCCATCATATAGTATTTGCAGTATCCTTTGCTGCTAAAGATGTTTACTTACACATAACAACTAAGTCATGTCAAAAGTTGCTGTAACATGTCAAGAGCCCTTGATGTGACGTCGAACCGTTTGCAACACCAGCCGACCAATAAGCGACTTAAAACTATCTAGTTTAACGTCGTTTATTGTTTACCAAAAGTTTGATAGTCAGATTAAAGTAATAAGGGTGAAATTAATTATAGACATTATTAAGCCGCCAGGAAACTGATGACACGTGAACTTTGGTTAGTGATATCTTGTGCGAGGAGTTTGCGGGATCGATCTCGCCCTTAGTCACAGTCTAGTAAACTTTATCGTGAGTAGTATCTAAGTTTTGATGGTATATAAATAAGTATTAAGAACTATCATATATAAAAACTAGTTCTTATATATGATGTTTATTATAATATTATTCTGAGCAAAAGTGATCTTTAGAATAAGTTTATCGGTCGATTATAGTTATAAATTATAGAAACTGACAAGGTGTGAACAGACGTATATTTACAAAGAGACTACTAGAAAAACAATAGGTAACAATCGAAACTCTCACTGTCATTTTCAAATGACAGTGAGAGTTTCGATCGCCTAATCTTGATTAAGTATCCGAAACTCTCACTGACCAAGCGATACAACTATACAAAGCAAATGTATTGCTTTGCTATTATTATTTATAAATGTATTAAAGACTTTGATTGACTGCAAACACATATTCTTTGATCTAAAGCCTTGTTCTTGGACTTTTCGAAATCAGCCTTAAATTTGAAAATAAATTACCTATATCTGAATAAGTAACGAACTTTTTGAGCAACAGAGCTAAAAAATACATGTCCCGATCACGGACTAGTAAAAAAAGAAGGACTCTGCGCCACTAACTAGACATTGAAGCTCCTCAGGTGCTCCACCTTGACACGCAACTTACGTCTAATAAGTGCTCCACATGACAGATATCCAATATCTGGTATCCTTAAGTTTCTCACTCACACATGCATAAACGTGGCTTCACGCTATAATATGATAGCGTGGAGTCCTTTTTTTATTACTAGTCCGTGGTCCCGATATAGTATATGGTTGCAAGAATAGTTTTATATACCATATTGGTTTGTACTTGTACCAGATGTTGCACGTCTACGACGAAGTCACAAACGATATCGTGGTGTGGAACTGTCCTTTCCGTTTCTTCACAATACATATTAAATTATCAAAGAGTTATAGAAGAGGTCCTGTGTGAAAATTTGGAGATCAAATACAGAGTTGTCATGACATTTCTGCTTCTTAACTGCACTAGTGAAATCACACTTTTTAATAGTTTTTACTTTATGTAATATATTAACCCAGATGAACCTACCGACCCATACATGGGTTCGTAAAGATAAAATAATTTACCCTCACTATTTGATTTATTTAAACCAAATTACACAAGTATTTAGAAGCTTTAGTCGATAACTGTTAATTCTAATGACAAGTAACGCAGTGAATTGATTAGTTTCTTGGTGTTTCATGTGATTGAAAATATTTTCATTGGAAATTGTAAAACATGTCCTCAAAAAGGTAAGTTTATAAATATATTATTGATATAATTTAAAAAATACAGAAGTAAAAATTTAAAATAAGTAACATTTTAGTATTGATGTTGAAAATAAAATAATAAAAACCTAACTTTTTGACACTTTTATATGGCCGCAAGTTCTATGAACCCATGCATGGGTCTGTCGGCACAACCATTATAGGTACATTGAAAGTTTTAACTAATTATTTTTTTTCCTATTTCAGATCAAAACCTCTATCGATGCACGAAATTTTGAACGAGTTAGATAATAGTGTTGACCTGGTCCTAGAATGCATAACATTTGAACCACCAGATAACGCTAATACTCCTGTTACTGATGAAGATTCGGGAGAAGAGGATAATATTGTCATACATAACCTGCCTGGTTCAATTTTACGTGCACCTGCTGAAGCTACTTATGGCAATCAGATTGATTCCGAATGGGAGACTAAAGATGACATTTCTTTGGCTAGTTTACAGAAAAGATCTTGTTTTGAACAGTCGTTTCAACAGCCAAGGCCAACTACATCTACCGAACTAGAAGATACAGTAATTCATCCTCCATCGGTGCAAAATAAAACCTACCAATGGAGGAATCGACATAGATCAAATGATTTTCCTAGTTTCCAACCCTTAGAAGGCCCCAACAATATGTTACGTTCTCCGATAAACTATTTTGACCAATTATTCAATGACGAAATTATAAATATGCTTGTGAAATATACCAATTTGTATGCATCTCAAAAAAATAAACCAGGCAATGCAACTACCAGTGAAATGAAATCTTTTATTCGAATATTACTTTATAGTGGATACGTATGCTTGCCAAGACGTCGTATGTATTGGGAAAACTCGTCCGATTGTGAATTAGAATTCTTTTCTTTGATAATTGTTTTACATCTATCCCTCTTTTACACGAATTGGAAAACAGGAACTTGAAAGCGACTGGCACAATTCGTAAAAATCGAGTCTCCAAGTGCCCATTGCCATCCAACCAGGCTTTCAAAAAATCTGACCGTGGAAGCTTTGCTTACAAGGCAAGTTTAGAAGAACAGATACTTGTTTGCAAATGGAATGATAACAGTGTTGTTACCGTTGCCTCTAATGTGGAGTCTGTTGAGCCTTTACTAAAAACAAGGCGTTTCTCCCAACATTTGAAAAAATATGTACATGTTGACCAACCCATTGTCAAAATATATAATGAAAATATGGGAGGGTTTGATCGTTCCGACCAGAATATAGGCCTGTACAGGACCAGCATCAGTGGCAAAAAATGGTATTTTCCTTTATTTTGTCACAGTATTGATATGGCGCTGCATAATTTATGGCAAATGTTTCGTGTTGATGGCGGAGAACTTGTTCACCTCGGTTTTCGCAGATCTGTTACAAGAGCCTTATTAGAAAGAAACAGAAAATGTGAAAAACGTGGACCTTGTCCTGCGCCTAAAAGCCACCTTGAAAATATACGATACGATAACATGGGTCACCTAATAAGCTATTATAGCAAGATTTTGAAATGCAAAGTGTGTAAAAGAAACTGTAATTATATTTTCGTGAAGTGCAATATACGTTTACACCCTAAAGAGTGTTTTCTTAGTTACCATTCAATATAAAATGTTCACAAAAACTTAAATGTTACTAAAACAATAAAAAATAATACTTTCTTTGCAACAAAAAGTATTTTATTTATATCTCCATACATTGTCAAAAACTTGTTAGGAAATAGTACAAGTTATGCCGACTGACCCATATATGGGATGTCATTTTCCAGCTTTTCCGAGGATCACTGATTTTTTTTATTATTTTTTCTACAATACTGAGGCAATAGTTATAAATATATAAAAAAATCGCAACTTTCTAGGACAAAAATAGTTTCAGGCTTATCTGGGTTAAACCAGTGTTAGTAGAATGGTTGTTACATTTGATACCATGTGTTATAATAATATAACACATGGTATCACTAATAATAGTTAAGTTATAGCAGAGATCTACTGACTCGAAAGTGATGATAATAAACACATATTTATGATGTTTTCAAATGTCAATTCAGACATCATAAATTTAATACAAGCTTATTCTGTGTGTAGATGTACCAATCTCTCAATATCTGCCAATACATGAGACGAACAAATAAAAAAGAAAAAAGAAACGTCAGTCCCTCTATTGACCTCAAATATTTACCCACCGATGACTCGAGTGTCCCAATTTCGGACCTCTAAACATTGAGCGTTCTCACAGCATCCTCTTTCATTACGATCTTTTTCGAATAAAACGAATCGTGAACATAAAATTCGTTTTCCCATGCCGTGTATATTTTCCCCCAACGTTCGTTCACATGCCTAACACCTAATACATAGGTGTTAGAGTTGGTTTTCGTTTGGCATACCGATTTAAAGTTTTGTGTACACTGACGAAGTGTTGCAGGAAAGGCTTTAGACAGAATTTTAGGAGCTGTTACGACCAAATGCCGTTTTCCACAAAATAGTCACGGAAGCAGACTTTTGTTTCGCAAATATAGTGTTTATTGGCAGTTGTTGGTTTTGAATCTAACTTTTTCTCGCTACGTTTCCCTGCGAAAAATACATTGAAGGTATTCCTTTGCAATTTGCATTGATGTTTGCAGCTGGTACTTCAGATGCTTCCAATTATAGCACAGAGTTGTTTTAGGAAATGTAGAGGCATATGAGCTCTGAACACATAGTAGGAGCGTCTTAATTAAATAGCAAATAAGAATATTATTATCATTTATAAATTTCAAATATGAAAAACGTAAGATGTAGTGTTTGTAATTGTCTGCTAGAACAGGGATCCCAGAAAAGAGAATCCCTGTTTGAATCCTAGGGGTTCCGTAGTACAGTCATAAGGGTTCCGCCAAAAAACATCTTAAGAAAAATTACTTACATAAATTTTAGTGTTCATTTATAATCATTTGATACATAGGAGTTAGGGGATGCATAAAATAAATGGTTCCGTCAGTTTTAAGGTTTAATATCTGACTAATATCTGACTACATCACATACATTGATCTGACTCCAATATATATTTGTAATATCCCACTGTTGATTCTGATATCCGTAACACAAGTGCTTAACCTCGGAGTCAGATCAATGTATGTGATGTCGTCGGATAATAATTTATTTATTATTATTTGAGTACTGCCATTTATGGGGGTTGCTGTATCTACGCCTGAGACGGCGCAACCTACACGATACTAGTTTTAGAGTATTGGTATCAGCTATTAAATACTAGAGTAATCAGCCAATTACTTGGTAAGGCCAAATAATACAAATCACTTATAACTTTACGTAGGACTCATTATTCCGAGTTGAGGTCAAAATTAACTTATTCAATTTATACTTGAACAAGTTGGGTGCCTCAAATCTTTACAATTATAAAGGACTGGAAGTTGAAATTGAACTGGGGGTATTGTGAGGTAATATTGTTATTTTGTTAATCAAATAATTAATTAGAACTTCTTGATAAATAAACTCTTATTGATATTTGACCGGCCCGTTGGTCGAGTGGTCAGAGACCGTGGCCACGAAACTAAGGGGCAAATGTTTTGTATGATGAAAATATTTAAGTATGTCTACCTTATAAGCTAATCTTATAAGCTTAGTTTGGAACTAGGGATTTGGTGTGTCAGTCTGGAGAATTCATTATTTATTTATTAGAGATAAATAAATTTCACTCCTTAAAAAATTTTTGCTTCACGTCATAGCCGACCTAACCATCTACCTACCAGATTCAGTAGAAAAAGATACACTTGTTCCGACGAAGCCGAATTCGACACGGAGAAATCCGGTGGCGGCCACTAGTATCGTTATCGGGTAGGGTCAGCCCCTCTGATCTGTTTATGTCCGCAAAACGATTGAAATTCCCCGGCCGCATCCGGCGACCGCAAATCGCGTGTTTGTGAAGTGATTACATGGGATTTTATAAACAAAAACATATTGTACCTACTAGCTCTAGCCCGCGGATAAACTTTAGCCTCCTGTTTCACTCCTCTGGGGGAATCCTTTTTAACGAGTGCCTACATAATGTCATAACAACTATCTGCGTACCAAATTTCAGCGTAGGTAATACCTATTTAAGTGGTTTGAGCTTTGTGTTGATAGGTCAGTCAATCCATAACAGCTGCCTTTTATATACAATCTTAAACAACAAAGGCTGCGGATTCGAATTCCGCGATTATAGCACTGAAGGATTTAAAAAAAAAAAAAACATTTAATTGGTTTTAATCTTTAAAACACATGTCGGTATGATTTGATAGACGTACGTGTTCTTTTATCACAACAATATTATTTGAAAAAAAGAGTTTAATTTATGGATAAAGGAGTACGGAATGATTGGGCCCCAACTCGTGTCATTATTTCCCTCTAGACAATCCACAAATATAATTAGTATTAGTGTACAAAGTATATAAAATATATTTTTTATTATATATAAATCTATGGGTATTTATTAATTTAACAATTATGCACTGAATCTGAGATACAATAATACTCAGAGAAGTATCAAATGTATAATATCTATGCGTAAGAAAGTCTAAAAATAAAAACTTGTTAACCTACCCTGTTTGAAAATACATCCATTCCATCATTCATAGGAAAGTTGGAAGTCGACCTGAAGTATCAAAGTATCATTACGTGCGGGGATTCTTCGTACAAGTGATAAAATTCGGATTTCTTCAGAACATTGATAAATTTATCTGTGTGTCTTTGGTTGTCAGTGACCAATGACCGTTCACGTTTGGATAGGGATGAAAACTGTTTAAAAATATTGAAATAATATGTAAATAGGTATGTATTATGTTAAAAAAAATTAAGTTGTCATCAGTCCCTAAAACTTACCTGTTTTAAGCTTTCCTTAGAAAGTCAGTTTGTTCATAAACGAAATATAGCACAAATAATAGTCACTGTGTAATTAATATTCCACTTTATCAGATATATATACCGTTAGATGTTAAATAAAAGAGCGTACTTACTTAAAGTGTAAAATAGTTAACATTTTCAATTTATTTAGGTTTTATAAATTTTATTTATTAAATATATTTATTTATTTATTTATTTATATATAATATCAATCAATGTCCCGTGTTGGTCTGGGACTATTAAAAGAATTTGTCAACTGTGTTTCTTGCCTAGCATGTCGTGAAAGGCGACTAATGGTATATGGGGTTTTTGGGTATGTGAATGTGTAGGCGACGAGCTAGCCACTTGTCACTACTTTTTCGCAATTTTCTATCTCACCCAGCCCATTGTCCCGTGTTGGTCTGGGACTTAAAAGAATGTGCCAACTGTGTTTATTGCCTAGCACGTCGTAAAAGGCGACTAATGGTATATCGGGTTTTGGGTGTGTGATTGTGTAGGCGACAAGCTAGCCACTTGTCACTACTTTTTCACAATTTTCCATCTAACCCAGCCCAGTTTTATTTTTGGCTGAATTTGGTTCAAGGGGACTGCTGCCCTTTTGACTCTGCCTACTCCTTCGGGGATTACGGGCGTGATATTATGATGATATGATATATCAATAAAAATTTATAAAATCAAAGCTCCGTTTAAAAGAAAATTGATATATTAGCCATTGTAGACATAGAAAACGTTTTTTACATCCTTATACCTATTCGTAACCTCAATAAAAAACTGAAACATATGTTAAACCATTAAAATTATTAGTCCTTGATTCGTTGGAAGTATTTACTGGAATGTATCTATTTGACCGAAATTCAATAAGTATTAATAATATAAGGAACTCCTTATGTTTTAAAATACTTATTACTAGTTAGTAATAAGTATTTTACTAGTTAGTAACAGTTAGTACTTATTACTAGTTCGTAATAAGTATTTTATAACATAAGGAGATCCTTATATTATTAATACTTATTGAATTTTATCGGTCAAATAGATACATTTATAAAGTACTTATTAGTAATAAAAATCATATATACCTAACTTAATTTGTTTCGTACTATGTAAAGATTTAACGAACTTCAAAAATTGGTAGCATTTTGAGTTCTGTGTTGATTATGTATATATATAATAATTTAAATTATTTCACTATAGTTAAGTTACATTATTTAGAATTTCTTTATAATAGATCAAATTTCTAAAGAAGCGCTCAAAAAGCTAGTCTAATGAAAAGTAGCAAAGTACACACACACACACTCATCTCATCTTCTTAGCGTTATGTCCCGTGCTTAGACGGCGTCCGCAAAGTCCATGATCCAGGATTTAGCATGTCTGGTAATTACATTGAAGCGACTGCCGATCTGACCTTCGTAACCCTAAGATGGGGGAACTACACAATTTTTGGATCATGGTTACAAATCCAAAGTTATTTGAATTTGCAGGTTGCATCACGATGTTTTCCCTCACCGTCGACCTAGTGGTATAAATACGTAGATAAATTTGTAAAATCCAAAGGTACGTGCCCGGATTTGAATCCTCACTCCTCGGTTAAGAGGCGCGTGTCCTTACCATCGAGCTACCACCGCTTAATGTACACACACACTCTGGCTTCAAGTTAATGCTTACTGTCTAAATCGTACAGGAGTTCGCTTATTCGTAATCCCGGTGAGCGCATCA
The DNA here is from genome assembly GCA_951394215.1 of Glyphodes perspectalis. Lineage (NCBI taxonomy): Eukaryota > Metazoa > Arthropoda > Insecta > Lepidoptera > Crambidae > Glyphodes > Glyphodes perspectalis. The sequence goes on along the minus strand of OX596218.1, from coordinate 11,361,121 downwards.
TGTCATGTGCAGGCCCTCTCCCTCAGGATGCAGACCACATTGTGGCGCATTCAAAATTGTTTCTAGTCCCCAATTACGGTTTTAGATGCAACGATTTTTGGTGGATCCGGCTATGCTGAAAATGGACTAGAGTTCATTCTTATTCACTTTCATCTAAGACTTAGGTGTATGTCAGGATCGTAGCAAATGGAAGTACGTGATCTCTGCCTACCCCCATGGGAAAAAGGCGTGACATTATGTATGTATGTATGTATGTATGTATCTAAGACTTAAGTTTGGTAGGTAAAAAATATTTATAAAAATCGTACTTATACACCTGCTATAAATAGTACGAAGTTAATAATAGTGATTAAGGCTTTATGAGATTAACTTTCCAAAATAAGCAGATATTTTTTTTTGCAGATGTCTTTATTGCGCCAAAAAATGATAGGAAAAATCGGAATCTAATGGTCACTTCAATAAACCCCAATGCTTTTTATTTGTAATTTATAATAATTTATAAACTCTTAACTACTTTAAGTACTCATTTTTATAAAATGACCTTTAAAATCTACAATAGTAAGTGCTTAAAACAGAATAAAACTTATAAAACTATTCAGCTATTCTAAAAAGACCTTTTGAAAACAAGTGAAATGAAATGAAAGTCTGCAATGAAGTTCACCCAACTGTTTTATCTACTTAACGTTAGCAATAAAAATGCATAAAGCTCCTATAACATAGGTACTCACTCACTCCATGGATTATCGTTAGCCTGGTGTTAATGGTAACTTTGGCTTATAATTAATAACAATGAATTCTCCAGACTGATACACCAATTCCCTAGTCCTAAACTAAGCTTGTGCTTGTACTATGGATACTAGGTGAACGGATAAACATACTTAAATACGTTTATAAACATCCATGACTCGAGTACAAATGTCCATGTTTATTACACGAAACATTTGCCCCTAGCGGGATTCGAACCCGCGACCCTCGGTTTCGTGGCCAGGGTCTCTGACCACTCGATGAACGGGCCAGTCTGTATGATTGAGAGTTCAGTATGATTCTGTAGCCTAAGGGTCCCAATGGGATTCTGTTAAAGCCAACGGGTCAGTCTCTACGTCTGTCCTATCATTAATAGGGTACATATATAAATTATGTAAGTACATGTCCGTACTAATATACTTTATCAATAATATATCTTTCTCATAGTTGTAACTGATTGAATATAATTTCTACAAAATATGTGTTAGGTACTATTTTTGCATGCGAATCCGCCTGCAGGACTTTAGCGTTACAAAGCTACATATGTATGTAGCTTTGTATGTATGCACATAACATCACGCCCATAATCCCCGAAGGGGTAGGCAGAGTCGAAGGGGCAGCAAGCCCCTTCAACCACATTCAGCCAAAAATAAAGCCGGGCTGGGTTAGATGGAAAATTGTGAAAAAGCAGTGACAAGCGGTTAACCTGTCGCCTATACAATCACACACCCAAAACCCGATATACCATTAGTCGCCTTTTACGACATGCCAGGCAAGAACCGCAGTTGGCATATTCTTTTTAAGTCCCAGACCAACATGGGGCAGTGGGCTGTGTTGGATAGAAAGCTGTAGACGGTATTTCCCGGGATGAAAATATATCCTTTACCATGTCATTTATTACAATCGGTAAAGTGGTTTAAGCTTAAATATGTAACATACTAACTTTTAATATGTTATTATAAGTATGGATTATACCAAATATCCTTTTGTATTAAAAAAATGCTTGTCAATGATACCATTATCTGTTTATAATTAATGCCATGTCGATCGTAGGCAGGTTGTCTACCAAAAATATTACTAAAAATCAAAACAAAAGTTTGCTCTGCACGCCTACTACGGGTAGGTATAATCTTACGACTTTTCCATCCGAAGCCTTCGCTAAATATTTAGAAAACAACCACCCGCTGTTTCGACTAAAAATAGGGTGAGTTTATTATAACGTCCCCGCCTTATGAGACAACAACACAAGGGAGCGAGTTATACATTTACAGAAATATACGGCCAAATTATTATGCGATTAATATTAGTTTCTTCCTTTTCTGCATCCGGGAACAGTCTCGGAGGGCGGAGAAGACAGCCATTTTCGACTTTTGTTCGAAACCATATTACAACAGAAAATAAAAATAGAATGTCTCTATTTAGGTGTACTATTAGACGCCTAACGTCCTTATATTATTGTATTAATGATATAGGGGTAATATTTGTTACTACATTATGTCCTGTTTCAAGTGCTATGGATATATTACTACATAACATCACCTCCTAATCCCCGAAGAGGTAGGCAGAGTCAAAGGGGCAGCAGGCCCCTTTAACCACATTCACACACACAAGCCAAAAATAAAACTGGGCTGGGTTATATGGAAAATTGTGAACAAGTAGTGACAAGTAACTAGCTTGACGCCTATACAATCACACACCCAACACCTCATATACCATTAGTCGCCTTTTCCAATATGCTAGGCAAGAAACACAGTTAGCAAATTATTTTTAAGTCCCAGACCAACATGGGGCTGGGACATAATATATTTCTAGATTTGAGATATAATAGTCCTTTTTCATTATAAAAATCTACAGATTACTTTGTGTTACATTTATAACTTCACGCTCTTAATTCCCGAAGGGTTAGGCAGAGTTAATGGGACAACAGGCCTCCTTAACCATATTCAGCCATAAACAAACTAGGCTAGATAGAAAATTGTGATATATTGTGTTGTCTGACGTTATTATATTATAACTGGCTGTTTCCCGCGACTTCGCCCGCGTAGACTAATATTTCTGTATCCTACAGAAACTGTGCATTTTTCCGGGATAAAGAATAGCCTATATATTATTCCAGACTATAATCTATATCTCCGTTCAGCAGTTTTTGCGTGAAGAATTTTAGTGTGATGACACATTCTTTAATAAACATATTCATAAAATACTAACAGGCCCGCAATCTCTGAAATTATAGACTGGGTCCAAGAAACAACAAATCGCTCCATCCAAAAACAAAATGTATTTATTTTAAATGAAAAAGGAAAGAAAAGTGGCAGACTCATCGCCTACACAACTTCCAGCCTAACACCTAATACACCATTAGTCACCCTGTACGACATTCAGATGAATTCTGATGAATATTCGTACTTTTTTAGTTCTATACAAACTCACTAAAATTCAAAAGAAAGACACAGTGTCTTATTTTCATGTTATTTATGTCCTCTCAGCGCGTTACTCTATTCACGTGCACATAGACTTTCCAGTTTGTAAAATACATAGACTAGATGTGACACCATGGTTTGTACAAAGTAATAGACATATGTATTATGTAGTATGTGATTTCAAAGAACTCATAGCGGTCAATGTTAACGTTATTTCTTTTTTTCTTCTTACTTTGTTTTCTTCTATCAGGACTATTTGGTGGTATTTAATAATCTGACATTGACAAAAGCCACGAAGACAATCAAGCGCTTACAAAAAAAGATATCTTATATGCCGATTTCTTCAAGCCCCATAAAGTTGTCTAATACCTGGCATAATCAAGTTATTTCTTTGCCCCAATTTTCCAGGCGCAAGATAGAACCGTTAGGAGGACAATTAAGGTCTAAGTATCATTAGGGACGGTAGGGCCTAGAAGGGCGCCCGTTTTTCGCAAAGTCTTGCAGTTAAGGCGACTAACTCGCCGAATAGTTCTCGCTAGTGTGTCCACTTGAGAATTTTTCCAGTTAAGGGTGCGCAGATGACGAGTAATAACACTTTGTTGACAACTACCGATGGCGTGATGGGGCGGGGATCTACTGGGAGCTGATATTACCGCCATCTTAAATGTTTTTTTAATTGCTTTACAATAGGATTGCATTTAGGCATATTATGACAAAATCGGATCTCGCCGTATTATGCTCTATGTTATTGTCTGTCCTACCTCTCTCCGGTCTTGTCGAATTGCCGTCTCACCGGACTATGAGAGTGAAGGAATAGAGAGTGCATCTGTGTTAGCGCACACACTTGTGCACTATAATATCTCCTGCGCAGATGGCTAATCCTCGTTGAGATTGGCCGCCGTAACCGATATCGGTTAGGAGGACATTATTGTCTGTAAAATAATGGATTGGTAGCGACTTCAAGAAAAAAATCGTTAGCCACAAGACCCTACAGAAAACCTCGAGACAGAGAACTCATAGTTTTAAATGTACTGGCTAATCTGGAACTGGAAAATAATGAACGAACCGTTTTCCTTGCCTAGCATGTTGTAAAAGGCCCCTAATAGTGTTTATTGGGTTTTATGATTATGTATGCGACATTGTTCCCTAGACTCTGCATACCCCTTCGGATCGGCAGATTGGCCGTGATTAAATGTACATGTAATAATATGTAATAAAACCGATATGGTCTAATTTAATTCTAGCTAAGTCTTTAACGTTGAAAATATAAATAATGACTATTAAGAATTGATACAACACCACATTTAAACAACTCAATTACGACAAAAATCAACTATACAAAATGAAAAAGCATTGGCACCCCACCCTGGCGTTTTAAAAGCTGCAAAAGACATGAAAAATCGCTGTATGTACCGAACTAACGCGTCCATCAGTAACAGCTCTGTAGACATCCGCCCACTGGCCGTGGGCTGAGGACGTGTATAAGGGCGCGCGCGGCGCCGCAAGCCTCATTCGCGGCACAGAGCGCCACCCGACCACTCGGGGAGGCGCCGCGACCAACTACCGACGACCGCGCGCGTACGTATAAATCGCACTTCGAAATTCAAAATTTTTAATTTAACAGTTATCTCGCCGAAACCCGGAGACAGTTTGCACCTTATTTCGTAATTTCCCAATTGGCTGGTTTTCGTTGTGTGTGTTGTGTTGGATTAAGCGATTTGTAGCGGCCGGATCTGGTAATGTTGTTTTGATGTTGTTGCTTTGAAATTTGAGAGTAGCGAAACAAGATTTTTCCCTTGAACAACGTTGGTACGATATATTAAGATTTTTTCATTTCCATTATTCATCAGAAATATTCTCAATTTAAAAAGTGGATTTCATTATCGTAGTTAATTCTAATTGCTAAATTTTCATCAAGAATATTTTTTATTGCCATCCCAAATAAAAAAAAAACTTTTTTTCGTGACTGATAAACTTAGAAATAGTTTCCAGGCAAATTTAAATTTTAAACGCAAAATTAACTAACGCATTCGCATGTAGATCAAATTCGAATTCGATTCAATTTCAAAGTTCCAACGCCTTCTGTAAGTTTTCTCTATTCGTGAACGAATAACAACCCCAATATGTTAACATATGCTTACGTTCAATATAAAGATTGGTGAACGCAATGTTGGTATACGTCGCTTCTCCGTATGTTATAGGGTGTGTTTAAGCCGCGTCTCCCTCACACTGGTGCCACAGAATAGCAGCGTCATGGCATCCCTGATGTCACGACATAAGCTGAGTGGTGACCATTTCAGCATGTATATGACAATTCCTTTGTTTGTTTGAAATGTATCTATTTACATGTACTGAATATACATTTTTTTCTTTCTTTCTTTTCTTTTTCTTTTCATATTCCATTTTTGTGCGTCAAGTCGATCGAGGATATTTCAGACGCCACGTTTTTTAAGCGTAAAAAAAAAAAAAAAATTCGTATATGTAACTAGCGACCCGCCCCGGCTTCGCACGGTGAAACAATATGAAATTATACATATAAACCTTCCTCTTGAATCACTCTATCTATTGATGAAAACTGCATCAACGTTCCTCACGTAGGTCGAGATATCTAACAGATAGAATCGGCGACTTTGTTTTATACTACGAGTATGTAAAGATATGCATCCTTGTAAACTGGTTCAATAAATAATTTTCAGTATATTTTTTTCAAATATGTAATTAATCTGAACAATAAGTACGGTAGATTTTTTTCAAATATGTAATTTTGGAATTTACCTAATGATTCATTTTCACAGAATGTATCCTTCCATTAATAAAGTAAAAGATAAAGTCATTTGGGTATACGTGAATAGTTTGCATATTCACATGTTTTTGTATTAACACGAAGTTAAGCTGCTTTTTGTCCCGGAAAATTGAATAGATCCCCGCGGGAGGTCGTGTAGATATAGTCTGAATGTAAATAAAACACGAATTATCTTTTTGTTTTTTAAAAAAAAGGTTGATTTTAGTTCCCAACGAAGTAGAAAAAACTCAGTTAAGAGTAGTGAACCGTACATCCATACATACATAACATCACGCCCATAATCCCCGAAAGGGTAGGAAGGCGCATTCAGCCTAAAATTAAACTGGGCTGGGTTAGATGGAAAATTGTGAAAAAGTAGTAACAAGTGGCTAGTTTGTCGCCTAAAACGTAACGTGCCAAAATAACTGTTTTACCCTATCGAACAACATGATCGTTCCGCCATAATTCTAAAATAGCTATAATGAAACTGACCCTCTAGTTATTATCGCTGAAAGGTTTTGCGATTTTAATTGTAATGTTGATTATTTGATCTATTTTTCAGCTTAAAAAAATTGCCATTTACAATTTTACACCAAGATTTCTAGATCATATCTAAAGTAACATGCCATATTTTTGGCCTGATAACCATCAAATGTTCGTTTTCAAAATGACGTAATATGTGGGTATGGTTAGAATTTACTCCCATTGTCATTTGTCACTAAACTTATAAATGTTCATTGAAAAATTACCTTTTAGACAGCTTTTACTAATTATTAATACTACTTCTAAGTTCATGTTGTAAGCGAATTTAATATTCCAATTAGACTCGTTTCAATGTGGTGGGGGAAGGATAAAGCCATGTTTTTTGCTCTAAAGCTAATAAATTAAAGTGAGCAAATGAAATGGAACGTTACCCATTTTATTTAGTCTAAGAGCTTTGATAAAGGTGGAACATGCTTGTGTTTTTGAAGAATTCTCATTAATATATAGTATGTGATCGGGGATTTATATGAAAAATTTTACCTACATTTGGTAAAGTACACATATCTGGCAAAAGTAAACGTATTTATTTAGTCTCTTTTTAAGAGAGAATATAACTCGTGATATATACAATAACAAGCTTCTGCCCGCGGCTTTTCTCGTGTGATACATCGATAAAACATAGCTTATGTTATTCGGGTGTATAAGCTATATTATTGTAAATTTTTATTAAAATCCATTCAGTAGTTTTTGCGTGAAAGAGTAACAAACATCCTCACAAACATTCTCGTTTATAATACATATTAGTAGGATACGCAAATTTATGTGGTACCAGACTTAATATCCTGAAATTATTTCTACCAATATAGGACAAATTACCTATAATTAATTCTTTGTTAAGATCTTTATTTTATTTGTTAAGATCATAAACAGTAACTATGGTTGTATTATTTCTTATTTATACGGTAAAATATACTTCTTAAAATGTTCATTTTTGCCCAAAAATGGTTAAAGCTCACTCCTCTGTTTACGCCCTCGAAGATTGCGGGCGTGACGATTTATATGCGTATGTATTTACTTAAATATATTACAACTACAATGGCATAATAACATTGTTCAGAAAGATTTGACTGTTACGTGTTGTGTATGAAAATTAATAAATATTTAAATAAATAAATTTTCCAGACTGACATACTAATTTCCTAGTTCCAAACTAAGCTTATGCTTGTGTTATGGATACTTGTGGTGAACGGATATACATACTTAAATACGTTTATAAACATCCATGACTCGAGTACAAATGTCCATGTTCATCACACGAAACATTTGCCCCTAGCGGGATTCGAACCCGCGACCCTTAGCCAGGGTCTCTAACCACTCGACTAACGGGCCAGTCAAATCTGATAAACCAGTCATGTTTCTTTCGTTGGGATGGGTTCGTCCGCCGAAAGGTATCGAAAGAGATAATTTTCGTAATTATAATTCACACAGGCTTAGGGATGCGATAAAAGTATTTTGTACCTTTCCAAACTTAATCTACCCAAATCCATTTTGGCCGTAAGGGCGCGATTGAGTAACAAACACTCCAACTTTTACAATTAAACACAACTCATAAAAGCCTCATTTCCAAAATGGATGCTCGCTCGGGAGTACCAAATGAATTTTATCGACTCTTGATTTTGAAACTTTGAATTGGAATCTTCTAGACTGAACGGTTTTTACTTGTAAAGTACTTCTTTATGTTTTATCTTATTGGATTACGTCTGTTTCTGTTTCTGATGAACAGATATTTACGGTTCAGTCTTTTCAGAGATTAACTGGAACAAACAAAGAGATAAAAGTAATCCTTTTTAATGGCGTATACAATAAAAAATTGATTTGGTAAGTTCATAGATCTGTTTCGTAAACTAACTCGAACAACAAACTGTGCAAAAAATCTTTTTAAGACTGTTCCTTAATTGGTCGTTAAAATGTTTTCCCAATTCATTAATTTCTTTGTTCGTCAAATATATTACAAAGATATTTAATTTTAGAATTAGATAGTTACAGTGATATTTTTTTTTGTGTGGTAAAGGATTTTGAACTGAAACAAAAACAAACAATCATAACATCACGCCCATGATCCCCGAAGGGGTAGGCAGAGTCAAATTTTGAAATTTTGAACTGATCTCATAAAAACTACATTCGTAGTTAGCTATCATATCTTATAGAGATTTTTTAGTTAATACTTATCATAAATACCCAAAGCCTTGCACCGAGCTACCTGGGGATCATGAGACATTCCCTTTCCCATAATAAATCTAACCCAGCCCATTGTACCATGTTGGTCTGGGACTTAAAAATAATGAAAAGGGCGACTAATGGTTTAAGGGGTTTTGGGTATGTGATTATGTAGGCGACGAGCTATCCACTTGTCACTACTTTTTCACAATGTTCCATCTAACCCAGCCCAGTTTTGTTTTTGGCTGAATGTGGTTAAAGGGGCCTGCTGCCCCTCTGACTCTGACTACCCTTTCGGGGATTATGGGCGTGATTCTATGTATGTAATATTCTATAATGTTATTCAACAATAAGTAACTAATTGATATTACAAAGAGCATTCAATTTGCAGCAACTTGAGATTTCAGTCAATACAAAGATTATAAAGACCGATAGGTATTAGTCCGCCCACACCAATGTCGAGCTACGCCACCTACCCAATAAGGCGAATTCTCTCTCTGACGAAGATATATTTAACATGCAAGTCTGACAAGCCACCAATCTTCTTCCACCTCAAAGGAGCAATCTTAAATCTCCTTTAAGAAAGATCTAGCTTTTGAACGTTACCAGAAAGATAAATGCAGCGAAATCTAGGTGGAGGTCTCCATTATTTATTGCCGTTTTGTGAGAATGAATTTTACATTTGATTCAAAATACGGTTTGGCTTTTGATTTTTTTTATTCCCGATGAATTCTGTAGTTGAAGCTTCCTTTTTTAACAGAATTTTTCAGTCGGAATGTTTTTTCTGCAAATTTAACAATGATAGCTAGATGAATGACAAATATTATTTAAAGAGTTAATAAAAAAACGTTTTTAATAAACTTATTGAAAAAAAATCGATGCAGTTAGCAGAGTATTGGATTTGAATCTCAAAAGTATTTGGTATATTAGTTTCAGTCACTACATTGACAAACAGAAGCTGCAACCACAGTTACTTAACTTAAGATATCATCATCTTCTTCCTAGCGTTATGTCCCGTGCTTAGACGGGGTCCGCTTAGACCATGATCCAGGATTTAGCGAGTCTGGTAATTACATTGAAGCGACTGCCGGTCTGACCTTCGTAACCCTAAGATAGGGGAACCAGACAATTTTTGGAACGTGGTTTGGAAAGTTGTTTGAATTTGCAGGTTTCATCACGATGTTTTCCCTTACCGTCCAGCTAGTGGAATATATGCGTACATAGATTTGAAAAATCTAAAGGTACGCGCCTGGGTTTGAACCCGCACTCCTCGGTTAAGAGGCGCGTGTCCTTACAATTGAGCTACTACCGCTCTCTAGTTACTTAATTTAAGATACTTAATTTAAAAAAAAAATATATATAATACTCTCTAGTTACTTAATTTAAGATACTTAATTTTTTTTAAAATTAATATAAGATAATGAATTCTCAATTGCAGAAATAACCACTCCATATTATTTCTGCAATTGCAATCGTGCATCTTTTTACTTACATATACTCACTTACGTCATATAATATGTTTATTTACTGGCACCGTGCCAACAGGGAATTGTTCCATTCTGACCCACCAAGCCGCCCCACTGGTGGGGCAAAGAGGAATGCCTTAAAATTTGCACTAGATAGATTTAGTGAGGCAGTTTCCACTACTTTATAATTTAGTGTATTCTGACCCACTAGTGTTAGTTCTATGTAACTTTGGCAGGTAGCATTATAAGTGGTATATAGGTAATGCAATAAATGAAACTACATATAAATGTTCTTAGGAACTCTGACCTTTGTTTCTTGAATCACAGTAACGGTATTACTTTAATTTCACACTGGGCAACTTTACCCTTATAACTTAATTTAAAAGCGACAACTATAATGTCCAAAACCGAATTAATACCTTCACCACGCATCCCTAACTATATCACACTTAGGAATCATAAGATCGAATTGCGTTTCCATCATGCCATGTTTATCCAAAACGTGGCTCTTGCGCCTTTGACATAAACGTGGGAATCGCTGAAATATCCACCCCATCCTATTTAATACACATCGGAGCGCGCGGAACCCAATTCGAGATCGTAATCGAATTCTGTATATCTGTTTACGCATCACGTTCTCTTTGGCACACGAGTCAAATGGGCCAACATTGGGCCGAGTTGGTAAACAAAGTATGACGCGAGATATCCTAAATTCCTGGGAGTTCACGCGTGGAAATTAAATTACCCAGTATTAAATACGAGACAACAGACGCTGACAGTAGCGAAAAGGAAAAAATAACACGAACGAGCTTAGGCGCGACTCAACGGCGTAGGATTTGTTGATCGCTTCCTACGGGAACTGCTTTCCGAGATGACTAAAAAGATGGCGTATCCTAGAATAATATTGTCAGATAGGAGATATGAGGAGGTCTTTTCAGTAAAAAAATCAATGAACTAGAAGATGCCAAACCTTCTGCCAATTTTTCGGGTTTAAAGTGGAAGACAAAATTTTGCTATAAGGTACCTAATTACTATGAAGTTTGTACAATACCTAAATGACAAGTGGTTTAAGAAATTATTTATATATAATTTTTTTTATTTACAAGCTAAAACCTTTAGCATAACACTTCCTTTTTACTAGCTTTATATTTAATTCATTTATAGTCTAGGTCCGTTTTGACCATTCTACAATTAGAGAGCCTAGTTATTACATTAAAGCAGCAACTGGACAACTAGACAAATTGAATCATGGTTTTCTTACGATGTTTTCGACCGCACTACAAGTGTTCAAAATGCGTACATAGAATTCAGCGATACGTGTTTCGATTTAAAACAGCACTTTTCCGATATGTAGCTTCATGCACCGCGGCACCTTTCTTGTCGGTATGACGAATGGAAATTGGAAATGTGGATTTGGAAACAGGCTATCCCAAGAGGTGTCAAGATGACACTTTGTCAATTCAGGCTTATCCTTATCTAGTGTGTTCTTAGCGCATGTAATAAAACATTAGATATATAAAAAATAGAGGTTGAATATAAATGCTTAATTTCTATAAAAATAAATTAATACTGGAAACGTTTATGCGTTTCGGCTGATTATTTAATAGGTCATGTTTTCGCGTCAACTCATTGTTTTAATTGATAACAAACGTTGGCTAGACAGTTTATTTCAATATGGTAAAAAAAAAACATCTACGTTTTCTCAATTGAATCCCAAGCGTCCAGCTAAAGTGTGGAGGGAACATGAATGCGAAATGTATTTTTAAGTTCTGACGCGAGCTATCACAACAACGGTATTTTAACTCCATGTAAACCGTCCCTCTGTTTTCGTCATAGCATATTCAATGAAAAAAGAGCTCTATTGTTCAAAACTAAAAGTTGTAATCATCTTAGCAAAAAACCGTATGATGACCAGATATTTTTCCTTGATTTAACGTATTTTTTCAGCTTGATACTACGTAATTACTGTATCAAAAGAAAAAAAACATTAAGTTATTTCGAAAACGTCAAAGAAAAGTTAGTTAGGGGTTGCGGATTGCGACCGGATTCTTTCGTGACTTTTCCCTTAAAAAAATATTCCTTGTTTCATTATAAGAAAGTTTTATTTTTTTATTGAGGAATACCTACCTACGTCCATAACATAGGCATGAAATTTTGTGAACCCGAAAATATCTTTATGAGAGTCAAAGTATTGTTAATATATATGGTATGACTGCTTCTCTGTATGATTTTATAAAGCCTATAGCTTATTAGAGAGCAAAATGTCCCGGTAACTTAAAAAATGACAAAAGTAATCTCATAAATACATAAACTTCAGACAAAATTACATAAATTAATCTCAATCCAAGTTAGTGCATTTGTGTAATGAAAATCAATGAAAATAGATCAAAACCCAGCAAATAATTTACTTGAATGACGAACGTTAAACGTTATAAACGTTAAACGCAATAAATCATCAAAACGTAATGGAACATCGAAACCTTTAGTGAAAACAAAAAATCCACTGCTAAATGCCAATCCAATTACACATTTCTATGTCATACCCCCCCAAGGCAAGGCAATTTGGATCCAGGGTGCCAAGCGCCCTCTGATAAATTAAATTTGTTCCCCGCTCCCTGAATGAGTAATGCTATGTTCTTTCTTTCACCTGTTGAAAAGTTGAGATGCGAGTGTTTTTTAGCCGGGGAAATATCTGAGTTACTTTCAAAATTTAAAAATGGGACAAGGGCCTTTGATCTTTATTATTTTAAAACATAGTTTCCCAACCTTTTTTTGGATAACCGCCCCTTTTATAAGAAAAAAAAACATTCAGATAATATACCAATTTCATGTCTGTATATTATTATCTATTAATAATTACAAATTTAATTTGATATTTATCTGTAATCGAGCAACTCGTGGTCGTGGGTGAGTCTAGATACGATGTTTTTTTTTCTAACAATAGAGACAAGTATTTTATTGTGATGAATGTCTAATAAGGTATAACGCTACGATCGTACCCTTAACTGTACCCCCCATTTGCCTTTTGGACCCGCTATCGCCCCCTTAAAAACCTCCAGCACCCACTAGGGGGCTATGCCCCCGTTGGGAACCTATATTCTAAAACAACTTAATTGTAGGTATTTCTATTAAAATGGGTATTGTAATAAGATTTTGATAAACTGCTATACAAAATGGTATAACTAAAAGATTCATGATTAGAGCTCATGGGAAATTCAACGTCAATCTCAGGGACATTTTACATTAAGGTTTGGAAGTTAAACACCTGAGTTTGCTTTGAGCCGGTATACCCCGCTCACTACCATTTTGGCTGAAGGCACACAAGAATTCTTAATTAATAAACATCTGATTATTATTGTTGTTTATTAACAACAATAGTGCCAACCCTATTGGGTATAATTTATTACTAGCTGTGCCAGCGGTGTCACCCGCGTTTATGGTTAATATTATAAGACTATTTCCGTCATACATGATTTCTATGTAACTTTAACCATTAAGGCTGCACACGCGACGGAAGCTTAAAAAATGGAGTAACTTCTCCCGTTTTCCCAACATTTCCCTTCACTACTCTGCTCCTATTGATTGTAGCGTGATGAAAAGTATACTATAACCTGCCCAGGAGTATGAAAAATAATTGTACCAAGTTTCGTTAAAATCCGTCGAGTAGTTTTTGTTTCTATAAGGAACATACAGACAGACAGACAAACATTTTACTGATTGCATTTTTGGCATCAGTATCGATCACTAATCACCCCCTGATAGTTATTTTGAAAATATATTTCATGTACAGAATTGACCTCTCTACAGATTTATTATAAGTATAGATTTAAAACAACTCGTGTAAATTTTCCCGCCTAAACGCAACGAGTTGACGATTCAGTTTACTTTAAAGAAAATTTAGGACATCTTGTTAAAATTGAAATAATGTCGAATAACAGACGTAATGACGTAATCATAGTTTTTAGTCACGTGATTATTAAGCGCTATTTGTAACTTTTTAAAATGTATTTATTAGAATTCTTAAGGTATAAAGTGCTATAGTATAATACCCTATTGTAATCGGAGTCAGTCTCTTACTAGTAAGTTTGGGGTTCTTCCCTTTTAATGCTCGTTATAAGGCAATGGCTCTGGCTGGAGTGGGGGATGACAAAGACAACAATATTTGGTGGCATCATTAATGGGATTGTTAAGAGTACAGCGATGGCGTCTGGTCATCTCTTAAGACGATACGGCAAGTAATTTAGAACCTCTAATATTATTATAATCATATATATTTTAAATATTGACACGTCATTCTGAGAGCGTAATTTTTTTAATCAGTTTGAGTTTAGGAATTTTTGAGTAGCTTGTTAACACTTCTTGAATGTTGAATTTTTATAAAGGTTTCTTAATACTTGAAAACAAACTACTAAGTATATGTCGTATCTTATATATAAAGTTGTACATAAAAAGATTCTCCATTCTTGATACCTCGCATACCTGATAGCGCAGACTTATTGCTCTCCAGGGTAACTTTTACCCAGTTTAATTAGGTTTCCTCGTTAACTGCGCAATATAACATCTCACAAAGCAAACGTACAAATAAACTAATTTAGGAGCTGAGTACAGACTGCAAAATAACTATAAATTTGGGTAAAAGCTCGCAGAAGCTAAAGTTCGTAATTGAAGACGGTTGAAGTCAATATTCTAGTTAATGAGCTAACCTGCAGGTGAGCTCACAATCATTTGTGCGGATGTGAACCTTGTTCCTTTAATATAAGGCTTATCTTTTTGAAAGTGAAAACTCTAAGGAACCAGAAATGACTTGGGCCACGTTAGTTCATCGAACGAGACTTTCCGCTGCTACTTGCGTCAAAGAGTTTATGTGAATGTGAGCAAGTAGTATTACCTACTGTAAATTGGTTTTGTAGCTTTTTCAGGGAGAGAGATGGATCTTTCACGAACATTTCTTTAGTTGTTAAACGTACGTACGTGTAAATCGGCATACAAGTATTTCCATTAAGAGTCCTTATCGTTTTCAAATTGTCTAACTTCTAATTATAGAGCGTTTATAACCGTGTTTGTCCCTAAGGGATAGACTAATTTCTCGTGGCTTGTTTAGGAAAGAATATTATATAACGGCCCTAATTATAATATTTCAAAACCTCATTAAAGACCCTTTTAACATATATATGTTTAGTAAAAAGTATGGTTTAAAACTTTTACCTGTTATTTTTTTTTGTATAAGTATGGTTAAAGTTATAAAATACCCAATATATAATTATGACACTTTTAATTAGTTTTAGTTAGTTAGATACTTTTAATTAACCACCAATTTCGTATTAGCGTCCTGTCAAGTCTCCTTGTAATGGGAACCACGCTTTTGTGCTACATAACGCTTTCCCAAATACACATCCCGAAGGAAGGTAACTAGAGGTAGGAATAAGATGTGCCATATAAGTCTTAATGTCCTAAACCAAATAGTGCCTTAAGTAACGCACTAAAAGTAATAAAGCTGGAATGTTACAAAAATTCGTTTATTTCCCCTGGGACTATATAACTCAACTTAGTGGCTCCTAACATGAAATAGATAAGTGACACCACGCTACTTAAATTTATTTGGGCAAAAGTTCTGTCCCGCGGGAACCAACCTAAAAAGTAGATTTAAGTGTTCGTTCCAGAAATGGGAGAGCGGGAAACGAATTGGAATCTCCGCTCTTACGCTCGTCACTCTCAATTTAAAGAAGGAAAATAAAAGAGCTTTTAGCTAGCTATATTAGAGGAATTGCTTGAACGATTTTGATTAAAAGAAAATAAACGAAGGTTAGTGTGAACCCAGCCCATTGGCCATGTTGGTTTGGGACGGGACTTAAAAATAATTAATGTGCCAAATGTGGTTCTTGCCTAGCATGTCGTAAGAGGCGACTAATGGTTTACTGGCTTTTGGATATGTGACTGAGTAGGCGACGAGCTAGCCACTTGTCACTCCTTTTTCACAGCTTTCCATCCAACCCAGCCTACTGTCCCATGTTGGTCTGGGACTTAAAAATAATGTGCCAAATGTGGTTCTTGCCTAGCATGTCGTAAAAGACGACTAATACTAAAGGCGACAAGCTAGCCACTTGTCACTACTTTTTTACAATTTTCCATCTGACCCAGCCCAGTTTTATTTTTGGCTGAATGTGGTTAAAGCTCAATGACTGGTCACTGGTTTACCCAAGTCATAAAAAAAACATTTAGATCGAATGTTTTCATAGGACAAGGTACATGAAACATGGTAAAACGAGCACATTTAATGTTTTAAACGATTCATGTTAAAACATTCAATTTAAATTCATTTCAATGAGCTTGAATCAGATGATTGAACGTTAAATGCATGAGATTTTTTTTTTTAAATAAGACAGTGTTACGGGACACGCATAGCGCAAAAAGAATCCGATGAAAACTGGTTAAACTAATAGAAATACTACTTTAGTTTTTAGTAGTTTAGTTTGGATCTATTATTCAAAAATTTTACAGAAGCGTAGATGTAAGACGCAACTCACATTTTTCACAAACAATGCGATTAAAAGTTCTTCGGTAGATTGAATTCTGCGCCAGTAAAGCCAGGGAAACTGTTCTAACATATTTTCGCATGAAAATGGAATCCGTTTCACAATCAATCGATAGTATTTTACAGCAAAGCTTGCTGCTATCACTTTTAAACATTTTACTTGAATTTTAAATTGCTGTCCATTCATTAACTGATATTCTGTATTACGATTTTCCTTTATTACGGATTTAAAGTCGATTTAACTCAGAAGCTTGAAGTAAAATATAGCAAATTACAGATCAAATAATGATAGGATTGGTAAAATGACGAAATTTCGGTGCTTGTTAATGCTTTCACTGAAATAGAAGGACTGTAAACTATGTGCAGGATGACTGAAGGGTACAATGTCAAACAGTTTAATATTGCAACGGAGAATTCGAACAGGGTCTGAATATCTGTGACAGTAGAATGTTTAATTTACAGATTTGATTAAAAGTCTCACGCCCCGCGACTGCTAAGCCCGGGTCAGACTCGTCGTATTTGATAAATGGAATAAAAATTGTGCTCAGTAATACCTTCACAGTGTTCTCTGTGAGTGAAATTAAATTCTCGCTCTTTAATTTAGGGAATCATTTCGAGGATAAGACTATATCTGAGGACTATCGAAGGTGTGCCCACAACTGTGTACTCAGTTTTTTTGGCCGGAGCGGGACTTGGACTCATAGACCCTTAGAAGGCTCACACACATTGACCTGGCTTGACAGGTTGTTCACGACGATGTGCGAGAATCTAGCCATACACATCGTTTTTCAATATACTCGTAATTGGCCCCAGAAATTATTTTCTGCTTAAACAGACTTTATTTGCCAGACAAGTAATAAAAAAAAGATTGAGCTATGCAAACTGAGCACCACAACATACATTCTCCTCCCAAGGGGAGGATTATAGATTTTGGTTATGGTTGGGGGAGGGGGGAGGATGTACATGAATCTCTCTAGTCTACAAATTTGAGACCTGAGTAGTGTTTAGTCTTACAACAATCAAATCCTACATCTTGTTGCTATAATAAAAAGAAGACCACAACTACCTTCCCCGTTCCTTGTAGACTAGATTTTATAGCCAGCTTGATCTGAATATTATCGAATTATTACTAATTACAGAATTATTACTAGATACAGAGAGTAATCTACTTAGCCCTGGAGGCGCTAGGAGAGTATCTGCGTTATTTGAATGGTACCTACAGAAAATTTTATTTTACATGTTATTTGCAATTACTTAATAATTTATTACTCCTTTTTTATTTATTTCACTGATCTGTTGGTCGAGTGGTCAAAGACTCTGGCCATGCAACCAAGAGTCGCGGGTTCGAATCCCGCTAGGGGTAATGTTTCGTGTGATGAACATGGACATTTGTACTCGAGTCACGGATGTTTATAAACGTATTTAAGTACGTCTATCCGTTCACCTAGTATCCATCATACAAGCATAAGCTTAGTTTGGAATAAGGGAATTGTTGTGTCAGTCTGGAGAATTTAATTAATTTAATTTAATTTGATTATTCCTTTGTGTCTCCTCTAAGCTCTTTCAAATCCATAGTATACTTGGATGTATAGGTTTCATCACCATGTTTTCCCTCACAAGTGAGCAAGTGCTATAAACGCGTAATTATATTGGAAAAATCCCTGTGGATTTTTCCAATATCAGGTACCTGTGTACCTGCCGGATTTAAACCAACATCACTCGCCTCAGAGGCACCTGTTCTTACCTTTGAACTACCACCGCTTAAGATATTGTCAGTGTCAGCTAGTCATTTACATAAATAAAAAAGTAGACCAACCGTCGTCTCCATTGTAGACGCAGGCTTACAACCAGCGTGATCTGAATAGTATTGAATTAGTAATACAGGGGGTATGTAATCCACTTAGCCCCGGGTTATTGGCTAGCTCAGGATATCTGCGAAGCACAATTGGTACCTACTATTGTCGAGTGACAGTTGTTTCGCTTGATATACAATCGAGGCGTGAACTGATTAAACTGTATTGCATGCTGTATCTTACATGTATACGTCTGTGGTAAATAGTACGCGATACTAAAGACAGATTGATTTGTAACTAACTGCTTATGCTAGTCACCCTCCCCCCTACGTTGCTTGACTAAAAAAAAACGGGTTATTGTACATTTGCTAAAAGTTAATTAGTCACAAAAAAATATAAGTCCATTAGTGAAATTACAAAATTATATTGCTTAAGTATTTTATTTTGTTTAGCAAACCAAAAATGTCGAAGATACAGTGCGTTAAAGTTCCGCGTGACGTCACTAGCTCGGTAAAATGTTGAAACGAGTAACGTCAAAGAGCCTTACTCCGGGTCTTTGAAGCGCTGTATCTTTGTCATTTTTAGAGTATTATTAGATAAAGCAAAAAATACATATTTAATATTTTTTTATTATCTTACTTACATAACAAACTAAAAAGTGTTAATTCAAGTATCCAATTAATTCTTAAGTTTAACATTTTCATCGTGCTAAATTTCATTGTTTTGTAAACACTAAACTTTGTGAACGGGTTTTGATGAAATAATACATAATAGATTGAATTGAAACACGTGGAAGCTGACGCTGCTAGTCAATAATACAATTACTGAAATAACAAATTACTGAGTTGCTTCCCCATCTGTTTGTTTTATATTAAATTATTGTGATGATCAATTTGGAAAACGCGTAGGTAGGACAGTCAGGCAGCTTTATTATTCGTTAACATAGCATATGAATGCCGTGGCAGTGACGAATAGTGAAAGGTGTCATTGAAATAATAATTCATTGTTGTTTTTCCGTGCATAAATAGTCAAGTATATAGTGAAGTTGTTATGTACTGATTGCTCACTGGAAAAGATGGATTTATAAAAAGTTGATCGGATTGCGTAGTTCAGTTTTAATGACTTCAGTTGTAAAGTCAAAAAGATCAATAATGACAATTGTAGCGAATTAGATCAGTTAAAATCTGTAGATTGTATTACACATTGATACTTTACAGATTACAATGGCACAAGTAAATGGATGCTAGAGAAGGCGATATTTTTCGACTCTGCTTTGTTCGACGTTGGACAATTTTTTTCTCAATTCCTGGTCTTCTCATTCCATTAATGTTACGATAGATGTCATTGCCTTACCCAATATTTATGGAAACTTCTATTCCGGCTTGTTTGTTAGAAGTCGAATTAATCAACGAGATATATTTTTGTTTTGAAATTTGTACTTACTAGTCGGAGCCTGATGAACCACAGCAATAACTCATTAATCCAAGTATTATAATGTTGTGTGAGTTACACAAAGCGAGATCGAAACGTGTAAATATTGAACTTGGCGAACTAATACAACTATTGTTTGCTAACTTTCGTCTCCGTTTGCATGAAACATTAGATCGAAGATAAAGCAATTTGCCTAAATAAACTTACAAATGAGAATTCTAGCAGAAGTAACAATATTCTCATACCTATATTTTACTACTTGAGGTAAATCATCTACTTAATGTACCGGTATTCTGTCTCGCGGTCCAACTTAACAATGAAGTTAGAATCTATAAGTCTCGATATTATATTACAGCGTTTTCTGACTGACTTTAGTACACAGGTGAATTGGACCAACCAATTTAGGCTAAGCGTAAACATCGGGAAGTAAACATTCATATACCACACCTTTATACACCCTGTATACACTTATATACCTACACCTATATACCACACGTATGTAAATATTCATAGCTCAGTGGTGAGGACATATTCTCATATGTTTCTATACGAATATTTTCTAGATTTTATAATCTAAACGTCAATAAATTTTGAACTATAATTATAATGACAATAGGGATAATGACTGCATTAAAAAACGATAATACTATTTAGTCCGTTAGTTAGATTATACAAAAATACTAGACACATATTTTTCGCTTTATCAAATTAACAAAAAATCACAAGGTTAAAGAGCATCAAAGTTTTGGAGTGGGGGCTTGCGACGTCACTATTTGGTAAAAATTGTACGAAAATGTGACGTCACGCGCAACTTGAATGAATTGTATATTCGTCAATGTTTGTGTGACAAATAAATAAAAAAATACGTGTTCAATATTTTTTTATAATCTAACTGACGGACTAATCAGAATTTTTTAGTCATCTAGCCTATTAAGGATAAATAGCGTTGGTAGCTCAATGGTAAGGACACGCGCCTCTTAACCGAGAAGTGCGGGTTCAAACCCGGGCATGTACCTCTGGATTTTCAAATCGTATACCTCACCGTCGAGCTAGTGGTATAAACCACTAGCTCGACGGTGAGCTAGTGGTTTATACCACTAGCTCGATGAGGGAAAACATCGTAATGAAAGCTGCAAATTCAAACAACTTTGGATTTGTAACCATGATACAAAATTTTTCTGGTTCCCCTATCTTAGGGTTACGAAGGTCAGGTCGGCAGTCGCTTTAATGTAATTACCAGACTTGCTAAATCCTGGGTCATGGTCTAAGCGGTCCTCGTCTAAATGCGGGACATAACGCTAGGAAGATGGTAATGACAATTAAGGAACTAAATATAACTTATTTTTTTTATTAAAAAATGTAGTTAGATATCTTATTTCATATTATCAATAGGAAATGAAGACAAAAACCATCTCGTTAAAATCACAAAGATAATTAGATCACATAACACAAACCTTCGTTAGGAGAAAAAAACATATTCTCTTTATAAGAATTGCATAGTCGCAATAAACTAGTTAGCTATTCTTTATAAAGTAATATTATTTGCTGGCTATATTAACAAGGCCTTCATTCAGCGAAAGCTTTATACATACAATATAGTATGAATTAAAAACAAAAATACAATATTTATGTTTGTTATTGACAATATATCACTCAGATAAAATCAATGGTTATTTCATCATTACCAATGTTTACCATACCAAAATATTTCATAATTATTCAACCTTTTGTACTCTTGTTCAACAATGGTTTTAACAATGCGGCTTCAAAATCCGCAGATTTATAAACAGGCGTGCCAAAACCAGTGTTGGTTGGCACCTCATTTGTCAGGAAAATATGATGCGCGTTACTCATCCGTCGGAACCCACTCTCCGGCTTCAATCTATCAAGTCTGGTATTAGGTGCAAGTGACCTAAATAGGCGCCTGGCAGGTCAACTGCGAAATAATGGGGTTGGTGAAGCAAAGTTTTACGGCTGTAATTTCGATAAAGCTATTCTAACCTATAGCAGTCGATTCATATTAAAGTTTTGGAGTTTATTACTGAGATTGAGGGTTGCAGCTACGACCAATAAATGAACTTTAAATACATATATTTAAACTTATATGTAATTAATCAGTTATTGAAAAATTTAATGATGGGGTCCCATGTTGGTCTGGGACCTAAAATTAATATGCCAACTGCGTTTCTTGCCTAGGATGTCGTAAAAGGCGACTAATGGTATATCGTATTGTCACTACTCTTTTATATTTTTTCCATCTAACCCAGCCCAGTTTAATTTTTGGCCTAATGTGGTCAAAGGGGCTTGCTGCCCGATTGACTCTGCCTACCTCCTTCGGGGATGATAGGCATGATGTTACGTAATGTTCGACGTAATGCGTAATAAGTCGAGTTCAAATGATCGCTGTAGCCACATGATAGTGTGGCTTTTGGATATCGCTAACAGACCAATCACTCTGTTATTTTTTATAAAAAGAAAGTTTTAAGGCCATTTAGAATGGCTTGTTACCATGTTTAGTGTAAAAAAAAATATTTCCTTTGCACAGTCTCTAGTACCACACACTCTTTGTATTGTCTTACAAAATATTTTTTGTATTTTGCTCTCCCTTAAATTTTGTTTTACTATTTTTGTACGTCAAATCTCAGTTTGAATCCAACGTAGCACCAAGTTTCAGTCTAATATTCAACATAAGAAACGCTAATGAGATTTAACTAAACCTAATTGAAAACTCATGTAATTAAAACATTGCCATTACCTATTTAATTTCAAAGAAAGAAAGAAAGAGGTAAAAAGCTAGGTGTGAAAGCCAATACAGAAGTGAATACAGTTAGCTCTTTGGTTACCGGACACTGATTGATTGAATCCGACTCGTTAATGCAGGAATATTGAAATGCGATTGTCGCTTAGCTTTAGCGATCTGCGTAAGGGCTGGAGTGGCAAAAGCTGTGTACATGATTAATGATAGGCCGCTTAGGCACTTGACTGTCTAGACTGAGGCTACGACCCCCTGGTGATCTCAAAGTATTAGCGAAGAGGGTCACAGGATAAAACCATATTTATAGTACATTAGCTGTGCCCGTGGTTTCACCCGCGTTCATTGTTAATGTTATATAGCGTATAGCCCTCCTCGATTAATGGATTATCTAACCCTGAAATAATTTTTCAAATCGGCTGTCTCATTGACTCTGCCTACCCCTTCGCGTATTACGGGCGTGATGTTTTGTATGTATGTACTAATGAAACTCAATTCTCGGTTGTAACAGAATAGATGCTTTTTCCTTTTTCATACCATAATCTTGAGTTTATAAGAGAGATAAGGCAAACTTATAAAATTCAAAGCAAATGCATATAAAAGTTAGGTCGTTTACCCGCAAGATAAATCTTTGTTTCCTGTAGCTGTTGGTTTTGCGAAGGGATTTCCCTTCAACTTTGGTTCTTCGTAGTTTCAAAGTTAGCCGTGATGATACAATCTTTCCTTTTTAGGTATAATTTGCGATGCTAACTCTATCCATTCGAATGTCGTCAATGTTACCTTAACCAAAAATTACTGAACAAAATGTCTGTAAATATTATAGGCTTAATGTGAAAATAACTTTGTCTGTCTGTTACACTTTCACGCCTTTGCAAGACTGATTGTAACAAAATAAGTACAATTAAATAAATATAAATAAATAAATATCCGACGACATCACATACATTGATTTGACTTCGAAGTAAGTAGCTTCAGCACTTGTGTTACGAATATCAGAAACAACAGTGGTATTACAAATATATACTTAAATATTCAATATTGGATATTAACACCCAGACACAGAACAAACACAAGTATTCATTACACGAATGTTTATCCTGTGTGGGGATCGAACCCACAACTCTTGGCGCATGGGGCAGGGGCACTACCGAGTGCGCCATCGAGCTTGTCTAGATAGATGCCACAGGACCTATGACAAAGAGAGAATGTAGGGGACTTGGTCGCTGAAATAAGTAAATGCTTGCTGATTTATTCGTATTTTTATTATGAACAATTCAACACGTGACTATGGTTTGCTGACGTTTTGGACAAAAACGTTTGAACACTGTCCGAATTGATACTATTAAAGTTAATTATTTTTCATTATTCATGATTCGGACATAAATAAAAAGCTGCTTTGTGCAATCAAATAAAAAAAAAACAAAACGTTCATTAATAAAAAGCGACTAGAACTATCTAGATGCTCGGTCGGTAAAGTGGATTAAGAATAACAAACATACTCTCAGATTTATAACATTAGTAGTATACTTACTATCCAGGGTAAAAGCGAGGTAGCAGGAAATCTTTTAGGTTCAGTGACCATAACATTCTTACATTGAGCCCAAACCATAACTGCTAAATAAGCTCAGACGGTTAAACATCAGATAGATTTCCTGGGATGACTACTGCCTTACCCTAAAACCCTCTTTTTATTTTCCTCCTTCCTCTGTCGTCCATCTAAATTCAGAGAACATCATTAATCATTCAAGGTAAATTACGACTCCGGAAAAAACAGGAAAATTCGGTGAAGACTTTTTGAACTCGCCATTTTGGCTGCTTCGCCCGTAGATACTGGTGTCATCCTAGCCGATAAGTCAGTGTAGCCAAAATCTAGGGCTTTGATTAGTACTGACTTAAGGATATCGTTCTAAGCTTTCAGTCAGTTGGAAATGTTCATAACTAAAAGGCGCGATTAAACAATTATAGGTATACTTTAATCTTTTTATAGAGGCAACGTTTAGGTGTTTATATATACGAGTTTTGATCTGAAACTCAATAGTGTCTTTTAATTTTATCCGCAAAATCTCTAATCTGATCCTTAATAAAATTCAGGCAGCAATCTCTCGTTTGGAACTTGCTCAACTGTGTGAATAAAAAGTGCGTTTTCGTAGCATACGCAAATACGGATACTTCATTTCGAGCATTCCATTGGATTTAATTCAAAGCCGACCGTCAGACGGAATATGCTTATTGGATACTTGTCAAGGGACTAATCATCGTCGATAGGTGACATTGACGGTCCAATGAGAGCTGGCTGGCCCCCGGCTCGCTTCCCAGCAAATCCGATTGATTGTCATTAGTACGCAGTAGTACGAAATCTGCATAGACGACCATAGGGTCGTCAATGCAGATTTCGTACTACTGCGTCAAACGTACAAGCCCATAGGGGCTTGTACGTTTAGATAGGTATATATTTTTATCAAAGGTACAAACGGTTTTCTGAAATTGGATACAATCCTAATCCAAATTATTTTGGATCACTTTATTTGTAACAAAATTATATATTTACATTTTTAAGGTGCTAGAATAACCATAATGCATTAATATGGACTTTCACGATGGCGATATCATCTTTAGTACCGACAACATCACATACATTTATCTGACTCCGAGGAAAGTAGCTTAAGCACTTGTGTTACGGACATCAGAATCAACAGTGGTATTACAAATATATACTTAAATATCAGATATTAACATCCAGACACAGAACAAACACAATTATTGATTACACAAATGTTTGTCCTGGGTGGGGATCGAACCCACAACTCTTGGCGCATACCGAATGCGCCATCGAGCCAGTCAATAATACAATAATCGGGTTAATAACGAGATAAACGAACTAAAAATAAGTATTTATAAGACTTTCTTAATAACGAATCTGTATGAATGCATAATGTAGCAAATAACCGGGAAATTCTTCGCATAAAGATAATGACGTCATTATTACGAAACAGTGAACAAGAAACTACTCTTATATGAGACAAGAGTGTATTATCTATGTGTCTTTTATGATCGTACTTGGCAAAGTTCTCGCAAGAATGAAATATTTTTGCTAGGCCACAAAATCTAAATTGGTTTCGGCTTTGCTATTGTGGGTGAAAAATTGTGGCTGTTTTTGTAATCCTGAGGATTATGTTAGTTTTTTGGGGTAAATGTTTTAAGGAATGTTCGGCCTCGTCATGTTTTTATGGGTACTCTAATAGGTATAGATATTATCATGGTCTATTTACTATAAGAACCTATCAATAGCATTGTACTTGATTCATTACCTGGTGTGGTTTTGACCTTCATTACATACTCAAACTTTTATTAGTATAGGATCAATATTGGTGAAGTCACCTTTTATATATTGAGATAGCTTAGCAATTGGCATTCCAATCACACAATTGGAGATAACTAAATCAAAGTGATAGTGTTTATCAAAACCAATTTTGTACAAGCTGGAATAAATCGGTCACGTGCGGAACAATAGATTATTTAATTATGTTTATTAATTCCCTTTGCTAATTCGAAGGTCGTGTCGCCAAACACGTCATCATTAGGTTATTAACTAATAATGTACGTGAGGCTCATAATAAACTTGGCTAATGATGACAAGTTAATTTTCTGATATGATCTGTCACATAACGCTCGTATTGTTCTGCCTAATATAAATTTGCATCCTAGCTTATATATATAATACAATACATTACATAGTTGAATAATCACAGATGTGTTTACTAAACATGTGATAGTTAACTATTATTTTAGTCTTCTCAGAATTGTCAAATAATAACTATTTGTAGTATATGAGAAACTACTTAACCACTTATTTAATTAATTATTCTAAGGAACTAATTTAAAGGATTGTAGAAAATGAGTAACATTTTTACCTTCCATGCAAAAGTTGATCAGCTGATTGGCTATTTTTTAAGAGGTAAATTTTTTTTTTTTTAAATCCTTCATTCTGGTTTCTTAGAATAATGTGCTAAATAAGTTGGAGATTTCGCATATACTAAAAATAGCTTGTGTAAATAAAAGTTTTAAATATAGACACAGCTATGTATATAGACGAAGATATTATTATTATTAAACTTAAAATCCTAACCATACTAGTTAAAGCTGTACGTCGATAGCCACTTCTTTGAAGTAGAGCTTTACTTACTTAGTCGCCTTATTTATTACCTTCTTTATGCTATCGGACTTCCCGCCGTGACAAGTTTCAAGATTCTGGATCAACGTGAAGAGCTTTAGATCTATTCGTAAAGTTTAGTGCCTGATGAAAGTCTTTGAAAGCACATTTTTTTCCACAGCATATTAGTTAATTGAAACGCATATTTTTATTTGTTGTTATTATCTTATCTGTTATTTGTTGATAAAATCTAGAAAAGTTATTTTTTATTGTTTTTGTACGGTCCTAGAAAGCTTCAGATGAGAACATCAAAAAAGTAAAGTGTGTATAACAAACATATTTTGCAAACCTAAAATTCCAACTCAAAGATGGAAATAATTTCAAATAAAGTACAATGCAATTCTCTATGAAAGAAGAGAGAAACTTAATATTCGTATTAACAGTTTTTCCATTTGAATTCATAAACTCATTTTCTTTTAATCCCTTTTATTGTGGAAGACTAGGTACTTGTTATGATGAAAATGCATTTTAAACAGCTACGACCATTTATGCAAGCTTAGGTGCCGTATTTTTTCGCTCAAACGCTCGTAAATCTCCGTTCTTTCTTTTTGCTTAGAGTGAATTGTATTCAATTCTTTTTTTGTATCTAACGTATCCTTTCATCTCGTAACTTTTAAAAGAATAGAACAGAGTTTGACGGGTGTATTTTTTAGCGTAAAAAAAGCACACGATGCAAATATTGTGTAAAGAGGTTGTAGAATGGCCACTTAATGTAAAAAAAAATATTTTTTTAAGTGCCAGTCAGCTCTTCTTCTCATTAATTGTTTGCAAAACTGGTTAAAGATTTATTGATTTGAAAATAAATCAGGCAATCAAAATGATTTGTTTATTTTTATAGGAGGTTAGGATGATGAGAAAAATATATTTTCCATAAATTATTTTTGAAAAAAAAATCTCTCATAAGTATAACCTTTTAAAATTATTAAAAAGAAAAATCTGGAATTTTTTTTTTTCATATCAATGGTTTCAAAATAAATAATATATGTAAAGTTTGCCATAGTGAAATACTCCAAGTCACATCCGCACAACGGTTCTTGACGCAGACTCTTAAGTTTCATCAAAAACAATGCAGCGCTCGAGCTCTTTTGTCGCAGTAAGCCGCGTGACGCTTGCTCTAGTTCCCGCGCGTGTCACGTCACTCCGGTCCAGCGTGACATTTGCGTGATTAAGCTCGGCTTACACAGTATCCTTTGTAATTATTATGTGCCTATACTGCATTTTTCACATGTCACATGTCGCGTGTCTTTTTTGATATGCGTTGCGTGAATTTTAAAGGTTAGTTGGTGGAAAAAAGTTTTACAAATGACGATGTTGAGTGACTGCCGATGCGCGTTTTTAAAATAATTATAACAGCTCCATAATTTGTTAGTTATATTTTTATTATTTAAACGTTTTATTAAAAAAGAAAAAAAAAAGCAATCCTGCTAAAACATCACATTATTAAGAGAACATTACTCTTCGGTCATTCTCTGGTTAGTTTATTTCTTTAAAAATTAATTAAAAGAAAAAGATTTTTGCAACAATGGGATCTAGCGGTTTTAGCTTTGGAGCCCCCAGTAGGTATACCGAAAAGATTATCGCCTTCAGTGTGTAGCCAGCCGGTATACTCTATACATATCTAAAGCAGTAAGTACACCGTCCTTGGGGCATAATTGGCAAACCTTTATATACGATGTCCAAAGAGTCCTTATTACGTTTCTCGTGGCATACTGGAAATTTTAGAGACCCTATATAGCACCCTCGCGGGTATAAATGTCACAGTGCGTTCAACGCGGATATTACAAGCGACCTTTGTCATATAATGTCCAGCTCGTCCCAGTTTCCGCCGTCCGAACTTGTGACATCTGCTTAATTAATGTTGGTTACATCGAATTCTCTTGGCCTAAAAAAAAAATCAGATCGCATTTTCATTTTAGGTTATTTTATTTAACAATTAGGTATCTATTTTTGTTAAATACGGTTAAATTGTAATTTTCGTACGCGGTCTTAGGTTTGTGATTATGGCGACAAGCTAGCCACTTGTCGCTACTTTTTCCAAAAAACTATCTTAATTTTTGGCTAAATGTGCTGCTCCTTTGACTCTGCCTATCCCTTCGGGGATTATGGGCGTGATGTTATGTATGTATTTCCACCTTGACTCGGTCTACTCCTTCGGGGATTGCGAGCGTGATCTAAGAGTGTAAATCCTATGAAAGAATAGATATAGATAGAGATATAAAAGAATTCGCTTTTTATCTTCGAAAAATAAACAGGTACCATAGTACGCACAATAGAAACCAAAAGAGACCAGAAGTTCATCTATTTAACCATTTTATCTAAAACATTGTGTCCCGTATTAACAAGTCAGTACTTATATAACATTTAATAGCACCATATTCACACCCCTATGCGCAGTGACACGAACGATTGGTTTGGTTATGATTTCTATCGCATAACCTTTAACATAGCATCCGACGCATCACAATTCAGTTCAGTGAACTCGTCTCTTGTGTAAAAATTGTTGGAATGGCATTTCATACCTCGTTTCACTAGTTCATAACAATTTTTATGAACTAATACTCATCTCGTTACGTGTATGAAGTAAAAAAAATACGTTAAAAATACTGCCACGCAAGTTTACGTTTGGATATGAAAGCAAGCTGTTGAAACTCTAGTCCCACCCTGATTCTTATGAATCTTGTGAAGATTTGATCAGATTTAACTGGCTCGATGGCCCATTCGGTAGTGACCCTGCCCCATGCGCCGAAAGTTGTGGGTTCGATCTCCACCCAGAACAAACATTTGTGTGATGAATACTTATGATTGTTTTGTGTCTGGGTGTCACTACCTAATATTTAAGTATATATTTGTAATACCACTGTTGAATCTGATATCCGTAACACAAGTGCTTAAGTTACTTACCTCGGAGTCATCAATGTATGTAGTTTGATATTTATTATTATTTAGAATTGCCTTCAGTTGATATTGAACCATAAAATGTGCGTTTCACTTTGTACTTTTCGTTTTTCTTTGGTTTCGTATGAGATTACTGCATAGCAAGTCTTTTTTTTAAATTTTAAAGTCTTATTCGGAATAAAATTGATTAAGGTATTTAAAAAACAATGCCTCTAGGATAATTGCAATAACTGATTTAAGAATAAATTTAATTTTCAAAAGTACACACACGTACCTATAGAAATACTTCATTCCGGGCCACTTATGCTCTGATTCTTGAATTTTCTCATCTTTTCGATTACATTCAATTAACGGGTGAAAAGAGCTATACTCAGCTGTTCCTTATTAATTAATACAGTCTTAATAATGATAAGAATCGTACTCACTTCACTGAAAGAATTTTATTATCGTCTAGGTCACGCTCCGGTCAGTCTTTAGTCTGAGGTCAATGGTTGATTAAGAATTGCTTAAATAATAACAATAAAGTCTCTTGAAACATTTAGTTACGTACAAGTTACCAAGTTTAATGTCAGTAATAAAGGGCCCATATACCCTTTATGCATTTCATTACTCTTTTTACTGTAGTTTTGCTTATAATCTTATCAAGCTTTTGTTAATTGTGACTGGCTCGATGGCGCATTCGTAAGTGACCCTGCCCCTTGCGCCAAAAGTTGTGGGTTCGATCTCCACCTAGGACAAACATTCGTGTGATGAATACTTGTGTTTGTTCTGTGTCTGGGTGTTATAATATTCAATATTTAAGTATATATTTGTCATACCACTGAGCGGTGGTAGCTCAATGGTAAGGACACGCGCCTCTTAACCGAGGAGTGCGGGTTTAAACCCGGGCATGTACCTCTAGATTTTAAAAAATCTATGTACATATTTATACCACTAGCTCAACGGTGAGGGAAAACATCGTGATGAAACCTGCAAATTCAAACAACTTTGAATTTGTAACCATGATCCAAAAATTGTCTGGTTCCCCTATCTTAGGGTTACGAAGGTCAGATCGGCAGTCGCTTCAATGTAATTACCAGACTCGCTAAATCCTGGATCATGGTCTAAGCGGACCCCGTCTAAGCACGGGACATAACGCTAGGAAGATGATGATATTTGTCATACCACTGTTGTTTCTGATATCTGTAACACAAGTGCTTAAGCTACTTACTTCGAAGTCAGATCAATGTAAGTGATGTCGTCGGATATATTATTTATATTAGTTAAAATTGGGCTCTATATGTATAAGCCAATGGATACACACATCATCACGCCCGCAATCCCCAAAGGGGTAGGCAGAGTGTTAGGCGCTATAAGCCCTCTAAACCATATTTAGCCTAAAAGAGAATATTTAGAGTTGGGTTAGATGGAAAATTTTAAAAAATTGTGTCTTGTGGCTAGCTCGTTGCCTACACAATCACAAAGCCAATACCTTATTTACTATTAGTCGCCTTTTACGATATGCTAGGCAAAGAACATAGTTGGTTTATTCCCAAACGAACATGGGACTACACAGACAATGAACTTTTAAATGTGGACTACATGCATTTATATAAATCGAACTGTTTGGCAATTTTGTTTGGGAAACGGGCCTCTTCTTGGGTTGATGCCAAGAGCCGTTACAAAACACTTGATTAGATTGAATGGAATAACGTTTCTTGCACGTTTATTGCTAGCGAATTGTAATTTGCAATATTCTCTGTTTTAAATATGTATTTTTAAACTGAATCTGTGGTTCTTCCCTAGCATGTCGTCAAAGGTATATAGGGTATTGGGTATGTGATTGTGTAGGCGACAAGACAGCCACTTGTCACTACTTTTTCACAATTTTCCATCTAACCCCGCCCAGTTTTGTTTTTGGCTGAATGTGGTTAAAGGGGCAGCAGGCCCCTTTAACTCTGCCAACCGCTTCGGGGATTATGGCATGATGTTATGTATGTATGTAATCTGTAATTATGTAATCAATAGTTGAATTAGGTATATTTCAACGTACCTACTGAGATTTGACTTTTGTAAATATTATAAATACCAATAATGTGATACCATTAAATAGCTGTTGATTTATTAACAAAATCGTTCCATGAACTAAACATTAGAATTAATCTTTCATTTTGCGTTCCTGACGTTCTACGCCCAAACCAGACTAACGGCTTAACAATAAGAACGTTCGATAAATCCAACACATAGTGCTTACAAGAACTTTTATGTATTGGATCACTCATCACATTTTCCATTCGATAGGTCGCGTAATCTAGTACCTACCTACTTACTTACTTTGATCAAAGGCTACCACGGGATCAAATCTCGCTGGGATTGTTAGCATATTCATGTAATTATCATACCCAATCATCCGAAAACGATCCATAGATACACATAATTATAACAATCTAATATATTCTTGGTTCGTAACTTAGTAAGAGAATACTAGTATACAGACTGCCTCGTTGGTCTAGTAGTAGCATGCGCCGCTTAAGGACCAAGAGGTCCCGGTTTCAATTCCCGTGTCAGGCCAAAATTTGTGGCTGGTTATTTCAATATTGAAATTACTCAGTAACAGTCCGGAGTCAGGAAGTTGGCGGTTTAATCACCCCCGTGCCTCGTAAAGCACGTTAAGACGTTGGATCTGCGCCTGGTCTCTCTCCGGTCATGTCGCATTGCCGTCTCACCGTACTATGAGAGTGAAGGAACAGAGAGTGCACCTGTGTGCGCACACACTTGTGCACTATAATATCTCCTGCGCAGATGGCTAATCCTTGTTGAGCTTGGCCGCCGTCACCGATATCGGTTAGGAGGACATTATACTAGTATACAATGAACTAGAGATATAATGGACTTTATAATGAACAATGTGCCGCAGTGTGACAGTCTAAGAAATGTGTGTAATTATTTTATTTGTGTCATGGAGGTTTAACTCTGAACTGTTGCCCAGGTCGGCAAGTTCAAGGTAGCCTGGACCGTTTAGCTAATCCTATTATATTGACTATTCGGAAGCTACCCGGTAAGGCTTCACTTAGCTGGGTCAATCTATTTATATGCCAGTACATGAAGTAAAGACTCTGTACCCCTTTTAAGGGATTTTGCGGATGGAGAAGGGCGTAATAAGAAGAAGAATAGAAAGCTGTTTTTTTTTTAAAGTAGGAAGGTGTCTCATATTTATCCTTGGTGCCGAGAAAAAATGTTTGTTACGTTTACTATGTACGTACTTACGTTACTTTATTACCACGAAGGAAAGAAAATTTACAACATGACCAAAATTACGGTAAAACACGACCTTTCATTTCCGTGAGAATTACGCGATGAAAATTATACTTCCTGTGTAATACACTCTTTTATGGAAATGCAACGTTGTGTAAAAATCCAATTAATATCTAAATCGTCTACTTTTCCAAACTTATAAACGCAAGAGCTGTATATATAATATAAACATTTTTATTATATATTATAATTCTTATATTCGTCTGTATGTATGACACCTACTGAACTGCTGGAATTATTTTAATGTCCTTATTGTGAGCGTTCATGGATCATGAGCCTCTAAATGCCTTTGATTTACAATTAGACCCAGGAGATGGTGTTGCAAACGGGACTAAGAATACAAACCAGGCTATGATAGAGTGGCTAGAATTTACTAAATTTCACGATACATTTCCGGAAAAAATCCATCCATCTAACCCAGCCCGGCTTTATTTTTGGCTGAATGTGGTTGAGGGGGCTTGCTGCCCCTTCGACTCTGCCTACCTCTTCGGGGATCATGGGCGTGATGTTATGTGTATTTCCGGAAAAAAAGGCCTTGATTAATTAACCTACCTCAATGGCGGCCATGGCTGTTTATCATCAGACGCAACTCATTCGTCATATAAATTACTCGTAATTTCATTGAGTGCTCCCGATTGGCACTATAAGCCAACCTTGTATTTTAATTCCATTAAACAACTATTTCACCTTGCCCCTGTTAATTGAGCTATTCAATTAAAAAACCGAAATGAATGCCACAAAATTCCGATATTTTCAACAGTTTTGTGACCTAGTTACGCTTTAAGAATTAATATTTTTTGTTCATTAATATTGAACTGGAAGATATTGAAGTTGTTTATTTTTAACCATTAGGTATATCCTTATTCTTAGTTAATCTTAGTAGGTACGTTGAAATATAATTCAACTATTGATTACATAATTACAGATTACATACATACATAACATCACGCCCATAATCCCTGAAAGGGTAGGCAGAGTCAAAGGGGCAGCAAGCCCCCTTAACCATATTCAGCCAAGAATAAAACCGGGCTGGTTCAGATGGAGAATTGTGAAAAAGTAGTGATAAGTGACTAGCTTTTCGCCTACACAATCACACACCCAAAACCCATATACCATTAGTCGCCCTTTACGTCATGCTAGGTAAGAAACACAGTTTGCACATTATTTTTAAGTTCCAGACCGACACGGGATAGAATGTCTATCATACATACACATACACAACATCACGCCCACAATCCCCGAAGGGGTAGGCAGAGTCTAAGGGGCAGCAGGCCCTTTTAACCGCATTCAGCCAAAAACAACACTGGGCTGGGTTAGATAAAAAATTGTGGGAAAGTAGTGACAAGTGGCTAGCTCGTCGCCTACACAATCACATACCCAAAACCCCATATACCATGGGGTTATAGTTAATTGATAGATAATAGTTATATATAGTTAATTGATAATTGTCTATCGATAAAAAACCCCCCAGTACGAACATTTTAATATACCTACCATTCGTATATTTTACCTAATAAGTTGTTTTCTGCCTGTAATTCAATACGTAGTATCCAGTCTCTTTTGTTGATGTTATAAATAAATGTGCAGGAAACAAATAAAAGCGTTGACGTAAACCGCCTGAGAGATAAATTTACATTTTACTGGAATTAATTACCACAGTTTATAAATAGACGCCCGTAATTATGGTACCAACAAATGAAAAATCTATTTAATAAAACGAAACTTTGTTTTATTTATGGAATTTTATTATTGGTTAATGAAGTCGGTTGAAAACTGGCAATTTGTTTATATATATTTATACTCTATACTAATATATAAGGCTGAATATATTGTTTGTTTGGTGGTCCCCATTGATTTCTAATATGTGTGGCTACACATATTAGAAATCAATGGGCCACTTTGATGGTTAACAGTCACAGTAGACTATGGATATTTACAGCACGTGCCTTAAACTATATATCTGATTCCAAGTAGATGTGTGTGTGTTAGGGAAATCGGAATCAACGAAGAAACCAGACCCAAGGCAAATATTTAACTAATCAACTACTATTTGTCCCAGTGCGGAGATTAACTCACTCCCCTTGCATCCTACATACATGATCTTCCTAGCGTTATGTCCCGTGCTTAGACGGGGTCCGCTTAGACCATGATCCAGGATTTAGCGAGTCTGGTAATTACATTGAGGCGACTGCCGATCTGACCTTCGTAACCCTAAGATAGGGGAACCAGTCAATTTTTGGATCATGGTTACAAATCCAAAGTTGTTTGAATTTGCAGGTTTCATCACGATGTTTTCCCTCACCGTCAAACTAGTGGTATAAATACGTACATAGATTTGAAAAATCCAGAGGTACGTGCCCGAGTTTGAACCCGCACTCCTCGGTTAAGAGGCGCGTGTCCTTACCATTGAGCTACCATCGCTACTTGCATCCTACATACATCCTACGCGAATTGTGAACTCAATACACTAACAGGGCAAATTATACAACAAGGCTGTACTAACACGCATCATCATCCTCCTAGCGTTATATTCCGTGTTCAGTCGGGATCCACTTAGACCATAATCCATGATAGGAGAACCAGACAATTTGGGTCATGGTAACCCATCCATAGTTGTTGAAATGTGCAGGTTTCATCACGATGTTTTTCCTCACTGCTGAGCTAGTGGTATAAATACGTCACAGATAAGGTTATCTGTGAAATACGTAAACGGACTTGAAAAATCCAGAGGTACATGATCAGGTTTGAAGTTTTGAACAAGCACCCCTCGGTTCAGAGGCGCGTGTCCTTACCATCGAGCTGTCACCGCTAAAACTATCTAACACGCAATTGGTTGTATTATTTTATCCACCATGCACCGCACTCTGGCAAAACATTCCACGCACCAGCTGCTTAGGAAACTTGACCAAACTTTAGACATACGTTATAAGTTGCGAACCCGCAATATTCTTGTCAATGCCATTCGTACTTTTCCAACACACCCTGCAGAAGAAGAAAAGGGAAAACGTGCAAAGTATCCTAGAAAAACTTCTCATGTTTGTTTATTTTAGGGGAAAATAGAATATTATCACTGAAGTTGTGAGAGGCGAGATTCGGGTGTTTATACATTAATATCTGATACGAATGGTGGTTGGAAGTACCTTTGATTGAAAGCTAAAAGACTTACAAACTATCGGAATTGATATTATATATCAAGGACGATTAGCTCTTCGGTATGCGTTAATTCATTACCGGTACGCAATCATTTGTTCCTCATGCGCGAACTGCGTGTTCGCACTAAAATTGGAAGTACTTCCGCCGAGCTAACTAACCATCGCCGTGTATTGTATATATACTTAGTGGTGAGAATAACTTCGTCAGCGCGATGCAGGTTTGTATGGCGGTTCTCTATGTTCTATTGACGTCATTTGTTTACGTATTACTGGAGCTATAATCTGGACTATCTTGTGGTGTGGTCGTCACACTCAAAAATACCTATTTATGGGCACATTTGGTTTCCTATTTATTATCTCGCAGGTACAATATTAAGATTTGCCCATCCAATCTATGCCAATGGATGATGATGAAATTATGGTGTTGTATCTTAACATGGTAGGGTTTATGAAAATTGAATTCATCGTAATTGAAAACAGCTCGCTCACTCGATGGCCCCTGCACCTCACTGTATGCCATCAATTTATTAAATTGATTCTCCGCTACAATATTTGAATAACTAATTAATTAGCCCCATCAGTAAGCAGAGTCGCGTTAATTTATTGTCAACGGCAGCTATGATAATGAATATTGAAATTGATTCGATCGATCTGAGCATCTAGTTGCAAAGTAGGTCATTTCGTGTTTCACTTCTCAATTAGTTTGAGGGTGGGAAGAGAAGACAACTGGTGAGTGGTTTAACTTCTGGGTCCTTGTCGTCATCAGAACATATATGCACATTATCATGTTCGAAATCTTCGGAAGGATAGGCAGAGTATAAGGATCTGCAAGCTCGTTTACACACTTTCACTCAAAAACAAAATCGCGCTGGGTTCGATAAAAATCGTGAAAATTTAGTTCGACTAGCCTGTTGGTCGAGTCGTCAGAGACCCTGGCCATGACACTAAGGGTCACGGGTTCGAACCCCCTAGGGGCAAATGTTTCGTGTGATGAACATGGACATTTGTACTCGAGTTATGGATGCCTATGAACTGATTTAAGTATGCCTGTCTGTTCACCTAGTATCCATAGCACAAGCATAAGTTTAGTTTGAGACTAGGGAATTGGTGTATCAGTCTGAAGAATTTATACATTTATTATTTACAAGACAAGTGGCTAGATTTTCGCCCGACGTATTAAAACAAATCCAATATCCAATATACCATTAGTCGCCTTTTATATCGTGTTTAGCGAGGAACACAGTTGACATATTATCTCTGACTAATGGAAGACAAATAAAGGTATTCGAATTAATTTTCCTTTCGCTGCCTTATATGGAAGTGGACTTCGCCTGATTCTGCCTACCTCTTCGGGGATTATGGGCGTGATGTTATGTATGTATGTATGTAACTTCGCTTAGCTTGTTGTTTAACAATTTGTGTATACGTAGTACGATCGATCATTCATTTCAGACATAGACAACAATAACAAACTAAAGCCAACTCTATACTTATCCTAATGTATAAGATTTTAATAATAAAGTATAAGAATGGAGAGAGGAAGGATTATCCTTTCCGCATCGCCTGGGCAATAGCGGAGCGGAGAAGACGGCTGAACTTATGATGGTCACGTTCTAACTATATTACGAACACCACGAATTTTCTCCGCAAATATTTTCTTTGCTAACGACCAAGTTATAAGAACTGTGATAGAATTCTTGTACTAAGTTTGCCAGAGTATGGGCTCCGGCGCAGCACTTCTTAAATTATTTCTTAAGTAGTGTTCACTTTTATCAGAAATCAATGTCTGCTTTAGTCAACGACGCCTCTCAAATCTTGGCATGATTTTTCAAAATTCTTTATAGGGATAGCACCTGAGTGAAAATATTTTGACGGTAAACCTGTATTAAATTGAGTAAAAAAGTATTAACTTGATTTAGCTTTTCTGGAATACTTAACTAAGATTTACCAAGGTCAACTGAAAGTCGCTCCAACAAAGCTCGGTAAATATGGAATGTTCAAAATGGAATCCATTTAGAGTTGTGACAAAACGGGATACAATTGAGAAATTAGGTATAATAAATAACCAAGTAAACTGTATTTTTTTCTTTTATCGCTAAAGGCGCAATTTTAACTCGACCTATTTAATACTATGTCAACTATAAAATTCTCCAGACTGATACACCAATTTTCTATTTCAAACTAAACATATGAGCTTGTGCTATAGATACTGGGCAATGGATAGATATAGATACATAAATACATCCAAGACTCGAGTACAAATGTCCATGTTCATCACACGAAACATTTGCCCCTAACGGGATATCACGACCCTTGGTTTTGTGGCCAGAGTGTCTGACCACTAGACCAACGTGCCTGTCAAAATATGTAATCTATATATTCAATTATACTTTATATTTTCATTTTACGGATGGTTCATAGCACCCTCACATCGCGTCGGGATTAATATACTTGCCTTCGAGTGCATTCAAACACTCCAGCAAATGTATGTAGGTAGAGCCCATTACCTTTTAATGCGGGCACGCAATAAACCTCAATTGGGCGTCTTTAAATAAGACAAACAATTTTACGGTTCGCGGACCAAGATCCACCCATTCGCAGGTTGATTGGGAAACGTTTGATTGCAACCCGAGTAGGGTTACCGTGGCGAGTGAAATCACGTCAAAAATAGTACAAAGTCTCTATACTTTATACTTTTGTCGCAGAATTCAGATAAAGATTATTTTAATACTAGCTGTGCCAGCGGTGTCACCCGCGTTTATAGTTAATAGTATAAAGACTATTTCCGTCATACATGATTTCTATGTAACTTTAACCATTAAGGCTGCACACGCGAACGAAAAAAAATGGAGTAACTTCTCCCGTTTTCTCAACACTTCCCTTCACTACTATGCTCCTATTGATTGTAGCGTGATGAAAAGTATACTATAACCTGCCCAGGAGTATGAAGAATAATTGTGCCAAGTTTCGTTAAAATACGTCGAGTAGTTTTTGTTTCTATAAGGAACATACAGACAGACAGACAGACAAAAATTTTACTGATTGCATTTTAGTGATCGATACTGATCGATCACTAATCACCCCCTGATAGTTATTTTGAAAATATATTTCATGTACAGAATTGACTTCTCTACAGATTTATTATAAGTATAGATATTTCTGTTTTTTGCTTCCCAAATTTAAATTCATGTTGAAAAGTTCATACATACATAGCATCACGCCCCAAATCCCCGTAGGTAGAGTACAAGGATTATTAAAGCTCTTTAAACCAAAATTAGCCACAAAAAATTTAATTGGCTGGAAAATTGTGATAAAATAAGTGACAAATGGCTAGCTCGTCGCCTACATCAATCAAAATCTCAATACTTATCATTCCATTTGTCGCCTTTTACGATATGCTAGGCAAGAAACCCTGGCGCATTCTTTTTGCGTCCCAAACCAATATGGGACAACAAAGTTCATAACAGTGAATTAATATTTATTTATTTAATAATCTTACAACTAACATTACAGGTTTCCCCAAAGCGATAGTGTAGATCGGTTAAACACTTAACATTTACAATAATAATTAGGTGGTAATATTACAATATACTTTAACAATTTTTACCATAACACAATACCAACTAAGTTGCCTTATATGGAAGTTCTAAAAACGGGAGGCAACATTTAGACATGTCAAAGGCGAATAGTAGAAGGTGGTAGTATTATTTGTTCTTTTTTGTATATTTACTATTTATATGTGCTTTCTTGAAGCCTATATAAATAAATACAATAAATAAATCACACTACATCACATATATTGATCTGACTCCGAGATAAGTAGCTTAAGCACTTGTGTTACGGATAAAAAAGATACCTATTTTGAATTTGAATTTGATAGATGGTAGCCCTAAGCTTGAAATGGGATCCGCTGTTAGCTGTTCATCTCTTTCCGGAAAATATCGAAGGGCGGGCAAGTGGCAAATGTAACAGCGATCATTATCTGCAGGTACAGATTTTCATTTTGATAGGCAGTTTAGGTATCATCTGAATCAAATAGACGTATATGTAATGTGTCTGTTTTGCGATCAAGAAAACAATTATGTTGGCATTATAGTTAACATTTAGCGTGTTATAGATATTGAATTTAAATGTAAATTCATGAAAAACTTATAATTTAGCCATTGTTCTTATTTTTTGATAAATATATTACACTGATAGGTACTTAAAGTTGAGAACCTACGCTATAGTTAAGTGTTTATTTTCCTCAAAAAATGTTTATAGTCCACTATTAAGTATACAACAAAATATTGCTTACGTATTTTTTCTTTTGTTCAACAAACTAAAAATTATGAAGATAAAGCGCGTTAAAGTACCCCGTGATGTCACTAGGTGTGTAAAATTTTACCGTCCAAGTGACGTAAAGCGCTAAATTTCATATCTTTGAAGCGCTGTGTCTTTGTCATTTTTCGAGTATTAGATAAAGCAAAAAATACGTATTCAATATTTTTCATCTAACTTACGGACTAAAAAAAAATGTTTAAGGATAATACCCTATTGTCGTCACATACAAGTCAAAACAAAATCGAAATCAAATCAATCGAATTGAATAAAGATCGCCCACTTGATAAAATGACCTATTAAATCGATTCATCTCTAAATCGCTTCATAAACTTTTCACTCTCTGTAAGACAAATAATTTAACGGTCCACAGAACAACAGCTGCCCATTCACACGTTGATTAGGGCTCAATGAAATTCCGATCGATTGGGACCTCTAGCGAACGGGCCCGATATTAATGTTGCTAGCTCCAGTGGATTATAATTCGGGACGAATGGTAAAATATGGGACTTAGGCTTTTTATTGGGACTGATTACTAAAAAAATACAAAATAGGCAATACATTTTCCTGTCAAAATTAACGTACAAAGTACTAGATTATGTACGAGAGTAAGAAATCGGTATATTTGGCGTCTGGAATTGGGACGTCCCGTGCAAATCGGGATACCTGGAAACACTACCGATATAATAGCCCTTCATTAGTTTCCGTACTTGGAGTAACGAAGGTCTGTTAAGTCGAGTGTAGTGTAACGTTATAGAAGGTGATATACAATAACTATTAGAAATAACATAGAACCTCATAAATACAAACAAATATAATTAAATAATAAATCAGCAATAATGTTAAGATTTGAAGTAAATAATATCACTAAAATAATTTTGTGGCCCATTTTTGTAATTTATAATTGAAACAAATTTCTTATTAAACATAGCACATATTAACATGGAAGGAAAAATAACAGTTAGATATACTTCTAGTGACGATTTTCTTATCTTATTTTACTCTTAGACGAATAAAAATAACAATACAAAATCATTTAAATATTATCACCAATTTATTCCTACAAACTAATAAAGTAGGTACCTTCTTTCTCTTCACATAACGTATACAGCCTTTTCTATTTATAACGCCTACGAAAAAGCC
This sequence comes from Glyphodes perspectalis, assembly GCA_951394215.1. Classification (NCBI taxonomy): domain Eukaryota; kingdom Metazoa; phylum Arthropoda; class Insecta; order Lepidoptera; family Crambidae; genus Glyphodes; species Glyphodes perspectalis. Next base: position 11,319,487 of record OX596218.1, on the reverse strand, counting down.
TTAAGAATTCTCCATCAAAAAATTCATAAAATTTTATAATGGCTAGAAAACGAGGAAAGTAGGTTAACAAAACGCGTCCTCGATTAAGGGCAAAAAAACAACAAAACGTAAGGCGCGAGTATCTCGCGTCGCTGTTAGACCGACGCGGATATCAGCGAGTTCCACTCTGCTGGCCCAATTATCAGCCGCGACATCTTGAATGTAAAAACACAAATAATTATGATTACAGGGTCTTAAGCTTAGGCTTGTTGCTCACGTTCTTATGAAGGAGGAGGAGTTAGGGTTAGAGTCCCATGTTGGTATGAGACTTGGCCCATGTTGATCTGGGACAAAAAAAAGAATGAGCCAACTGTAGTTCTTGCCTAGCATGTCGTATAAGCGACTAATGGTTTACGTGCTTTTGGGTATGTGACTGAATAGGCGACAAGCTAGCCACTTGTCACTCCTTTTTTACAGCTTGCTATCCAACCCAGCCCACTGTCCCATGTTGGTCTGGGACTTAAAAAGAATGTGCCAACTGTGGTTTTTGTCTAGTATGTCGTAAAAGGCGACTAATGGTTTACGGGCATTTGGGTATGTGATTGTGTGGCCGACAGGTTAGCCGCTTGTCACTGCTTTTTAACAATTTTTCATCTAACCCAGCCCGGCTTTATTTTTGGCTAAATGTGGTTGAAGGGACTAGCTGCCCCTTTGCCTACCCCTTCGGGGATTATGGGCGTGATGTTATGTATGAGTTGGGGTTACTTGGATCTTAATTCCAGATTTAGCTTTTCTGGCTATCGCGTTCACGGAAAACCATCTGTTAAGACTAAGACCTAAACAAAATTGCTTCTGATAAACGATATGTTTATTTCTGATTGCACATAATCGTAAAATTCTGGACATGTCTTGACATGGATCTCCTGAAGTATTGGTATACATCATTAGGTGCTAAGATTATGAAAATTCAGAGGTACCTAATATCTGGAATTTAAGGCATTACCTTTGCATCTTTGTATTCAAAGCACTAACATTATGGACAATCATCGACAAATTCACTTATCGGCTACTTATGCGCGGTATAGGCATCTGAGCTAGGTCCATCAGATATAACCCAGAATATTACGAGGCATAATATTCGATCTCTATAAGACAAAAAGCCGATTGTCTGCACCACGCCTAGATAACACTCCAGAGACGCGTGGCTCTTCAAAGAGAACGCCTCAAGAATTTTCCTCATTTCGGCTTTGTAATTGGGGATTTGGGTTACCCAGAGCGTTAGACGAATTGAATAAAAAATGCTACGGACGGCGAAGAGATTTGGGTGATGGATGAAATGGCATATTTGTGAACCATACCTTACTTTACGGTTGTGTTAATAAACAAATTCCTTTGAAAATTAACGCCCGATGATGTCTTGTGGGTGTTCGAATTTTCAGAATACGTTTAAAGAAGCTTTTGCGTCATTGAGTGTTGTAGATATTTTATTATAGATTAAAGGCAAGTTTATTGTAAACCAGTCAGATCAGGCCAATCAATACCAATTTGTATGCCAAGTTTGGTACTTTTAAGGATGTTTTTGTTTATATAATATAAATAATAATAATAATAAATTCGCCAGACTGACACACCAATTCCCTAGTTCCAAACTAAGCATATGCTTGTGCTATGGATACTAGGTGAACGGATAGACATACTTAAATACGTTTATAAACATCCATGACTTGAGTACAAATGTCCATGTTCGTCACACGAAACATTTGCCCCTAGCGGGATTCGAACCCGCGACCCTTGGTTTTGTGGCCAGGGTCTCTTGACCACTCGACCAACGGGCCTGTCTATATATGACCATACAAGACACGTGGCAGGGGATAAATGTTCCCCTATCTAAGATAGAATGAATTGTAATAGTACGAGCAGTCCTACCCAAACTGTGGGCTAGCGAATAATGGCTCTGAAAGAGAGAATGATACATCCCAATTATTAGGTCGCGCGTAATTGCCAGTTTTTTGAGTTACTTGTATAGGGTAACAGAGTGAAGTATCTTCTTGTAACAAAACGTTGAGTTGCTCCAATATATCACTCATCCATCAACCAAACAGTAGGTTACTTGATGTAAGCTACTTGATATTGTATATGTACTGATCTGTCATATGTTTAAGCATGCGTATTCTCCTACAATGGCCGCTAATATGGTTAGCGAGACATTAGTCCGCCATCTGACGTGTTAACCGAATCAACCAATTATTGCGGACACCGACAGGTATCTGTGAGTGGTACAGTATCAATCTGAGATGTGGTTGCTCGGTGGATAAGGAATCTGCGGTAAAGGCTAGTTTAAATCCTTCAAGGAACTTTACCGCACCTCTGTCTGAGAGTGGTAACCATCGGCTTCAGCTTAACGGACATCGGATTAACCGCAGTTAGGACTAGTATAAATCCTTCAAGATCACATTGTTTTTACCATAAAGGCGACAAAGCGTATGTCTGGTATGAAAGCGGTTACCGTAGACTATAGAGGCTTAAAACATAAAGAGTCTTACTAGCACGTTCGCAACCCTCTTAATCTAATTTCCTCTCTAGTAGCATAAGGAACAAGAGCGCCACAATCACCTTATGTCCCCCATGTGCGCTGCTAATACACAGATTCGGACGGTCAGTACTCTCGGTCGAAACGTAGCAGCTTGAGGGCTACTTAATGCCGGTTTTCTCCGAGAGAGTGGTTCTACGCCTGTCCAGCCGGCTAAGACTTATCAGAACGAATGCTCTTTTAGTTTGTCTTTACTACCTACAACAATGTCTTCGGGATTCTTATTTTTATAATGTTCAAAATTGTAATTTAATAACTTCTTATCTGTGGACCATATTAACCATGGAACTGATTACAATTAGGATTTCTTAAACCGAGATGTAAAACAGAATCTTATTATTAAAATCCCAGCGGGATTGACTAGGCGATATTTTCTACAAGGATCTAGTTATTTTCTAGACTACAGTGGAGCTCCTCTTGATACTTATCGTGTAGAATGGAGCCAACTTTTGCTATTTAAAAACAAAATATGTAAAAATAAATCACATAATTATATTAGGTGTTATTTCGTAAATTGCCTTAGTTGCTTTTTGTTATCATAATTTTCTAAAATACCTGATGCCTGAAATATTTAATGTCATACACCGTGAGCGTAGAATACTAATTAAATTCCTTTTAAATAGGTTATAATCAGAATATTCGTAGTAGAAAAACTTACTATCGACGCTTTGTGTTTGAATATTTAATGCTTGTTAGCATAAAATATTCAGACGTGTATAAAATTTGATACATTTTGCATGAGCATCGATAATTTCTAAAATTCATGGAAGCTTTATACTAATCAGTACCTAAATTTCTACTATAAAACACTTGTACATTTTTTTTTTCTTAGACAGCGGTGAGGGAAAACGTCATGACGAAACCAGCACATTCAAACGACTATAATGTGTAACTACAATCCAAATTGCATGGTTCTCACATCTAAGTAAAATTAAATGTAATGATATTGAAATGAAATTCTTTATTTACGTAGGCTTATGAGATCAATATCTATCGGTTCAAAAAGTAGATTCTACCGAGAAGAAACCGGCAAGAAACTCAATAGGTATTATTTTTAAAATGCCAAGTCTTAATAACTATTAGTTACAATTTCTTAGTCAATGTAAATTTTGCAGTGTAGGCGAACAGCCTAGCCTGGTGTTACGCAGGTCAGATCGGCAGTCTCTTCAGTGTAATTACTAGACTTGTTGCTAAACCCAGAATCATGGTCTAAGGGGACCCCGACTAAATACTGATCATTTCGCTAGGGGGTAGTTATGACACGAAATACAAAACATTAAAAAAAAACAGTCGAATTGAGAACCTCCTCCTTTTTTTAAGTCGGTAAAAAACTAATACATTTCTCCGAACTTTAACACTGCCCATAGTGAAACAAGACGATTTTACCAAAACGGCCTAATGAAAATGTTTTTTTTTTAATACTTCGACCTCGAACAATACAATTTACCACCTTAATATATTAGTAGGTATGGAAGCGTGGGTGTTGTCGTAAAGTCTGCATAAAGTCCCCTTAACGAGCCATTCACGGTCCGACGACGCAGTAATCGGTTTAGAATGCCCTGTATTAACATGGCATTTCTGTAATACCTGTTTAGTAACTAATCTCGTTTATCCAGGCTGATATAAATACTTAGGTATGTCGTGTAGCGTTAGATACCTTGTAGGTATAGTGTGATATTTACTTTATTGCTTGAATGGGGAGCAGCAGAGCTTAACACTACGTAATGTAATAAGAAAGGTTTCTATCTACTTTCTAGCAACGATATTGTCGAAGGTGTAATGATAGGTAATTATATGACTTCTAATTAGCATCAACAAATAATTTTGATTATATTATTTAATAAATCGTTTAATTAAGTAAAATATCGTACAGGTATATACATAACATCACGTCCATAATACCCGAAGATGGAAAATTGTGAAAAAGAAGTGACAAGTGGCTACTTGTCACAACAACACAAGCAAGCCAGCTCGTCGCCTACACAATCAAATACCCAAAACCCGATATACCGTTAGTCACCTTTTACGTCGTGCTAGACTAGAGACACAGTTGGCACTTTCTTTTTAAGTCCCAGACCAACATTGAACAGACTTCATACAGGTTTCAAAATTATTCAGTAGTACTGTAGTTCAATATTACTAATACAATGATAGACTCGATAATAAATGATCCTAATTGCATTCTGCGGATATCACGTACATAGTATGTGTATGACCTATGTATATTCCTTAATGATTAATGTTATATAACTAACTAACAAACTAAACTTCACGCCACTTCCCTAGCGGGCAGAGAAAACCGAACGCCATATGGCACGATCCTTACACACCTCACTCGCCTCTGCAACATTCATGATCCTTTTCATACAAGCTCTACGGTTATAATGTTATATGTACACTTAATAAAATCGGACTATGTATTTTGATCGTATTTTACCAGATCGTCTGTTTTTCTTTTTAAGCAAATAGAAAAACAAATATGCACTTAATTACTACATTTACAAATAGTCAGAATGTACCACACCTCGTAAAAACACCATAAAGTTTCTGTAACGAGATACTTTCACGTTGGCTTAGCACCTTGTACGATCAGCAACAAAAGTAACCTAACAATGTCCACCTTTATTTCTAAGGCCATAAGAACTAATATGTACAGACAGATACATGTTGCTAACTGTACGACCTGTTCAAGAAAGAGGTTGGAATAGAAAAAGTCCCATTACAAAAAAAAAGTTTAAGTTCAGTTAAAATTTTTAATCCTATGTAATTATTATTTCTATTACCAGTGAAAACTTGATTCTATTTGGTTTTTCTTCGGACTTGGATACTAGATTTAAATTCTAGTAGGTAAAGTTTGTTTAGAATTAAGGCAGAGCGAAATTAAGCGAATGTCCTCGATATTGTAGGCTTAGTTTTAGCTTTTTAAATAAATATTAGACTGGACTAACCGTGTTTAGAGGTCCTGGTAAATATTAACTAAATTTGTTTATTATTCTCCTCTTCCTTCTAAACCACATTCAGGCAGAAATATAATTGAGCTGGGTTAGAAGGAAAATTGTGAAAATGTAAAGATGTTCATCGCCTACATGATCGAAAACCCAATACACCATTAGTCGCCTTTTTCGATATACTAGACAAAGAACACGTATTGGTACATCATTTTTAAATTCCAGACCAACATATTCATCTATATTTACTAATATTATAAAGAGGAAAGATTTGATTATTTGTTTGTTAGTTTGTATTGAATAGGCTCCGCAACTACTGGACCGATTTGAAAAATTATTTCGCTAATGGAAAGCTACTTTATTAGCGAGTAACATAGGGTATATATTATCCCCATGTTCTTATGGGAACGGAAACTACGCGGGTGAAACCGCGGGGCGCTGCTATCATCAATAAAACCCACTTAACTGCTTCTAAGTCCATAGTGAGCAGTATGAATTTTCCAGACTCAGCAAGTTTTTTGTCCGCCTCCTTTTATTATTTATTATTAAAATTTCATTTATTCAGATAACATTGATCCAATTTTGGTTAGTAACAAATTTTACTTAATCTAAGTTAGTAACTGCAAATTTTAACAAAGATATTAAATTGACTATAATATACTTTAATATACTTTAACGTTTATTGCCGAGCGCGACTTTTTTTCAAGACATGCAACTGGTTATAAAACTTATTAAAATGACTTATAGCTCGGAAAATTCTATTCAGTTCGTCTAAAGAGATATTTTAAAGGGTCTAGGTCGGGTTCGGTTGATGGCCTCTACCTCATAGCACTCTGTACGGCCAGCTCAATGAACAGACTCTGGGTGCTCTGGGCGAGTTTATCTATGCTAATGTCGGAACTAAGTTGGGTATGCTGTGGCGATATGATAAGAATGTTCCATTTTTAACGGGATGGATTTAATCCCGATATCACTTTAGAATGCTCTTACAGCTTTTATTTGGGAGATGTTATTTCAGGTGTTCTTAGTGTATTAACATTTTTTTTTATCTGACGGCTTTCACAAAATTAAGTGTTACTGTTACAAAATATGAATAAGATGCTTTTATTTCATATAAGCATATATAGCACACCCGTAGATCATTATACTTAATTGTCATATTGTCCGGATTTAAACACATTTTATAAAAAAGCCGGAAACATGAATGTAAACAAAACACATTTTATCATGTTAGTTCTATTATAAAATAACCCTTTCATTATGCAAATTTTAATATTATGTAACTTCAATTTATTTATCCCTAAACTGTAAAATGAGAAACGGATAAACGGCGAGATTTATGAACCGGGGCCCCAGCGGCCTGGGCAACCGTTACATTTGTTTCACATAATTTAAATCAGCGGGGGAAGGCTTATCCCAATTGAATTACCATTAGACTGATATCTTTTGTTTTGTGGATTTCAAATTACGGCGTCTACGCTCTTTTATCATTGATGGCAACATGGTGACAACGCTCTTGGTTCGTTATGGATGATTTCAACAAATTTTTGGTAACTCACTTTTGTGCTTCACAAAGGGCATTAAACAGTTAGGTTTAACTGACGTCATACTAAAAGGAAAACAATTAGCAGATATTAGTTTTCAGCCGCATTCTTATTTAAGATACTTTCATTGCGCCTGTCCCAAACACTGCATAGATACCTTCTTTAAAAATGGTAAGATTGAGAAAAGACTAAATAGTCTTTATAGAAAAATCAAAAATGACTTGTATTGCAATTATTGCATTTCATTGCTAGTATCCCCAAATGTTAGTGTCTTGTTTGCCTAACATTGAACCAAATATCATATAAATTATCTCTTTTCTTAACACCCACCAATCATATAACTGTTATGAAGCCGGCAAGCCTGCCAATCAACGCAGAGCCTGCTGTGAAATAACATCATAAGCCAATATTGTTGTGATATTACCCTGGTAGCAGCAAAGTGCTTGTTTGTGTACACGTCAATATTTCACGTGCGGTAATATTTTAGCCAATTTCAAAAAGGAGGAGTGGCTATGTGGGATTATATATTCCTTTATACAGAGTTTAAAATTTTGGAATTAGTTTGATTTGTTTTAAATATTGTCGACGATGTTTTAATAATTATAGTTAAGTATAACGATGATGTTTAAAATAATATAATCGTCGAAGAATAATATGTTTGATAAATAATATTGGAGCTTATAGTAGCAAATTTAATTATGCTACTGAAAATAGTCTTATTTTTTGGTAATTGGATTCACCATATCATTAGGGCGTTTTAATATATCCATGTGAATTTGTATTATCCAAATTCACGTCTTTGTCACAAAAAGAATTAATAAATAATAAACTTTCGCCCCAGTTTGATTTGGCCTAAAATTTATGATTAATAAACTTTCGTCATCCCAAACTAATCCAAACTCACGCGAAATTAGAGATTCACCCGTCTTGATAACACTATAATTGGCGTTGTCCAAAGCACTACAGAAATTCTGCTATTAACCCTTATTATAAACAACTTAAGAGTCCATATTAAAATTCTTTGTTAGTATGACACCCTAATCTTCTATGTAAATAAAAATGAATATTTGTATCATCATCTTCCTAGCGTTATGTCCCGTGCTTAGACGGGGTCCGCTTAGACCACGATCCAGGATGTAGCGAGTCTGGTAATTACATTGAAGCGACAGCCGATCTGACCTTTGTAACCCTAAGACAGGGGAACCAGACAATTTTTGGATCATGGTTACAAATCCAAAGTTATTTGAATTTGCAGGTTTCAAGTGTTCGCAGGTGTCAAAAATGAATATTTGTACGTTAGTAAGTTAGTAAGTCAGATTATGATAGAATTTTTATAGGTTGTTGTGAAGACGCCCTCGTAGGTATCTGGCCCAATCTACACAAATAAAACAAACAACTGTATGTTTTTATTTTAGGTATTGCAACCCTGCATTTGCAATGCATGCCTGGTGCAGTTAGTAGTAACTTCAAAGCAAAAACAATTGTAAATACTAGACTCTTAATTCTTCTATCTATAGTTAGGGAATGTACCCATATTACGCGACCCCTTTTTTGATCCTTCCCTCCCCTCGATCATCACTCGTAGTATATGTAAAGACTTCCCCCCCCTGTAGTAGTTACGTAGTATTGACAAATACGATTTTAAATCATTTCACAGAAAGTGAAACAAATTAAAATAATTTCGTCTCGACATATAATATAGTTCGAGATTTCGCTTGGCGAAATCGACTACGTGACAAAAATCTAAGCCACTTCCTCTCATCTGTGACTGAGCGTAGTATTTTAAAGACACCTCCCCCCTTAGTATGGGTACGTTCCCTTTTGTCAAGTTTATATTCGAGATCCCCTGGGACTATGATCCCACGTTTTCTAAGTTTGGTTATTAGATTACATTTTAAAGTTTGACAACTCACCTTCGTAACCCTTACACAGGGGAACAAGACAAATCGGACAATAGTTGCTTATCTATAGTCGGGCAGGATTATTTATCGATGTTTTCCTTTACCGTCAAACCAATTAGACATAAACTGTTATTAGATATTTAAATATAATGGTAGATAAGTGCTCAGAATCAATATTGTTTGCAAGTATCCATACCCATTGCCCTACTACCGTGTACATAAATCTGTATTTTTGTGCGTTGTTGACGCTATTATCAGAAAAGTGACAATGTGGATATGTACACAACCAGGAACCCGAACCCTCTAGCCAATTTGAAATATCTGTACGAAAATACCAAAAAAAAATTAAAATTCCTGAATATTTTTTAAAATTGTGCTCCTTTTAAACCGTAGGTATGTATTCACATACCTATGAATGGGGTGAATAGTAATCTGGTATTTAACCAGATTACTATTCACCCCACCTGCTAGCTTTTCGGCTTAATGTTGGACGTGTGAAAATCTACCGCTTTTATCCTTTTAATTGGTTGATTGGGGACGATTAAACCTTATTCCCAAAAATAATCGTCTAAAGCGCAAACATGGCGTCACAATAATTCGATTAAACTATTAAAATTGATCGGATCAAGGAGGCTACCGTAATGGCCAGCATATAATCTTGTTAATAGCGCCTAAATTTACGCTATCCAATTATATTACTGTATAATGGAGATGGTTTATGTACCAAGCTATATACATTGATGTTATGTAAATTATCCCTTACATAGACTATATAGAGGTTGGAGTCGAGTAGGAAAACTTTTGATCTCTATTACTAAAATCAGATAGGCCTTATTATTATAATCAGGTAGTCCTAGGTTTTAACGCAACTTATATAAATTATGTTCTTTGTCTATGGTTTGAGTGAGTTATTGTTGTGTGAGGAAGAAGCATTACTCAAGAAAGATGATAGATTAACGTTACTGTCTAGGTTCTAGACCAAAATCCTTTGAGATTTTCTACGTCAGTGTTTTCCAGAGCTGATTAAAGGGCGACTCACCTAACGAAAATAATAAATTCGTTGATCCAGGAACCATTTCAAGGATGTTATTTAGAAAAAGTGAGTGGACAATGCGTTACGTCAATAGCTAGTCTTAGGATCGTTCTAGTTTTAGACATAGCGATAATAGCTGGCGAATTACGAGTGGGTCAAAATCAATAGTTTGAGAAGTGTAATACACGAAGCTGTCTGTTTCTAAATAAACATACAATGTTCTGTGTAGCGTCGACATAGTAGCTTGTGCGTAGTCGAATTGAACGACACAAGATGAACGCAAAATACAACACTGTAGAACGTAAGCCTTTTGATGTTCAAGTCCGACTCGCGAAATTTGATTGGGCGCATGCCAGCGTGTGCTTTATCTCAGAATCTACTTTTATCATTATATCTTCTTCAATTGTAATGTTCTTATGCTTTAAATAATAGGTATAGTTTTGATAACGTAAATTTCGTCTTTTTAGCATTTAATTTTGTGTGTTTGCGGTTGGATCAATTTTCCCTTGGGTTTTTATGGAGAAATTTGTAGAAAATTCGTCGACTTACTTCTTTTGCAGAACTTAAGTACGATTATGTTAACTTACAATTAGCCTATAATCACAATTTTTTATATTCGCAGGCGCCTGTACTTCAGTCTAATAGAATTTTTAGGTGTCGAACTGACAGACTTACCCGCAAGTCGGTCCATTAAACTTCTTATCAGGGTGTTTTAGTTGGTAAATGTCGCCTTTGTCCCGTCTTATGGGTCATTGAGGGACTTAACGCTGGTGTGGGACGTGACGGCCTCACATAGGGTGTGATTGTGATCACACGCGTCTTTGAGGCTCTTGAGAGATCTGGATGTGATAAAGGCAGTTACTCATGTCAATGTGTTGCCGAGTTTGCGTTTTGAATCACTTTAGTTCGCGATGTTACCTACAGGTTTATGTGTGTATAATGGAAAGGATATCTAAATATATATATAAATATTGGTTAATCATAAAACAACTCTTGTTATTAAAGTTAATTTTCTGTACATATATTTGCTGTATTTACCATAAAATTGCCTTTAAAAATGTTGATTCGTATTTATATATAGGTACGGAACTACAAAATTGTGTCACGGCGACGAGTGCCCACTTGTCGTGCAAATAAAAAAAAATATTACGCTATTCAGTTACACTTGAACTTCGCAAAAATAACATCCAAGTTCGAGTGTCAACAAAATACAATACAACACAGTGAAACCTTAACACAAATCGTGGATTGGATGATCATATACGAAAGACAATATCGTAAAAGCGAGCGAAGATTTTCGCTGCGAATAAGACATCTTTTGATCTCGACAGAAATATTAGAAGGGAGACATTTGGTTTGCGGAATATTTCTTAGAACGCATTTTAGGGTGACAACCAATTTTCATTCTTAACAGTACGATGAATTACATTCACTGTAGCGAGAAACCTCACTTTTTTCTTATTGTTTATTGTAAGCAGTCAAATTGGATTTCTAGTTCCATAGCGAATAAAAAATTTAATCTCATTGGCCCATCTTTCACTTTCTTAATCTGTCAGTTAAGAAAGTGAAACATGATATGAGTGAAATGGGAGTGGATGCTTGATGACGGCTGACCGGGACGTATGGAAGAAGAAGACATGCTGCGCCGATCCCAGATGAACTGGGAGAAGGGCAAGAGGATGATGATGATCTGTCAGTTAAGAAAGGAATATACAAAATAATATGTTATTAGGTATAGTGGTTAAAGGGACCCTCTTTGACTCTGCCTATCCCTTCGGGCGTGATGGTCTAATAAAAAAGTAAACAGCATTCATATTTTATTTGTTTTTTGTTTTAAACAATGCACACATATTGTGTTTTAGAAATGAGAAGACATGATTAAATATACATACTATATCACGTTTTCCCGCTGTCCCATCGATACACGTCGATCGTATAATACGGGTCCCGCCAAATAGTTGACGTCACAACAAAAAGTAACACATAAATACGCGCTCAAAAACAGTTCAAGTAATATTGACAAGGAAGTCGGGCTTGTTACTGCCCTGAATTCGGAGCCGTTCTGGCCAAATAAAAGTTGATAATATCTTGCGGTTCCGGTGACTAGGATTCGCCCGAAATAAAACGGCGTGAACACAGTTTTTGTACAACACCACAAAAAAACCTTTATTAAATACCAGCGGTGTTACCCGCGTTTATGGTTAATATTATAAAGACTATTTCCGTCATACATGATTTCTATGTAACTTTAACCATTAAGGCTGCACACGCGACGGAAGCTTAAAAAATGGAGTAACTTCTCCCGTTTTCCCAACGTTTCCTTTCACGACTCTGCTCCTATTGATTGTAGCGTGATGAAAAGTATACTATAACCTGCCCAGGAGTATGAAGAATAATTGTACCAAGTTTCGTTAAAATCCGTCGTGTAGTTTTTGTTTCTAAAAGAAATATACAGACAGACAGACAGACAGGCAAAAATTTTACTGATTGCATTTTTGGCATCAGTATCGATCACTAATCACCCCCTGATAGTTATTTTGAAAATATATTTCATGTACAGAATTGACCTCTTTACAGATTTATTATAAGTATAGATTTTCACGATCTACCTGGGTAAAACTAATTGCAAATATTTAGGGCGACTTAAATATATTTGTTCAAATATAACACTTATGCCATTAAACTGCTTCTCATTAAACTTTTTGCTTACCAAGGATTACTTTGCGCGGATTCACTAACATTACAGTAAATTTTGTTCATCTGAGTTGTGTTTTCGTCCATTTAGGATAAATTTTTCTGTATATGTTCTAAATTTCATGATATTCTTAAACAAATAAAGTTACCTAAATAGTTAGGACGTGAACTATCAGGAACAAATAAATATAAATTCGTCACAGTCCTGAGTAAATATGAATCACGAATTAAAAAAAATCAGTCAAGTTAAAACAACTGTGAAGGTCCTGTGTCGCCCCCAGATCATTCACGCTGAAATTAAAAGTCCGAATGAAACGAAAATGAGAGAAATAAAAATGTTTTAGAGAAGATACCGGCTTACCATAGGAATGATAATTAGGTGGGTGGGTAATACCAGATTGTTCTAACGGCTTTTATGTTGTGAAGCGTGATTAATAAATTATTGTGCGCCCATAAAAAAATTTAATAAAATTTTAAATTTTCCTCCTTAGAAGTTGGACATGGTGCGATAAATAATGAGATATCGGGAACGGACTTTAATTAAGTTTTTTTATGAAATACATCACCTTTCTCCTACCGTTAAGTTCTGATGCTAGTAGGGTCGAAGTTCATTTTAGACTTTTCTTAACTTGGGAAATTTTTACATATTATTTTCAGTTATATTGAGCAAGCTTTTAGATTCAATTTATTTGATGCACCTTAGCCAGTTCGATTTAGAGTTTTAAACAAAAACAAAACTATAAAAACAGCTCTTGTGTTAATATGAATTTATAATCCTTTCTCTTTAGTCAATAAATAATTACATACATACATACGTTATCATCACGCCCGTAATCCCCGAAGGGGTACGCAGAGTCAAAGGGGTAGCTAGACCCCTTAACCACAGCCAAAAAATAAAACGGGGCTAAGTTACATAGAAAACTGTTAAAAAGTAGTGACATGTGGCTAGCTCGTCGCCTACATAACCATACATTAAAAACCTGATATACCAACAGTCGCCTTTTACGATATGCTAGTCAAGGAACACGTGGAACGTACCACATTATTTTAAAGTCCTATATCGACATGGGGACAAATAACGGTCAAATAATTCCATATCCAGGACGGATATTCTTATATCTAATATATGTATGAATTCATCACCTCTGAGTGACGTAAGAGCGAAATCAATTAACAGTTTGTCAATTAAGTCCAACATGGCCCCATCAGCGTAACGCCCGCGGCAAAATCAAAGGACACAAAGTAATCAAAGTTGCACTAACTACTCTTGGGGAGGCAGGAATTTGAAACTTTGATTGTCGGAGTGTACTTCAAGTGTCGGATAGACAGGCCTTCGCAGTTTGATGTAGTATTTCGTAACGTAGGCATCTGTGAATCGTCTTGGTCCTAGCGTTAGACCCGGATCAAATCCAACATACATATATACATACAGAACATCACGCCCGTAATACCCAAAGGGGTAGGCAGAGTCAAAGGGGCAGTAAGCTCATTTAACCACATTGAGCCAAGTATAAAATGTAATGTCGTAAGTCGTTTTTGCATATAATCAACTTTTATTCTAAACAAAGTTGAGATTTTTTGTAATTTAGTAATAACAAACTGGCTTGATCGTAACGTCTAGTGTCAAACTTACACACACACACACACACACATAACATCACGCCCATAATCGCCGAAGGGGTAGGCAGAGTCAAAGGCGCAGCAGGCCCCTTTAGCCACATTCAGCCAAAAATAAAAGTGCCAAACTAAGGGCCTTCAAATAGCATAGATGAGTAAATTACTTGAGAATTTTTCTATTTCTTGACGAAAGATATGAATAACCTTATTAATTTGAAGTTCTACCTAACTAACTAAACTTCACGCCACTTCCCTAGCGGGGTAGGCAGAGAGAACCGAAGTTGAAGTTCTATTTTTGTAAAAACTAAAAAGAATTGAAATAATTGAATAGTGATAAGTTATCACAGAATGAAAAAATCAATCAACATCTTAGACATTTGATCTTTAATTTCTTAGAATGGAATACAATAGTTATAATTTATTATTGCAGGCTTCACTCTTACTACGAGTGTGTCAGAGGACAGAGGTAATCAAAGTTGTTCAGACTGCCCTTTGAGGACCAAAACTTTGTGTTAGATTGTCCGACGCGTTTGGCGCTAGCCATGCGAATATTGAGTCGAATTTAGTGTTAGCGGGAGTTTGAAATAGCTGTTTTCATTATCGCCTTCTGTACAGCGTTGAGGCGTTGAGTTCAAAGCGATGGGACAGAACGTCCCTCAACGACTTCCTTTGATCTTCAATTAGCGATGCTACGTTTAAAATTGCGAGTAATTTAAAGGATGTTTGATGGATATGTCATACTTACCCAAAGTAAACTAACGGAAACAGAGGAATAACCTCCGATTTTGGAAAAATACACAACTAGCTTACCCTCCAGTGAAGACTTTCGTCTAAGTTTCATTTTCAAGAATTATACAGGGAACAAGACGTTCCAATGTCTTGAAAAGGTTTTCAATGAATTCCTTGAAGCTTAACCTGGAGTGTTGTCAAACATTTGTCAAACTATAGACTTTTGCTCCGTGATAGATTCTTCTTCGCTCTCCTCATATGTACTTCAGACCTTTGAATCTTATCCTAGCCTTATAGTGTCTATTTATCAAAGTAACGTAACTTCTTTTAGGTATTGGAACCGTATCTCGTATATCATAAAAGTCATTGTTGTTTGCAGACAAGCGGTTGAAGTAGCAGCATGCCGCGCGCCGGCGCATTCCTGCTGGCGCTCGCGGCTGTCCTACTCGCTGCTGAGTGGGCGCACGCATCCTACATCGATCCAGGTATACCTACGGGATATATATCTACTACATACTTAGATATCATAAAGTATGATGACAGAAGTCTTTAGGAAACTTTGGCAGTGGTAGACGGAGTTGAATGAACTGGATTGAAGCTTGGGAGCCTCGGAGCTCTGCCCCGCCAAGCTAGCTACGCCACTAACGGTTTATTATGTGAGAGATCTGCTCAACAATTGACGTTTTACATAGAAAAAGAACAAACTATCACATTCACAATACCCGAAGGGGTCGCCAGAATTCTAAGAGCTGCAAGGTCCTTTAAGCACCTAAAGGCAAAAATTAAATAATTAGGTCAGTTAAAGTCAAAGTCAAAGTCAAAGTCAAAGTCAAAGTCAAAGTCAAAGTCAAAAATATCTTTATTTACGTAGGCCTCAAAAAAGCACTTGTGAATCGTCAAGTAATAGGTACAAAGTAGAACAATTTAAGTAGAAAAAATTAGATGGACATTGGAACAAAAAGTATTAGGGTGACGGTGCGTAACGTATTCCACCGCGTCAACAAAAAAAAGAGGGTACTTAACCTAATTCAACAAAATCTGCGTTGCCGCTAAATTGATGTACCTTTTGATTATCCAAATTAGAAGTTGTATCCGCCATTTCCTATCAGATATAACACGCCAAATTGATAAAACCCGCCATCGTGTGCCAAACGTGAGACACAATCAACGAGAGCAGATTGACCGCATAGGCCGGCCGCGCATGGCACGTGATCGCTGTCATGCCACGAACCCGTCCTGTAATAATGTGGGGAATTATATTGAAAAAGCGAATGTCAGTGCCGTGTCAACGCCGTTACATGTGGTGCCGGCATGTCACGCGAGGCGCTACATGTGTTTAATCGCTTAACCAGATACTTTACATAGTAAATATGAATATACAGACTTACTCTGAACTTGCGCAAAAGTTATGATATGTAAACTAAATGAAATTTGCAGATGATGTAAAGGTTTTGTACATTTGGGACTTTTAGAGAAAACAATCATCATCTTCCTAACGTTATGTCTCGTGCTTAGACGGGATCCGCTTAGACCATGAACCAGGATTTAGAGAGTTTGGTTATTACATTGAAGTGACTGCCGAACTGACCTTTGTGACCCTAAAATAAGGGAACCAGACAATTATTTGGATCATGGTTGCAAATTCAAAGTTGTCACCGTCGAGCTAGTGGTATAAATACGTACATAGATTTGAAAAATCCAGAGGCCGAGCCTGGCTTTGAATCCGCACTCGGTTAAGAGGCGCTTGTCCTTACCATTGAGCTACCACCGAGGAAACAATAAGTTGAAATAATTATTATAAAATGTTACATAATATAACCCCGTTATATTTACGGATCAGTTTTAGATAATGTTAAGTTTTCATTCTAAAGTCATTTATATAGTCTTCAGTCTTCAACACATGTATACTTCCAGTCATTACTTATGGTTGCGAAACCTGGGCACTAACAAAACGCCACAGAGAAAAGCTGGAATGATGTCAGAGAACTATGGAGATAAGCATGACAGGAATAACGAAACAGGACCAAGTTGTGGATATAATAAGCAGGATAGACCAACAAAAGTGGGCAGGTCACATGATACGCGATCCACAACAGAAATGGTGCAAAGTTGTCACTGACTGGTATCCCAGAGATGGCAAGAGAAGTAGAGGACGCCAACAAGCCAACGCCCTTTGACTCTGCGTGATGTTATGTATGTATGTATGTATGTATTATTTATAAAGTCGATCAAATGTCCACGAATGAAAACAGTATAAACAAAATTATATTTACAAATAGCATCTATTGACAAGAAAAAAATATTAACAATAAATAAAAATAAGTAAACAGTGGAAGGAGAAAATTGCACTTGTATAGTTATTGCAACGAATAACAGGTATTACAACATTAGCTTTGTCGACGTCATGAAAAACCCTAACCACAAGTGATTATCCGTTGTGGAAACTAAGTATCTAATCACCATTTGAAAGTCTGCCTGTAAGCAAAAGATAAACGAAATCAGAACGTTTTAGTTGGGTCTAAAACGTTCTGATTTCGTTTATCTTTTACTCTCATAGGCGACGCAAATTCTGCCGTGTCGAGTTTGGTTTAAATATTTATACCGAAGAATGGTCAGAAGCCCAAACACCAATTTAGGCACCTGATTGTGTGGGATTAAATTATGTACCAAAATGTTTTCGTATTCACACCCTAATTATATAGAATTCGACCCTCATTAGACCTAACCAAGTATGGGATGCGTGAGTGTTCGGGGATTTTCATAATAATTACTAGGCACACTTATAGGGTTGTCCGATCTAAATTTAACAACCTGTATTATACTAGATACTGTTTGTATTGAAGTTAAACCCCGCTCAGACAATATTACATAATTCCTAAGCTGATTGGCTCGATGGCGCACTTGGTGTGGGTTCGATCCCCACCCAGGACAAACATTCGTGTGATGAATACTTGTGTTTGTTCTGTGTCTCGGTGTTAATATAATTATAATATTTAAGTAGGTACATATTTGTAATACCACTGTTGAATCTGATATCCGTAACACAAGTGCTTAACCTACTTAGCTCGGAGTCAGATCAATGAATGTGATGTTGTTTGGTATTTATTATTACTATTAATTCTTTAAAATTCTTCTAAGCCAATGTTGCATGATGATGGATAGTTTTTACTTATTGTTCAATTCAATACTTTATATATTTTAGGAATATTGTCTAGTTGTTTTTTAACTTGCAAGTTGGCAAGGTGACTGATAAATTCTGTTAAGTCCGTCAGTTAGATTATAAAAAAATATTGAACACGTATTTTTTTATTTATTTGCCAAACAAACGAAGATACAATGCATTCAAGTTGCGTGTGACGTCACGCTTTTGTACAATTTTTACTAAATTGTGACGTCGCTAGCTCCCACTCCAAAACTTTGATGTTCTTTGTGTTTTTTTGTTAATTTGATAAAGCAACAAATATTTGTGTAGTATTTTTGTATAATCTAAAGGACGGACTAAATAGAATTATAGTTTTTTAATGCAGATATCATCCCTATTCAGAGGCCATATATCTCGGCTCTTTGGTTGACACCCCTAGTAACAAAATTAGACAGTACGCCCTCTCATCCCTTGAAGTCAGCCACTTAAAATGGTTTTAGTAATCAAAGTAGAGATTTTGCTGGAACCAAAGAAGTGAAATTAGCACTTAGGCTTTTACTTTCGTCACTTTTTCGGCACTTACCTTTCGTCTATCTAATAAATTTCAACTTTCGGTCTAGAAATTGTTGAAAGATTTCCTTGGAATTGTCTTAGTATCTAGGTTTGTTTTTTTATTAAGTACATAATTTTTTATGTTTTTTTTCAAGAGAATTTTCCAAATGACCTTTAAATTAAATCTACTTCTGTGTGTAAGCTCGAAAGTTTGTGTCTATGTTAGATATGCTTTTATACGACTTTTTAAACAAGATGATGTATTTTTGATTTCCCACAAATATTTTTTTATTATTTTTATTCTGAAAAAGGGGTGATAAATGATCATTAAATCCTACATTATATTTATGTAGAGAAAGCATCTTGATACCTACACATAACTATGGATGTGTGACCATGACACAACTTGTCTGGTACCCGTATCTAAGGATTACGATAATCGCTTCATTGTAATTTTCAGACTTAATGAATACAGCATCATAGTCTAAGCGGACTCTGCATGAATACGGGACATAACGCTAGAGAAATGATGAAGATGTGTTGAATGTTTTCACATGTTTAATTTTTCCAGGTGATGAAGACGTGGAAGTGAACCTGCCTGACTACGGGGACGACCCGATAGACCTGCAGATGTTGCAGGACGTCGGAAAGTGAGTAGCTTTGCGTTAGGAGTTCCATTTGGAGACCACAGAATACTTCATGAGTTACAGAAGACCACATACACACACACATCACACCCGCAACCCCCGAAGGGGTAAGCAAACTTAAAGGGGCAGCAAGCCCATTCATTCAAATCACATTCAGTCCCAGACCAACATGGGATAGAAGACCACATTTTTCTAACAAGCAACCTGTGGTACTCATGCTTACGTGGTTCAAAACTACTTTGCAAACTTACATTTACAATTTAATGTATACTACCTACTGATTATCTTAAAGACACAACATAAATTATCTTCTAAGTTATAATTACGTTACGTACGTACAAAAAGCAGAAGTTAAAATGGTTTTCATGTTTGTGGTCTCCAAAACGAACATGTTTTTACATAATGTTTACCTTGTTTAATACAAACACTACTTCAAATTTACGATGATATTATGATTATCATTTCCAAAATTAAGTGTTGTATAGTACCCCTTTTTCGTCTTAGCAATTAGATGGCATGAAAATGTCTTATTTTTTACATAAATGAATGTTTTAAATAAATAAATGTTTTGTCTGGGCGGGTTTGCAACTGGTTTTATGTAGTATAGTAAAATTAACCTCAAGCTTGTACATAATGGTAACTATTTATGTAATATACAAAATAAAAATAAAGAGCGATAGTGTTTAGATTCCACTGAAATAGCCGGGTACAAAGTGCTTTTAATATGATTTATTTACATTTCATCTAAATAACTTTCAAGTTTAATATCCCGTAAATACCTGATATAACTTCATAATCTTGAACTAGAATGTTTCAATAATCAATGACCAAGAATAAACCATTTTTTTAAATTTTGTGATATACGATATAGAAAAATTGTTTGCTACAATACTCGGTCCATTATATAATGCCTTTGAATCATAAATATTACGAACATGTTCGATTTTACAATTATGATAATGTTTGCTTTTCACCCGGAATAAAGTTGCCCTTTGTTGGCAATTGAGCTAAAATACAAAAACCATAGACATTGAGCTGGCGAATCTCATATAACCAATCTATCTCACCCAAGCGATGCGCATACTCGGATCTAGTCTACGGTGAAATATCAGGTGACATCAGTATTGTGAATAAATGGATAGAGCAAGACTCCCTTTGTCCCCATTTTCTGCATGACCGCACTTATTCTTAGAGCACGAACACAAACTTAGGCTAGCGTTCGATGATGTGGTTTCAGACGATCGTCGCTGATCTACGTTTTCAGGCGAGCCTGCATCCGGCGGGGCGGGAACTGCGACCACCGCCCTGGCGACTGTTGCCACTCGTCCTCGTGTCGCTGCAACCTCTGGGGGTCTAACTGTCGCTGCCAGCGCATGGGCCTCTTCCAGAAGTGGGGGTAGGCGCCCCCTCCCTCCGGCTCCCCTGAAGCGGCGACCATCTCCAACCAGCCGACGTGACCGCCGCTCCACTGGACGCGACAACCCGAGCACACTCACCGGACCCGTTGCGTTTCCCATTTCCCTTCCCAACTTCACTAGTTTCTTTTTTAACTGTCGCTTAGAGATTCGAATCGAAAACAGGGACCTAGATTTTAGTTCGGAAATATTTTTGGACCTTTATACAAAATTTAGGGATGGTACTTTCGTTTGAGGATTAGGCGTTTGGCATGTTCGTTTCCGCTCATCGATTCGTTTTGTTATCTGATTGAGCCGAGTGTCCGCTTACGCGGTTGGGCAATTACCCAGCCTTATTGCCCAATCCGTACGCCTTGACGCGAAGCTCGGCCAATCGGACCCTGGCAACTGTCCTTGGCGAATGGCCCTTGGCTTCTTTATTTCCAAATTTTCATTTCTACCAAGCGGCTGTCGCCACGAAGACAGTTCTGTTTATTGCAATGTATGTATGTAGAGTTAAGTAAGCTAACGTAGTGACAAGCAGTAGCGCTAATTGGTGGTAAACTTATGTCAATAGGAAGTAGAAAATACTACAAAATAGAAAAAATATATAAATGTAACTTTTAAATAAATGTTTTAGTCATATAAGAGACTAACGGTAAAGAAAACTTGGTGAAAGACGCTGTAATAAGCCTTTGTATTAATCAACGCCGTTTGCATTTGCGATTGGCAACTTAGATTTTTAAACTACATATTAACATGTCATATGCATAATTCATAATAATTAATAAAATGAATCTTTAATTATATTCTGTGTGACTCTTTGACAGGGGGTATATGGTATTGCAGCCTAGTAGAGTCTTCTGTACGTAGCTTCTTATATTGTACGTTCCTCAATGTGGAATATAATAATTATACTAATATATTGATATGAAAATGATAAATTATATTAATAAATGTTTATGGACGAAAATTGTGCTTTTATTTAACAAACCTTCCATACACACTTTAGCACCACACAAATTCAGGCTCGAAAGTTTTTAGAGTCAACAAATGAGTTTAACAATTAAAACCGTTGGTTAAACTTTTCCGTAATCACTCCTTTTATTTTTAGTCACAAGATCGTATGGCTAAGTGCCCACACATTTAAAAAACAGACTTAAGAGATATGTATGTAAACATTTTAACAATTAATATATAACAGCCTCGTTAGTGCAATGGTTTAGACTTTACGTTAGACACTAAGGGCGCGGATTCGATTTCTGCACCAGGACAAACAGTGTATTCAATTAATATAGTTTCTTTAACACTAATCCTTGAGCTAGCTACTTTGGAATCACATCAATGTATGTGACGTTGTCTTATATCTATTTATTTATATACTAGTACATATCAAAGCTACAACCACGAATGGGCAATTGGTTCAACAGGAAGCTGATTCCTCCATTGAGGTGCAGTGTGGCGAAAAGGTTAAGTAAATGCACAAAAGAGACAGCTACATTCAGACAGGAGGTATGGACCCTACGAGTTGTAGCGGTACCAGTGGTGCATTCCTTTGGTAATATACATAGCTAAGTTGAATAAAAGTAACCAGTAAATGGTTACAATAAAATTAGTTTCATTGCAAATGAAAAAATAATTTGGTAGGTATCTAAGCAAAAAAAAACGATTTCAAGTGGTTATAAAAGGTTAAGAAGAAAAGTGGACCCGCAATGTTATGGACACTTTTCTCAAATACGGGGCCGATGGTTTAAAAACAGGCTTGGCGGTGAAGGAACATATCGTAAGAATACTATTTTTTTTTATATTGTCTGTGGTCTGTTTCGGATGGGATGATTCCTGTGACAGATGATTTAATATCAACTCAACTCTCAACTCAACTCTGAAGTGTCCAGAACACATCTTGTCTAAAATGGACAATAAACTTTTTTCTTCGCTTTAAGTAATATGTTTTTTTTTATCCACTCTTTTTTGTACTTGTCACCTGTAAGGCCAATAAATGTTTTTCTTTCTTTCTTTCTTTGCATTTATACAACAATATATATGTAAACCTGATATTTTTATCTGTCGTTCCTATCTAAGGGTTTTAAGGTCAGGTGGCTGTTGCTTAAACGTATTAACCAGACTCACTTAATTTAGGATTGTGGTCCAAGCGGACACATACTTAAAACGGGACATTACGCTTGTAAGAAGAAAAAATACTAAAACGCATAATAAGCGACATTTTGGTGGCAAAAGGGCAAAGGGAACCCATTAACCCTGCCTTCAAACTATGTCCTCAATTCTATGCTACACCACTTACCCTATACTGATGATTACAGGACACTATAACCCAGCCCTTAATGCCCATTATCCACTGAGATCTCAACAATATCAGAGGTTTATTGCACTATGTCCCCAGACAATTCGACGAGTGGTCCAAGGGTTATCTGCTAACGATTGCCTCTTAAGACATGCCCTCAAATGTCGAGGGTCGTCATTACCACACAAATGTATTCTTGACGGTTAATGGAGCGACTGTTTTTCATGTCACTAATTCTTATATATTGGAGGCGTTTTGTTCAACCACACGTCAGCGCTTCTTTGTATAAGAAGTCCATTTGTGACTGGTTTCCGAGGTTTTGTCAAACAAGAATAAATTTAATAGAGAAAAATTTTGAACTATCTACAAACGTACTTTATCTATCTGAGAAATTAGGCAAGAGGATGATGATAGGTCAAAGTTGAAGCAACATTTCTATGGAAATCGATTAAGCTTTAAAACGTAAAAATGAGCGTGGCAATGCATCAAAAACCCCATTACCAACTTCAGTGTAACAAACTTCTTGACGACTTTAGCGTTCATCAATCAATCTTTCAATCCACCGGACAGTGGTATCTTTGAGGATTTTCAGGAAAATGAATTATTAAAAGGATTCCTGGTTTATTTATAATAGGTTTCAAATTTTGGAGGGTCAACAACGCGTAAAAAAATGTAAAAACTAGTAAGTAAGAGGTAGGTTAGAGGATATTTTATTGAAATATCTTTTTACTACTAGTTAGTTAGTTAAAGCTTCTTTCTGAGGAAATATTTATAAGGCTATAACGTGTTCATATGTCGGTTTTCACACTCTATAATTTTTTACGTATTATTTAAAAACACCCTGTTTGCTTAAAGTTCCTAAAAAATATTTCAAAGAACTTTGTTTCCACAGTGGCTGGTTCAATTAAGATCCTATCAAAACTGGAAGTCAATCATCATATTTTCAAAACTGATTAAATTTTTTGAAGGCTAAAGACAACTTCATTCTCGTAATCAAAACGGTAGTCAAAAGAGAGGACAGACAAATCTTACTACGATATTGTAATAAGCATTTTATTTAGTGAAGATAAAGTGACAATAATAAATATTTCCGCGTTGCAATAATTGAACACGCTGCATCCTAAACCCATTCAATCTCAGCAGCGCAATCAACAGTCAGTTCAGATTCAAAACACGATAAAGCGTGGGCAGTCTCCCCCTGCAGCTAGGGGGGGACGCACCGGCTGTAATCACCCCCATTCGCTCACTAACTATGCTTGTTAGTTGCTCGGAGCTCGCGTAGGATGACTATAATTAGTCGGCACTAATTTTGTAACTAAAACAAAAGGTCACAGGTGAGGTTTGGACTTTGTAGTCGGCGCAGTCCGCTGGTTACTACTGGACAATGAGTAAGCGAGTGTAATTTATATTAGTAAAAATATAATAGAGGGTACCGAAAAAGGTAGGATGTTCATTATATAGGTTTTTAAGTTCATTACTAGCTTCTGCCCGCGGCTTTGCTCGCGTGGTACATCGGTGAAACATAGCCTATATGTTATTCGGGTGTATGAGCTATATTATTCTAAAGTTTCATTAAAATCCATTCAGTAGTTTTTTTGTGCAAGAGTAACAAACATCCATCCAAACTGACGCATTTATTATATTAGTAGATACGATTCATAAATCTAGCCCGAAATTTATAGTTGTGTATGCCTTTGGTATCACAAAAAATATCAGACAACTATTTGCCTTAATAATTTTGGTTCCCTGTTTAAGAGATACGGAATTTAAATCAATTGGATGTCGTGACTAATCCTGAACATGACTAGGATTATTCACTACATTCAATATGAACTCCATCTAAAAACGGGACAGGGCTATGAAGAAAAACGCCTGACTGACTAGAATTTATGTCTGATATTTCAAGCTATCAATGTCTAACTTTTCTTATAGGTCATCACAAGATGAAGAAGCATATACAATATAAAGTAGGTATATATTTAACATTAAATATATAGGTACTTTATATTTTACACTTAACAATAAATACACCGCATTTTTATGCTTTCAAAAAAAGGCCTTAAAAAGCCGTCTTAAAATCGATCTTGCGGTTTTAGTGCTCAAAAGTCCTTTTACGGCCAATAAATCTACATCCTATCGCAGACGAAATCACAGGCAGTCTAAGGTATTATCATATGTCGTAAACACATAAAACGGTCTCAGTTACATTTTCACGAAGATAAATAATTCCTCTGTTATTGCAAAGGTTGCTCAAGGTTTAGTCGTTTGCTAGTGATGTTGGTAATCCATTTTTTCAACGATTATACAATAAAAAATCAAAATTTATAAGAAATTAATAAGAAAAATATATGGATACTGCTAAATCATTCCAATACTCTAATGAGCAGAATTGGAGGCTAATGCCTGGATCAATAGTCGTCAAAAATAAAAATATACATATAAACTTTATAATTATGTACCCGTTAAAGCAAATTAAAATCATATTTTAATATGTCAAAAAAACGCGACATTTAATAGTAACTTGCTTGCTTACGTTTACGTAAGATGTTACATAAGATGGCCACGGGAAATGCTTACCATATGTACATTCATTTTTTTTAGATTAATCTACTAAAATGTGTAGTTAAAAAACTTGGTAACGCCAAATATTACCTATAGAATATACATGTGCCATGTGCAATCTGCACTTGTTTTTTGTGTTTTCTTAATGAAAGTAAGAACTTAACGTATTATTTCGCAGTCCATAATCGATTTTAATTTCGATCGTTGGATCTAAATTGACCGATTTTGAACATCACTACAAGACGCCAGCTTGCACTAAAAACAAAGATGAGGAGGCGTTGCCAACTCACGTACAACTTGAACTCTAAGTGACCTCTTCCATTATTTCATGGATGCTCGTAAAAAGTTGCGAAGAGGAAAGTCTGGGGTGCTCAAAAGAGTGGCGATTACGTTCAGGACAAAACATTATACAAAATTCAACTTTGTTGCTATTCCCCGTATGAGCTAAAATCGACAAACTGATTGACCTTATAATATTATCTTGACAGACCTCAGATTCGATTTCTAGTGGTGCCAATTTAGAGAACGAATGACTGTTGGTATAAGTTTATTGACATTTAATGCAATATTAATATAGATCGGAATACGTCGAAGAGCTTTTTCGAAAACATGCATGTCATTATGGACATGGCCAGAGATAGACATACATATATTAGAAATAGGTAATCTTTTTTATACTACCAGTCATAAAGTAACGCTACAGATGTAAAAAAAAGTTTTTTTTTTCATAAAAGTACTTTTTCCTAAATAGTCCCATGGTCCCATGTTGGTCTGAGACTTGAAAATAATTTGCCAACTGTGTTCCATTTGTCACTACTTTTTCACAATTTTCCTTCTAACCCAGCCCAGTTTTATCTATGGCTGAATATGGTAAAGGGGTTAGCTGCTCCTTTGTCTCTGCCTACCCCTTTGGGGATTACAGGCGTAATGCTAAGTATGTCTATGTATGTATGTATGTTTTTTTTATAAAGAGAATGTGCCGCGTAACTCGTTGTATGAGAAATATAACCGCAAGCAATAACTACATAACATTTCAAACGTATTTAGTTCTACCTACTCCTATCACTGAATATTTTCGAATAATTTAAAAGAACTGTTTTAAATTACCGCGACAATAATTTTCCGGTTCCATGGTACTGATTTTCAGAAAATCAATTACATTTTCAATAACCAACCAGCTGTTTGCCACTTACGGAACCGTCGTCTCGGCTCTCTGCTAAGTTGACTTAGCACAATATTTTTAAGGTTCCGTTTTGAAATTGTAGCCACCATATTCAACTCTATTACAAAATTTTAATATTAGCTATGTTTAATATTTTATTTAGCTGTGTTTATGTATCAGATTTATCTTTTGAAAATTAATAACATGCTAGTTGGAAACAAGAAAACATTAAATGATAACAAAGCACACTGAATGTCAACATATTGAAGGCTGACATTCAATGTGCTTTGTTTTATTTCGTTCTTTTTACATTACATTTTGTAAGGAAGTTTTCTCTTTACAAAATGTAAACAAAAAACTGTCGTTGTAACTTTTTTTTTGGTAACAGATATTGTGTCGATCAAAATTAAACAGGCGTTTCCTGTATCGAAAATATTTCGTTGAAAACGTAACAACGTGATATTTGGCATCTCAAAAATGCATTGGCTTAAGTCGAATCTCTTTAAAGATACTGCATTTCGAATTCAGCTACCCAACGTAAATAAAACATAACAAAAATAGCTCATATGATGCGTCACTACTGTTGCTGCGGATTTGACCGGGTTCAATGGGTTCACTTTTCGATATCCGGTTGGGTGTATTTGGGTCAAGAAACTACTTTGCTTTGAGCCTGGGTATTATGGGAGATGACCCCGTCACTCTTTATTTGGTACTTTACATGTTTATAGGGCAATTGGTATAGTTTCATAAGATTATTACCTACTAATTCTTTAATTTAGGTAGTGCACAAATATATTTTTTCGGACTACCACACTGATAGGGTAGCCCCAAAATAAGTATACCTAGTATATGTATACTTGTGTCATAGATTACGGGTAGATATACATAATACC
The DNA here is from genome assembly GCA_951394215.1 of Glyphodes perspectalis. Lineage (NCBI taxonomy): Eukaryota > Metazoa > Arthropoda > Insecta > Lepidoptera > Crambidae > Glyphodes > Glyphodes perspectalis. The sequence goes on along the minus strand of OX596218.1, from coordinate 11,291,798 downwards.
TTATTTAAACAATCACAACTTAAAAAATTCGGTACTAAAAACCAATAATATTGTGCAATTAGTAGCTCCTGGATTCAATCAGGTGCCCTTTGATTTGGCGGCTGGTGGTTTCTAATCCCTAGATCAAACGGGGTAATGGACATTATTGATTCAAAACTAGCATTTCTTATATAACTATTAAAGGCGACGAACAAACTTACGACCAGCTTGATCGATAGCCTTATGCTAAGCCGACATCGAAGCTACTAGAAGAATAAGAACTACGACATTTAAAGCACAAGATTAGTTAGTCTTCAGTCATCTCAGGCCGCTTTGCACTAAGTCGGATTTCTTTTCATAAAACTATATATATATAGAACGATTTTTAAAAAATATTGTATTTGAGCTTAATTTAAATTTTGAAGCGAAGTAATGATTAGGTCATGTCCCCGCAGCTGGAACGACTGGCGGCCCGCCAAGCTGGGGCTAGCGCCAAAAATAAACCCAACTTCGCTCGGCTCAGCTAAAAAGTTAAATATGGCTTGTTTTGTGTAAGCGAGAATGTTGGAGTGCTTTGTTTTGCGTCATATTCATCCATACTTGTTAAATCAGATATTTCGTACGGGATCTTATTTGGAGACTAGATGTGAGGATTATGATGACTATCATCACTTGATGACTAAATGGAAAAACATTACGTAGCAAATTTAAATCGTCATAATTGAACTCAATTCACCGGCAAAGGAATTTTTCACTTAAGTGTATTTTTTATAAATCTATATATCATATAGTTTGAGTATGGAGAAAAAATAAATAGCCCAAAACTTCATATTGTGAATTTATCTAGATTCATAAATAGCAAGGAACATGTCAAGTTGCAATTTATTTAAAATACTCTTAATATTTATTAAAATTCTGTGGAAATGTTGAAGCGAAGTAATGATTAGGTCATGTCCCCGCAACTGGGGTGACTGAGGACGGAGTTGGGTCTATTTTTGGCACTAGCCCCAGATTGGCGGGCCGCCCAATCTGGGGCTAGTGCCAAAAATAGACCCAACTCCGCTCAGCTCAGCCGAAAGATTAGATACGACTTTTGTTTTACCACGCTGTGCAACCTTGTGGAAACGGACAGGTTACCTTTGTATGTTTTGTGTGGATGTGATGTGAGCAAGATTTATTATCAGGTGACGACGGTTGTCGTATAGAGAAATGTGTAGTATTCTCAAAACACGCCTATTTTTTTTACAAAAATTAGCATGTTTTGTTTCAACTCGTTGCAGGTTATGTAACTTGTAACAGTTCAGCATGTTGAATTGGATTAATACGACATAATACAAGATACAAGACAACATCATAATCTGCAAAAATAGATTATGGTTGCACGTTGAACTCTGAAGTTGTCTGAATGCATACCATATATATACCTACTTGATCACGAAATTCTCTGTCACCGTCACATATATAAATAAAAATTCATTTTTTTTTATTCGTAACTAGACGTTATATTTGTACCGTGGTTTAAAAAATCGAATCTTACGAGAATATACAAGCAAGAAACTCCAAAAACAGCGTTTACAGAACACTTTGTGACATGACGTCGAAATTTTCTCATTAAAAACAAAATTTAATGCACAATGTTCCTCCAGCAAAACCAAGAAGTTGTTTTAATTAAAATTTCCGTTTTTACATCGCCGCGTAAAATACTTGGGGCAACGGCAAAAGAGAAAACGTCGTGTTCCCCATTAAGTGCTAACAGCTGTTTTTGCCTAACCGAATAAACGCCGTTATTGTTAATTTCAGCGTAAATAGGAATAATTATAAAGCCTTTCTGCTCCCGAATGAATTCGCCGCGGAAGAGCCGTAAATGTGTCCAAATGAGGAAACGCTTAAAATTTTTACGAGAACCCCGCAACGTGTTGAGAATGATTTGTAATTAATTCAATGGGAGCATGAGAGGGTCGTGCCGGTGTTAATGAAACTTTGTATAATCCTCGCAGATTGCTTATGCGCTGGAACCCTGTCTAATTAACACCCACGTGACGTCACCCGCAACACTCGCTGGTCAGTTTTGCGAACGGTACTGAGTGTTCGATACGTCACGATTACGTCACCAATATGGCGGCCAGGCGCATTAGCAATCTGATGGTATGTGACTGCAATGATTTATTTGGAGTTAAAGCGATCACTTAAAAGTGTTTTGGAAAGCAAGTTAGAGAAATGTATTTAGGGGCCATCCATAAAGTACGTCACACGAATTTCATGATTTTACAATGTTTAAACACACAAGACGGCATTTTTAGGAATTAATTTAAAACACAGATGTGACGTACTGTCAACGCAACGCTTTGTTTTGAACTGTCTTGAGTTTGTATTTGCTTTCCCTGCCGCACTCTCGTGCCCGTGACGGGTCTATCTGCCTTTTGTTCTCTAATCTGAGCATATGACGTAATATTTAATGGGTTAGAGCTTATAACATAGATACGAGTAGATAATCAACGTAGGTTTAATTGCACGATCCCGTAAGCACACTTTGGTTACGAAACGCTCAAATGGAAGTCGTTCTATCTCAAAACAGTAAATTTATCAAGCAAACACGGTAAGCCGGTACTAACCCAGTTTACAGAAACAAACTAGATTGATTCGGAGACAAGAACACAATTGGACCAAGGAATCATCCCAGATGTTACGTCAGTCCCCGAATAATTTAGTTTTAGTCGGAACTAGATCCAGAATTAAGATGTTTGCTCGATAGATTGGATTAAGGCGTGTGTTCTGTGTTACAAGATTGTACATTACTGTTACATAACATTGTCATTGTAGATGTTTATTTTGTGAATTGCGCTCACACGTGTACTCGCTCGTCGCGGAGTCAGGTTTTGCATTTTTATGTAGTTGTTGCTCTCTAAGAAATTATATTACTATCAGGACAATAAAGAACTTTTCTGTGTAAAAAAGTAGATTACATTTAGCCATCGGCTAGATTATAAAAAGAAGTATATATTTTTTGCTTTTATAGTACTCTGCGCAATATCTTCGATATTGACCTATTAGAATAAAAGTTTAGAAGTGAGGCTCTTTACCGTAATTAGGGTTTAAAATTTTATGGATTAAGGGGTGTTTTTTCAACAGCCAGTTAAAAGATAACAAACAAATAAATCATAATCCGGATGATTGTAAAATTTCATTGCCTGTTTCATTAGTAAAACACCGTATGACATCCGCAAATTGGTGACCTTAAACTTTATCAGTCGGTTAATTCTTAACTGACCATTAAAAAGTCGGCCCTTAGTGAAATTTTAATACGCTGTATCTTCGTCATTATTGGTTTGCTGGACAAAAGAATAAAACTGAAAAATTTAACACATGTAGTATTAAATTTTTGTTTAACGTCACTGACAAACAACAAAAAGGCTTTAGTCAAATAGCCAATTGAAGCTTAGATATTACTGTTTGATTGGGACTGTAGACGATTTTCAGTTTCAATTCTAATAATAGTACAAGTAGCAGGATTTAAATTTAATTTCATAACACTCGTAGTAACAATTTTATCCATTTCCAGAATAAAATTCAAGCAAACCCTTCTAAAAAGTTTAGATAGCTTTGGTAAGAATTATGGAAAAAAAATCCAGCAAAGAAAATTATATTACCTACTCCATATATTCCCGTCAGTGTGTGGAAGGCGACCGAAGAAACGTGAACAGTATAATAATTAGGTACCTAGTATTCTTTCGTCATCTATCCTCTCATTTGGAAGACGTACTGGACAGGTTCTGAATTCCGCAGCATCTTCATGAAGGCTGATGAAAGTTAACTGTCAGATTATATCTTATATGTCGTAAAAAGTGACCAATGGTATTTTTTTTAAGAAAGCATCTAAAATCAACAATCTGGTGATTATCAATAAACATATGTCAGTGATATTTCAATTTGTTTCGATTACATCGAATGGCTTACGTCGATTATATCGATTAAACAGTTTATTTCTATTACTACATCGATTATTTTGTCTCATGTTGGTTTGGGGCTTGGCCCATGTTGATCTGGGACAAAAAAAAGAATGTGCCAGCTGTGGTTCTTGCCTAGCATGTCGTAAAAGGCGACTAATGGTTAACGGGCTTTTTATGTGACTGAGTAGGCGACGAGCTAGCCACTTATCACTCCTTTTTCACAGCTTTCCATCCAACCCAACCCGCAGTCCCATGTTGGTCTGGGATTTAAAAAGAATATGCCAACTGTGGTTCTTGCCTAGCATGCCGTAAAAGGCGACTAATGGTATATCGGGTTTTGGGTGTGTGATTGTGTAGGCGACAGGTTAGCCGCTTGTCCCTGCTTTTTCATCTAATCCAACCCGACTTTATTTTTGGCTGAATGTGGTTGAAAGGGCATGCTGCCCCTTTGACTCTACCTACACCTTCGGGGATTATGGGCGTGATGTTATGTTATGTGTTACATCGATTATATCATAAGTTAAAATACCAAAGAACTGATAAATCTACGTGCTGTTATTTGATATTTATTTAATACGAATGTATTACCCAAATTTGACTATGTCTCGCTGTAAATTGTGTGGTATGTAAATTGAACCGACTGCTAAGAGGGGTTACAGTTTTAGGTTATAATATTTAATTTAAAAAGTTGATATTGATATAAAATACTGTCGTAATTTCGGAATAAGCAATTCTCTACTTTCCAACTTTATCAATACTAACCTCGGCTGGGTTGGGATTTTATAGCACCTGTAATATTTTATTTAAACAAATAAAATAATCATTATTAGTGTTGCTATTTGACAATCATCGATAGACTAATGATAACTTCCCCAAAACTGAAATAGTTCATAAAATATTCGAGAGTATATTAGCTAAAAAAAAGTTAAATCAGTACTTAACTTTTTTTTATGGTTGTACCTACATAATTATTTCAGTCTAGTTTATGTAACAACTTTTTCCTGATTTCTGAGATACATTTTGTCTGTAATAATCTTAAATTGGATTGGCCTTGTTGTAAGTTATAAATGTTACTTAGAACGACTGTTACTTCGACACGTTGGAATTACTTTAAGTATCCGGTACTTACAAACAACTAACTTAGCTCATTTGTATTTCTATTTATAGAAATTGTTCTTACATGCCGATTTAATATTATTAAAATTTTACGAATACATCATGTTTTTATTTTCCGTAAAAGTAAAATATGAGCTGTCAAAACACAATGCATAGATTTGTGTACAAATACTTAACAAGTTAGCCGACGCAACTGATTGAGATTGACTTGTGCATGCTGACATTACTCCTATTGGGACTTGCACAGTAGTGTGATTTATAAATTAATTTAAATGGTTAAATTCTATAAATAACTTAAAAAATTTCAGAACATTTCAACATAAAGCTCTAGTTGTTTCCAAGAAAATTCTAAACATTTTCAATGAAGGAGAATGATGTAACCTGATCATTACTCAAGGGCAGTAATTTAGCCTCCCTTGCCTTGGAACCAGAAGATAGTAGCAGATAGCCCTTGGGAGCGGCTACAACTGTGCGGCCTGAAACGGGCTGTAGAACTTATTTATTGCAGGGTCGCGCCCGAATAAATATTTAACAGGGAATGTTGGTTTCGTCCGCGCATGATGACGTTACACGGGGGGGCATTTGTTACTTCTATTATTCTAAGAATGGTAATGTGAGATACACGAGAATATATACATAGTAATAATAGCTTTTGTTCGCGGCTTTGCTTGCGTGGTACATCCATAAAACAGCTTATATGTTTTTCAGGTGTATGAGCTATATTATTCTATAGCTTCATTTTAATGAAATGATATGGATTTTAACCCATTCATTAAGTAGTTTTCGGGTTAAAGAGTAACAAACATTCATCCTTCTATTATTCTAAGAATGGTAATGTGAGATACACGAGAATATATACATAGTAATAATAGCTTTTGTTCGCGGCTTTGCTTTCGTGGTACATCCATAAAACAGCTTATATGTTTTTCAGGTGTATGAGCTATATTATTCTATAGCTTCATTTTAATGAAATGATATGGATTTTAACCCATTCATTAAGTAGTTTTTGCGTTAAAGAGTAACAAACATTCATCCTACTTTATTACTAGGATATGTTCTTAATTCTTAATAGGTATATTGGAAACAATCGTATAAGACGTTTAGAGGCTGTGAGAGAGACAGACAGACATGGAATATGTAACTTTTATTTCCAATAAATTTTTCGATGAAATAGACATTTGTTGTTTGGTTAAATAGTCAGCAATAATCAAAATTGATGTATTATTCCGCGGAATCACCAAAATGTGATAAAATATATTTACGTAAATATCAATAAGTGCTTAAGTGATATTTGGGAATCAGTTCATCTGTTCTAATAGTGTTTAAGCAACAAGTATTCACGCCTATCTATAAAGAGATAATATTATAAAGAGAAAAGATTTGTATTTTTGTATATTTGTGTGTGTATGTTTGTAATCAATAAACTCAAAAACTACTGTGCCGATTTCAAAAATTCTTTCACCATTGGAAAGCTACATTATCCGGAAGTAACATAGGCTATATTTTATCCCCATTATCCTACAGGAACAGGAACTATGCGGGTGAAACCGCGGGGCGCTGCTAGTAGATAATATTCATACTTTTTCACGTAGATATGTAAATTATTAACATCTAATTCAATTAAAAACACTATTACAGATGGCATTGTTTGAGATACATACATACATAATACGTCCACATCACGCCTTGTTCCAATGGGGGTACACAGAGATTACGTATTTTCGATACACGCTCATCTCTTTGTAGTAAAGTAAGTACTTTTATTGAAACAGACGGAGTATGTGTCTCAAACGCTCCACTAAGTACAAGCGAAGCCACAAAACAAGAGTAGTGAAGGGCATAAAGAGCAAATCGACTCGTTTGGGGGCGCCGATCCTTCACGTCCCGGGTTATGCGACTATAAAAGAGGTGTAAAAGCGAGTTATTAGAAAACGTCAACTAAATGAACTCCGTCGTTCGTGCTCCCGTTAAATGAATTCGTATTATGACGACATTTTAGTACCGAGACAAAAATATGTGTATGTGTTTTTTATTTGTAACGCTTTGAAATAATTTTGTGACTGGCACCTCTAAAATAATGTAACAACTTAGTTTTTTTGCTCAGCTGCTTAAAAGGTTACCTAGTGGTGTACTGTGTTTATAAATTATAAAGGCAATTAGCACGGACTAGTAGAAAACGATTGACTAGACGTGTAGACATACTCTATAGTATATCTATGGTTTGACAGTGGGGAGTCCTTCTTTTTTTACTAGTCCGTGGCATTGAGCCAGTGTTCTGCTGTCCCTCGCATGATGAGAGAGTGCCGGAGGCCTAACTCCCTTAAAGGCAGGCAATGCTTTTTTTTTGGGAAGGACTATCGGTAGTTGACCGAAGGCGGCCTTTCTACCTACCGGACTAGCGGGGGAGCGGGAAGCTCTCACCCCTAGGCAGGCAATGCATCCTCGATTACTATAATATTGCAATTGGTAATAGGCGACTATGGTTAATTACCATCAGGGGACCCACCAGCAGGTTTGCTGCCAGTAATATAAACAACTGTCATTTGCCCAAACGAGGTTAAAGGAGGTTATAACCTTGGACTCTGGCTAGCCCTCCGGAGATCGCGGGCGTCATAAATTGTATGTATGTAAAAGAAAAATCTTGTTCAACTCCATCACGAAACCAGCAAATGGAGAGTGACAGTTCTCAGCTGGCATAATTTTATGCAAAAAGGGGCTTTCATGAACTTCGCGAAGAGTAATTCGTTTAATTTGTCACGGGGGAGAGTTTAGCGCAGCGAATGCCACGTACATTACCGCGAGGGTTGCTTGCCGCTGAGATTTCAAATGCCAAGTTTACGTTCGCTGACTTACTGGATGAGGCAAGGGTCAAGCATTTACGACTGGCTATTTCTACTTAGTTTCAACGATCCACATGTCATATTAAATCAAAAAACTTACTTTTGCATTTACTAGGGCATTCCTGCAAATGTTGTATTCACACATTTTCGGATATATCCCTACCTCAAGATGTATCTAAACATGATTTTCTTTTTGGGACATAAAAGTATACTTACGATTTTAGAATTATTTCAGCATTTATAGTAAACAGTTCTTTTTATGACAAAGCAAGTCTGAAAGGTTGGGTAACGACGAGTAAGATCTAAAAAAAAAATGATTAACAATAAAAAATCGTGATACTTCTAAAGATTCTTATATCTATTAGCATTGGTGAGTGATAATACTTGGTGGTAAAGTACAAGTAGCATAGTGGTGAACCAAAAGTCTAGAATACAAAAAAAATATACGATCGAATTGAGAACCTCCTTCTCATTTTGAAGTCGGTTGAAAACCATTAGGAATAACTGTAGCTACCCAATAAGTACAGAGTGAAATAAATGAACCACTCTATAGGCAGAATTTTAAATTGTACAACCGTTTCTGGCCATAGCCATTAGCGAAGATATGAAAGAAAAACTAATAAAAGTATAGTTTTTCTAAAGTGTTGGATATAACAACGCACATTCTAACATCTTTCATTCGTCTTATGTTTCGTCTGTTTAATAATAATCCCACATGTGCTAGCGATAATTTTTTTTTAAAGTTAAACTATTGTGTTTTATTTTGCTCGAAATATAATGAGTTTTTATACCGATAAGTAGAAATTAACCAGGCACCATTCTCCATACAACTCTCTTCGTTTATTTATGTATTATAATAATAAATAATAATAATAAATAAAGTGTATCTCATGTAGTTCAAATATACCCGAAACATTTTAATCTATGCAGACGAAATTGCGAGCAAGCGAAAGCTAGCCACTGCAAGAATTTATTGGCCAACCAAGATTCCATCTACTTAAACTTGAAACCATAATAACATGGTGTCACTTGAAATCATAATGGCCAGCGAGAGTACAATAATGAGAGGCCTATATGCAATTATTATTGTGGTGTTGGATTTTATGGGGTAGAATCGCGTTACAAGTATTTATTAAGTACCAAATGAATTCGAGGCTCTCCCGGTATGGACAAATAATCTCCTTGCGACTTGGGGATGCGATAAATTGTTTTATTCCTCCACTTAGTTACCGGGGTCTATTAGACACACCATAGTAAAAAAAACAGCAATAAGTTACTGTGTAACCCATTTGAGTAGGATATTCTGAATCAGTGCGTGTGTTTTATGTTATTAAAGGTCAAACTAACTTTTTCTTGGAACTTTAAAACTAGCTACGACATGTTACTAATAAAATTACACTTTCATAAACCTTAAGTTGTTTTAGTGTATGAAGGCTTTCGGATTTTTATAGCTTATGTAAGGATAAATTACGAAACGAATTTTGAAAAACTTACTTACTCAACATATAATGTTCTCCATACAAATAGAAAAATATTATTGTAGCAAAGATGAGTGAAGGCTTATTTTCTTATAAATACAAGTGAAAACTAAAACACAGAAAACTAATATTTAATTGCGGGTCTATCAGACCCACCGGGTATATTTTTTAATTTTCATTTACTACATGTATCAACGGTTGAAAAGGCAGCAAATCTAAATGGCGGCGACATGTCTCGAGATTGCAGCCCGACAGTGCTGGCTAAGAAAAGTGGACCGCATCCATCTAACAAAAGGTAGTTTCGTCAACTGTTAAGGGAAAAAGCTCCTTGGTCTCAACTTCCTGATGCTGTGTTTCTGGACGGATGCGTCTTAATGATACAACGTTTAAGCGTAGTACATTTCTTAAGAGTTAGAAGCGTATCTGTGATCTATGTTTCGGATGTTCATAGGCTACAGCTTTAAACATTATATTTTTAAAGGGCTAGTGCCTTTTGTAACACAAAAATATAATGTATTGTGCAATAAAGGGTTTACTTCCACAAATGGTATCTAGGGAGTGTGGATAAAATGACTGTCACATCATAGACGGAACGAGATTTATATATCTACATACATAAATACATACATAACATCACCTCCACTATCCCCGAAGGGGAAGGCAGAGTCAAAGGGGGAGCATGCCCCTTCAACCACATTCAGCCAAAAATAAAGCCGCGCTGGGATAGATGGAAAATTGTGAAAAAGCAGTGACATCCCGATATACCATTAGTCGCCTTTTACGGCATGCTAGGCAAGAACCACAGTTGGCATATTCTTTTTAAGTCCCAGACCAACATGGGACAGGCTGGGTTGGATGGAAAGCTGTAAAAAAAGGAGATAAGATTTATATATTTCTGTCAAACAAGCTTATAGACAATGGGATGGACATGCATAATCTAGATTTGTTTATAATTAATTTTATATACGTTGTTATTAGATAATAATGTCTTATTTACCATGTACCTTGTTTCTTTTAATATAATGTGCCCAAGATTATATTTAAAGTAGTAACCCAACAAAATTACGTATCGCTCAATATTATATATTACAGTAATACTTCACTTAAACACCCGTCAATTTAAACATGACTACTACATGTAATGAGAAAATTAAAACAAAACAATTTAATGTTAATAAATTAACACAATGCAGCGGGTTTTATTTTTAATTTTGGATAATACTAGAACGGTCATTCTATTGTGTCTAGTTGTGAATGTGAAAATCCTCGTGTCATTTCCAGCAATTCTATAATGTCGAACTTATATCCTTAGGGGAAAATAAATCGTTTTATCGACTATGCTCGCATCGAAGCGCTTTGTCCGATAAAAAGGCCCAGTTATAAAACATGTTTAGATTCCCCCGTCGGACACGTGACAGGAATCTGAGATTTTATCTTTTTAGTAGCCGTTTGGAGTGTTAAGGAAAACGACATCGACGGTGAGAAAATGTCCCATTGTCAGCCAGTATATTGAGACGAATGTTTCATATTTTGATACGGTAAGTTTTTGGGGTTAAGTAGCTAAGGAGGAAAATAGACATATGTAAAGTATTTATCGGTAGTACCTACCTGACTTACCACAACTAGTACCCATTGGATTATATTATAGGTGTAATCATTATGTGAAGAATTATACATATGTAAAAAGCCGTTATAAGAATGGATCTATTTTCATCACGATGTTTTCCCTCACCACCAGAATTAGTAGTATTAATACGTACATAGATTTAAAAATCCAGCGGTACGTGCCCGAGTTTGAATCTGCACCGCTCGGTTAAGAGGCGCGTGCCCTTACTATTGAGCTACCACTGCTCTCATACAATACAATGCGATCGCTTGGTACGCTACTAAATCGCACCGAGTGGAGTCAATTAGCTACTTGACACAAATATATTTTTAGTTCCTTAGTGAGTTTACAAAATAATATTGACTACATATTTTTTCTTTGGCTCAGCAACTCAAATAATTATGACGAAGATACAGCGCGTTAAAGTTCCGCGTGACATCACTAGTTCCGTAAATTTTTTAGGAACTAGTGGCGTGAAAGCGTCTAACTCCAGATGTTTGAAGCGCTGAATCTTTGTAATTTTTCAAGTATTAGATAAAGCAAAAAATACGTATTCAATATCTTTTTTATAATCTAACTAACGGACTAAAAAAAACATTTGAGTGAAGTACCCAATTGCCGCGGGCCGTACCGTACGCAAGCGCCGGCGTCACTCGCATCGCTGTGTTTTATCGCTAAAACGCACGGCTAATTGTTTGCCGCCATACGTTTCACTGAAGGCTGTACGTTTTATAGGGCTGTCTATAGAATTCGAGAACCAATGAAACAATGGAAAATATTTGTAATGTATAAACAAGTGTAATACATATTTTTTGTAAATAATAATAAATTGTTCAGACTAGCACACAAACATAACATTATCTATATGTAGTTTAGACAAAAAAAGACTGACCTACGTTTTTATTTCATTACCATGTTCATAACGCTGCCATTTATCGCCAGTGGGGTTTAGACCTGAAGCCTTATTTATCGTACATGGTTACAATACTTAAGGCTGCGTCATTTATCACTACATTAGCGGCTTGTCTTTGTATTGTTGTACGAGCCAGCTACGCACATTTTAGTTAACTCATCAATTTGCACGCTGACGTCAATTTACCAATATTTAATTTAATCAAATCTGTTCGCATTAAGCCATCGAGAGCGCTGCACGTACTCATTTAGCATTAACTTAACCAATGTATCAAGTGTTTTTTATCTCCGATTATAAGTCTTATTTTAACCGAATTAAAAAAAAGGAGGAGGTACTCAATTCGACTGTTTTTTTTTATCGGAATCAAAATCTATTATTAACAATCTCTGCAGAAAACCCGAAAAATTGCATTTCCCTCAATATTATGAAGCTGAATAAAATTTAAATTACCAATCAGTCCGACTAAGTCGGCATTGAATCTACGTTAATCTAACGTCGAACAAAAACCCGTCACAAATTACTACTGAATAATTGGCTGCGGAGCAAAAAGAGATACCACTATACCAGTCTAGTTCCCCAGCAACCCTGCTGTGAGCCGGGGCCTCATTGTTCCCGCGGCATCGCGTCACTGACAAGGGTACAATCAAAACAGTATGTGTCGAGGACGGCTGCCCGCGACAACCAGGCGAGCTTTCAAGTAACAATTGTGCCAAAAATATCGCGTGAATGTGTCGCGGGTACATGTGGGACGTAATGACGTCATTTAATGTTAAACAAATGTTGCTCCCTCGTGCCTACCGGCTTCTGGTGGCCCCTTCCGAGTAGCGGCCCATAGAATTTTTCAGTCCAGCTACCAACAACAACTGTCAAACCTTACGGTTTTAGAGAGCGACTGTTGTTAAAACTATCAGGAATCATACAAAACAGTATGATTGCTGAATAAATAAGAATCTAATTCTATCGCGTAGACTTCATAATTATTCTAAATAGTGGAAAGAGATTGTTGAAAGTTATTCTATCTGTTAAGTTAGATCAATAACTATACGTGAACTAAATTTCAGCTAACTCCATTCAATCATTTAGGCGCGATCAAGCATTGTATTATCCAAACATAGAAATGTTTACATTCCAGCTTTTGATTTTAACATAATCAGCGGAATCAATTAAAACGTTAATCAAGCTTATTGAATAAATTAACCTTTCATAATTCAATCATTTAATAAATATCTGATGCTATCTAAATTCTTCGTTAGTGAATTATATGAGGGCATCGGTTGTTTAACATTTACAGGAGCTATAATTACAGATACAGTTGTCATATTTTGCTCTTTTTCATGTTACTTCGTCATTTTTGATATTTATGAAGCGTGTACGTATGGACCACAGATAACCTCCAAATTATCTGTGGTATGGACCTATTATGAAAAAGTGATCTAAAACAAAATATATCCCCATACCAGAAATAGTGTCAAGCTCATTTGCATTGTCAAAATAACCCACTGTGGAGGCCAGATTGGCTTGTACTTAAACGTAGGTACTCTGAAGAAACCAGAGGTATGTAATCATAATTATGTATATAATAATTCCAATAAAAGCAATGAGAGGTCAAGTCCGATAAAACATTCGTTTAAATGAATTGGTTTTCTGATACTAAGCTCGGAAACGTTCGCATTCCTGTTTGTAAAGGAAAGGGAAAGACAATATTATGGAAATTACAGACCTAAGCAAACCAAAGATAATCATTTGACCAAACAGTTTCAACGCAACGGGGAAAATAAGGAGACCACATGCGAAGGAAAATAACCGGACACACGTAAGTAATAAAAGCGTTGGAGTTGTTCGAAGGTAGGTATATGAATATTATTGCGTTATGTCCGATTCGGGGTCAAGCATTGTTCAGTGTGTAGTTGATGTCCTCAAGTTTCTGGTGGAGACGAATTTGATCTCAAAAATGCCTCTTCTTCTGTTGTTTTATTTATAGCTGAGGTGAGATTTTGACTATCACGTTAAAGCGATCGCTATTTATTGGGTTTTGACAGGAGTACCAGCATCGTACTAATCCCGTCAGAGGTCCGGGGTGGCAAATCAAAATGAGGCCCTTCGTTGGGGACCCTAATACAGGAAATACCAGCATTGTTGCCGAATTTTAGAAGTTTCTGGCGTCAGAAAACTGGCGGTTTAATATTACCCTCGTGTATCGGAAAGCACGATAAGCCGTTGGTCCTACACTGCCTGACCTCTCCACGGTAATGTCGGTTAATCCTCGCTGAAATTGGCCGCCGTCACCCCCGAAATCGGTTAGGAAGATAAAATATTAGATACTAATTGTACCACACAGACCCACAAGATTTATCTGAATGTGCTCATGTCTTTGTCTGTCAGTTCATCAAAATATATCGGATCATTATTACCAAGGCATCTAATATAACTAAGTTAGTAAAAAACAACAATTTCTACACTAAGTACATTAAGCAATGAAAATTTCTTGAAAACGCACTCAACGCTGTCCATCAACAGAAAATTTAATAACCTGACCTCACGTTTATTGCCAGGCCAAAATTCGGACTTTAAAAACAAACATTCCGGAAAAAAGCAAAATAAAAAATGTCAATCTAAATAACAAATTGGGCGACACTTGACGCCCGCAGCGGTCAGCCGGTGTAAACACGAATTATTCCGAATAATACAATAATACAATCTGCGGGTTGACTTGCTGTATAGATTTCCATACATTTCATCCGGGTTGAAGGACCAGTATCCCCAAAAATATATAATGGCCATATATGTATTGAGCTACTCGTACCTAGTTTCATAAATCAAGCCTGCAGTTTCGTACATACCATCACACCTGCAATCCTGAAGGGTTAGGCAGAGTCCAAGTAACGGTAAGCTCTTCAAGTCACATTAAGCCATAAATAAAATTGATTTGTATTAGATGGAATGAAATAAAATTGGAAAAATATTGTGATCAGTGGCTAGGTCGTCGTTGCGTGCATAAATCAAAAACTTTGTATTATTCCAAAATAATCAATTAGGTACCAATTCTTTACATAACATTGGCAATTGGCTTTCTTTACTAAACCTAAAAAATTGTCTTGATCTAATCTTTTCGTCTAGGTATTCAGTGCACAATTAAGCTACATTGTACTATTTTTCATGTCTAACAAAGCTTCGAATATCTGTTTTCCTTCCATTACTTTTCCACAGACAAAATCGTTGGGTAGAAATCAGGGCCTATTGAAAGAAAGGGTCTCAAGATTTCGATTTGAAGGGTATTCAGTGAAGCCAAATACGAAGGAAGGCAAAAATAATGCTAGCAACAAACAATGAACCCGTTGGGACCCAAAGTTTTCTATTGATTTTTTTTACTGAACTCATTATTTCAAAGATGATAATAATAACAAAGACAGCCTTTAATTTGAGAAATCAAGCAACTTTCAATGTGGTTGATTCGGATGGGCGTAATAGCATTTCTATATTCACACTTAACTATTCTTAGTCGCTACTAAGCACAGTTATATTATCCGTATTAGACGTAGTTTTTAAGTAAAGAATTAAGTTACCAAGTAGTTTCCAAGCAGCAAAAATGTATCTTTCAATGTATTTACATTAAAATAACATGAACGGGGGAGAATTTAAAGAATAATAAAGAATAATAAAATAAAATTTATTTATTTATATCTGCTAACGCTAACGGCTGCTTTGTTAACATTCTTAAACTTACGTAAACCTCAGACAAGGATCCAGAATCATGGCATCATAGTCTACACTTCAAATCCCCTAATCATGTTTTCTTTTAATCGCTAAGTAAAATAAATCTCGAAAAATCCATAGGTAGGTATGAATCCCAATTCTACCAGCAGAAGATAATTATTATTCCTTTGTGTATTATTCCTTATGTTGCTATTCCTTTGAACAGCCACTGCCCTGTTTTACAGGCAAGCCTCAATAAAACGCACAAAATAAACCCTATCTAATTAGTAATTGATTGATTGATTAGCACTTATAATAATAA
The DNA here is from genome assembly GCA_951394215.1 of Glyphodes perspectalis. Classification (NCBI taxonomy): domain Eukaryota; kingdom Metazoa; phylum Arthropoda; class Insecta; order Lepidoptera; family Crambidae; genus Glyphodes; species Glyphodes perspectalis. The sequence continues at coordinate 11,275,904 of OX596218.1, read as the reverse complement.
TACTATACTTAATATACTTACGAGTAAAATAAATACTTTTAAATATTTATAAATTTAGCAATTAAGATATATGCAATGCTCTTGCAGGGCGTCACATGTAACCTTTATTTACAATGTACCACCTCTTACTATACTGTGACATGCAATAAATAATTTGAATTTGAATTTGAATTTGAACGTGTGACGAACTAAACGCATTAAACGCTCCCAGGCGCAGAACTACTACTCTAGTGCCAGACTAACACGGTTCTAATTGAACCCATTCATTCCCTAATTGGCCGATCCCATCTCCTTTATGCATCTGCGTGGTTCCGCATTGGAAGCTATCGCGAGTAGTGCCTTTCAGACTTCAATCCTTTTGAGTTAAAATTGAATCCATTCATTATCTCGGTCTGTGTAACATGATTTGCTTTGTCTCTATCTTTAGTTGATTGCTTTGTCTAAACATCTGCGTTGTGTAAATATTAAAACATGAGTAGTGATAGCGTAATTGTAAGGATACGCGTCTTACGAGTTCTGGATTTCGTGTATACGTACATATATATAAGAAGAGAAGAAGATATTAATACTTATAAATGTATGTACGTATTTATACCACTCATTGAAAGAATTGAAACATGGCTATGCTATTACATACAAACATCAAAAGAAGTTAAATATCCGGAGCACGGAGTATCCGGAGGTAAAGACATGTAGACAGTAAAGGCCAAAAAAACAATAGCACGTGGAAAAATATTGAAATAGTAGATTTTACCTCAATTGTGCGTTGATATTGACAGGCCTATAAGTATTGATTTAGACGTCGCTGGCTCGATTCCGGCACCGGGATAAATATTTGTTTCATCTTCATCTTGCTAGCGTTATGTCCCGTGTTTAGACGGGGTCCGCTTAGCCATGATCCAGGATTTAGCGAGTCTGGTAATTACATTGAAGCGACTGCCGATCTGACCTTCGCAACCCTAAGATAGGGGAACCAGACAATTTGTGGATCATGGTTACAAATCCAAAGTTGTTTGAATTTGCAGGTTTCATCACGATGTTTTCCCTCACCGCCGAGCTAGTGGTATAAATACGTACATAGATTTGAAAAATCCAGAGGTACGTGCCGGGCTTGAACCAGCACTCCTCGGTTAAGAGGCGCGTGTCCTTACCATTGAGCTACCACCGCTCCACCGGGATAAATATTTGTTTATAAACACATATTCATTTCAAGTCTGATGTTCGTGGTAAGTTGGTTAATTCCGAATTCCACACCACAAATACATACACGTGAACAAGCTTATTCGGAACTAGCGTCTGCTTGCGGCGTTGTTCGCGTGGTACTTCGAAGAGACATAGCTTATGTGTTATTCTAATGTATAAGCTATACTATTGTAAAGTTTTATTAAAATCCATGCAGTACTTTTTGCGTGAAAAAGTAACAAACATACCCACATCCACACATCCATCCACCCATACAAACTTTCGCTTTTATATATAAGTAAGATCATATTCTTACATGAAACGTACATATTGATATTGTATCTGGGAATATAGGCATTTAATACATTCGTAAAACAACGATACCATCCTACTAATATTATAAACGCGAAAGTATGTGAGGATGTTTAGTTACTCTTTCACGCAAAAACTACTGACTGGATTTTAATGTAACTTTAAAATAATATACCTTATACATCAGAATAGCACATAGGCTATATTTCATCGATGTACCACGCGAGTAACGCTGCGGGCAGAAGATTGTAATATATCAAGTCCTGAACAAAAAGCGTAGACATAATTTTACCACCCGACCTGATGATGTCATATTAGCTAACTCAGTTGTGCTCTAACTAGCAACTAGGCTAACCGTGTGTTAGTTGTAAACTCGACTAACTCGCGTTAGGCTGTGCTCGACGTATCGGCAACCTTTTATGTTGTTACTAGCGGTCCCGCGGCTTAATGCGCGTCGGAAGTTTGTATTTTTTTGACGTGCAAGAAGAGTCGATCGAATTTGTCAGTTAATTCATTTTGCTGACAGTGTTAAAGTAACAGCAAAGATACATATGCCAGTTTGAGAGTATCGTCGGCTGACTTTCAAAAATATTACATGCACTATAAGTGCAGTTTAGCAAAATTTGTTTTCTGGTAGGCATCGTATTCGCCAAATTTGGCCAATATGGTGCTTTTTAATAATATTGATTAGTGTGCTTTCTTTAAGATATTAACTAGCTGGTTATGGTCCAAAATTTTCATTAAGTAATAAAACAATTTTTCCTTTCTGTTTATCAGATTGTCCTAATAGTCAAATAAGTCCAAAAAGAGGGTCGATCTAGGAAATGAGAGGTATAAATCTGAAAACTTGTATAAATATATTTGCAACTTTTAGAATAAATGTTTATATGAATTTTCAGCTTCTTGTCTATCATTCCGAGGTTCAACCCCTTATTTGACTATAAAAATTACATATACATAACATCACGCCCATAATCCCCGATGGGGTAGGCAGATTCAAAGGGACAGCAGGCCCCCTTAACCATATTCAGCCAAAAAATAAGGTTTTATGAAAAAAATTAAAAAAGTTGTGACAATTGGCTAGCTCGTCGCCTACACATTCACATATCCATAACTCGATATACCATTAGTCGCCTTTTACGACATGCTAGGTAAGAAAAACAGCTGGGACATTCTTTTTAAGTCCCAGACCAACCCGGAACATTGGGCTGGATTAGATGGAAAATTGTGAAAAAGTAGTGACAAGTGGCTAGCTCGTCGCCTACACAATTACATACTCAAAACCCCATATACAATTAGTCGCCTTTTACGACATGCTAGGTATGAAAAACTCTTCAAGTCCCAGACCAACACAGGACTTATTGATCTAGTGTTTGTAGAAACTTTGGTTCCTTTATAAAACTCTAAATATCGATTGAACAGTATAAAATTAGCTTTGTCTCGTGAAATATTACAGTCCAAGTTTAATATCGACGTTATTCAAAGCTCGACTTGCTACAAACGAATCTGGGTCAGTTCAGTGGTAACATTATTGTTGTATATTATTGAGCTGGCAGAAGTTTCACTATTGGGTAACAGGACTTTGATGATTTGTTGGACACTATAGATAAAGTTTTGATCGCTAAAAAGGATTCGGCGGTGGTTAGTCTACTGGGACTCGTGGATAACCTCTTTTTATAAATATGTTTTTTAGCGTAAACATTTGGTTTTATCTTATGTAGTGATAAAAGCAAATTTATCAAAATACACCGTTTTTGGGACATTAATCGATTGCCAAGTCTAGTTTTACTGGTATGGCGCTATACCGTCTAACGGCTGCCATTATTATAACGAGTAGTTTAAAAAGAAACCCATAAAACAACTTTAAAACACTCAACATCAATTATGTTTTAGATTACGCGATTTTGGAAGAAAAATTCCACAAAAAATTTTGGTTGCCATTTTCAAAAAGGATCACAAATAACTTCATTCATTGCAACTAGGCCATTTCTACTTTGTGCCAATATTACAGTAGAGACTAATTGAGTCTGATTTCGAAGGGCAAATTGTTGCCGCTAAACTAAGCTAGCTCTTGAACGATAATTAAATTCAGAACTAACGTAAAAATACAATTCCTGCAATAGATTATTACATCGGGGCGAGTTGATAAATTGGATTCTGACATCCTTACAAAATTCCAATATTTGCAGTCCACTGTTCTATTAAAACGAACTATTTTCCAAATCGACTCCGGCCAAATTAATCCGGTGGTCGGTATCTGGAACACGTAGATAATATTTGTACAGCATTAAGCCGAAACGGACGATTCAACATGCGGCACAAGGGTAGGATTGGAATTTATTGGAAATTTCATATGACACCAGATGAGGGATTTTAACAAAACTATGTATTCAACTTCAATTAGGTATCATGTTTGAGTTTACCAGCGAGGTTTTAGTGGAATTTAACTATCGGAAGAATTATTCTACAAATATTCTGAATGTAAAAGTTTATTTTATATTAGTTAGTAGTACTACTAAGTATATATATATATACTTAGTGGTCAGACTAACATCAATACATCGTCCATGCGATAAAGAATAGCTTGACGTCGACTAGTCAATCATTGTCATGGGTTGACATGCTTATTGGACTTCAGTCTTGACTGCCGTTTGCTGTCGTATACAGTTAACTGTTGATGTTGCCACAAAGAGATACGTCATACGATAATGTAAAAATATTAAGCTCTTGACCATTATCATTAAGGTATTAGTGAATAGCTAAAGCCAGCTATTAAGGTATTAGTGAATAGCATGACGTTTGCTTATTATTCTTATTTCAGAGCTTTTAAAAAACATTTTTTTATTTTTTATTGACCCGGGGAATGCTTCATGCACCCTCACGCTTTCCGAAATAGGAAGACGTGGTGTGTGGGACTCCCAGGGATCTCTGATTGGAGACCCATCAACCAAGATACCTAGAATCCATAACTAGCGCCTCGTATTTACATAAATACCTAAATCATCAAAGACTATTTGTCTCAATGCGAATCGAGCCCCGCCTTTTGCGTCAGACATGGCGACTAAACTATAAGACACCAACGGCTCTGCCTTATACTTTAACTGCAACGTATGTTTAACTGTTGGACCCGGCTGATAATTACAGAATTTATGGACGCTATTAATCATATTCAGAGGATGTATTATGGCTGCTTGATACATCTGGTTGTAATTAGTTGAACAACTCCACTAACTAAGCTTGTGCTCTAAAGCAGGATTAATATACGTCTATAAATGTATACACCTGGATCGATTTTAACTGGACTTTCACAGAAAGCTGCTGGAAGTAACTTGGATACTTTTATTTTAGGAAAGTAAATATTATTTGATATAAGTGGTTTGACTTTTGTGCGTAACTGTTAAGTTAATATCTAAATGTAATTGGTTCGAATCGGGAAACTAAAAATAGTCCGTGGGTAATTCGCACCACGGTACCAATCGACGAAATACAAAATAGTACTTTCCGATTTATACTATGGTGCGAATCAGCGACTCCAAAAAGGCTCCTTGTGCGATTCCTTTCGTGGGAAGAACAGCTCGTGGGGCAAAATCGACGAAAGACTTGAAATTTCAAACAAGATTTTTGCAAAATTCGAAGCGGACGAAGTCGTAGGCTACGTCTATAATAGATAAAGTTGTAGTTTGTTGCAGCGATTGTAATGGTGATTGTTTTATAATTATAAATTAAATTATAAATATAATATAATATGGTGCCATATGGCGTTCGGTTCTCTCTGCCTACCCCGCTAGGGAAGTGGCGTGAAGTTTAGTTTAATTTAGTTTTAGTTCTTATAAATATACATAGTAATAACTCGAGTCCATTTAATAAGATCGAATAATGAATACCTACTTTATTTTCAGCAGTTATACTTCACATTTTCTTCCTTAGATAAAGGTCCATAAACTATATTTTCCTAAAGGTGGAGGTTCTAATTATATAGAAAAAAAAACATTGCTTATTAATTGCTGTACAACCTAATGATCGCAAAAGCATTAATGGGCGATTGAATAGAGTGTAATCAGAGATCCTATCTATTTACCTGCTCATTGAAAAGGCCTTCCCAATTTCTGGGGCTCGGGGTCATTAACCTAATTAAGTAAAGTCTAAACACGAGACATTTACCCGTTCCAGTCCTGTTTGTATTTACTTAATTATTTAAGATATAATACAACAGACAATAATGTCATAACTGAAAGAAGAAGGAGGAAGGAATAGGGGGAACCAGACATTTTTTGGATCATGGTTACAAATCCAAAGTTGTTTGAATTTGCAGGTTTCATCACGATGTTTTCCCTCACCGTCGAACTAGTGGTATAAATACGTACATAGACTAGAAAAATCCAGAGGTACGTGCCCGGGTTTGAACCCGCACTCCTCCTCCTTCTCAGGTGTTGAAAGTTTGTATATTGTTAAACAAGCTAAATAGAGATAAAAAAGCTCACGCTATTTTTATCTCAATTTAAATATAACTAAAATTGTTGCGCAATTCCATCACACAAAATACATTTCTTTTGGGACAAAATTGATATTTGTCAATGTTTTTATTGTGGCATCCATCTTTGAAGTAGCACCTGTACACAACTATCACTGATGCGATATTCTATACCATATAATATGACACTGGTATAAATAAGACCCGGGTCCGTATCAACATACAAAACAGATGGCTTGCGAAGTTACGCCAGATCAGCACAGCCGAAAAGGTCAGCCGAAACAATCCCGGCCTTGTAGGTATCTGATGGAAGGGTATTAACGTGAATACATTATTATAGAACGTGCGTGTGCATTGGGTGAGCACCCTCTAAAAATTAATAAAAATATATTCACCATTTAGTAAAAGGTCTAAAAAAATACATCTTGCAATTTGTAAAACGATAGTACCTACCGAAGGTATTTAATGAAACCCAGTTCTCACAAAGGGTAAGCCGTATCTCCGTATATATTGACTTTAAAAATACCAATAGTGTACTAAATTTTAGTAAAAATCTATTTTAACTAGAGTTTCAAATTTCAGTTTCACAAGATCCGTAATAAAAAAAATACGAATGATTTCTTGTGCTCACCCAATCCTCACGTTATTAAAAGGGCCAATATTCTAGCGAACTAGCAATTGAATGGCATTTATAATTTGTATTGTTTCAGTTGACTATAAATATGATTTTGTAAAACATAAAACAAACCACTATCACTGTGCGTTCTTGAGTAATTTTTTTTTTTAAAGTGCTCACCCAAATCTCTTATTTTTGTAAAGTGAAAAACGTTTATATCTCTTTGTAACTAAACGTTGGAGAAAAAGTAAACATGTCAAGTTTTAGTAAAAAACATTACTAAATGCTCATTTAGATACATTTTGATATTTTTGTCTACTTTAGGAGATATACGTATTTCATTGTTTCTATGAAATTCTATAGAGTAGGGTGTTCACACGTTACAAAATAAAGAGACAATATTGATTGAATTTTCTCCAAGCTTTTGCTGTAGTTAAATACTTGCGAAAGAGACATTTTTAATTAAACTTTATAAACATACTTGACTACATAAAAAAATACCGCACGGTCATTTGTAGGTCAGTACCTACAAACTACAGTTAGTTTGAACAGTACCAATGGCAACCACGACAATGGTAGTCCTGCAATGTGCATCACACACTAACTTTGCCCCTAGCAGGAATCAAACCCGCGACCTTTGTATTTTTGAATCTGTTACCACTCTACAATCAAGTAAAGGTGTTTATTTTTAGCTTAATACAAAACATACGAAAAATAAAAATAAAACTGTTTAAATGCACCAACACTAGCATGTACCTATTGTATTAACTGGATTAAAACAAGAGAAATACAGGAATTTTCTTTATAACGAAAATAATATACAACTGAGTCTTAATCAACGGAACTCTCTTTTATTTGTGAAGATCGATAAACTCTAACGGTATTTCTAAGAATTTAATAAGTCCGCCTGCCTTTTACGAGGGATTAGATACTTAAAGTAAGAACAGCTTTATTCCTTAATTAGAAGACGTGATTCTAAGAGGTTTTTAGTAATTAGTAAGAATGTGGAAAATGGAAAATAATTGTTCTGGTTTGATTCAAGTAATATCGCCTACAGTGTGTTAATCCCCCAAAGTCTTAAAGTCAACAAACACACTTCAAGATGTCCAAGTAGTAAGAATGATGTAGAGTAATATAAAATTTGACATCCATGTTATACACTTTATGAAACCGCGTTTATGGTTAATGTTATATAGCGTATAGCCTTACTCGATAAAAGAGCTATCTAATAAAAAAAAAATCAAATCATTATCGTTCCTAAGATTAGCGTGTTCAAGCAAACAAACAAACTCTTCAGCTTTATAATATTAGTATAAATAGCGGTGCCTCGCGGTTTTATCCGCGAAGTTCCCGTTCCTGTGAGAATACGGGGATAGTTTTCGGGGATAGTGCTCCAATTTGGAGCCTATTCTACTAAAAAAAAAAACAAATCTTTCCTCTTTATAATTTTCAAATTCAAATTCAAAATAACTTTATTTATTTGGGCTTCAAGAAAGCACTTGTAAATAGTCAATATACATAAAAAAAAGGATAAGAAATAATACTACCACCGGTTCTAATATTATTATTACAGAGTATTAATGACCCAAGGTTTTCTAAAAAGGTCTTTTTAAATTTCAAGTATAGGTACTCAATACTCGAAGTAGATCGCATTTGCCGTTCTCACTAGCTGATTTTTAAAATAGTTGCCGGTGAAAAATGATAACAGTTCAGGAGTGAATCCTGTGAGGCGCGTCTTCCAGGGGATTTGCGCCGTGACCCGTGAAATGGACTCCGACGCCACGGGACTGACGTCACATGACATGTGACATACAGGGTGGAAGCAATGACACCCCATGGGGCTCAGGTCGATTATTCATGTAAACCGTTTCGTCATCGCACCGTAATCGTTTCCGTTGTCTATGACATGCTCGTGATTACGTTCAAAAATATACAAGCTTATTTTAAGTATATGCGAAACCTCTTACGTACTTATTTATTTGTTATTCTAAAGAACCAATTTAAAATATTTTAGAAAATCACCAATTTTTTTTTTCACTTCTTATACACAATAGCCAATGGGCTTTCAACTACTTTTAGCCAATAATAAGATTGATTAGTTTTAGGCGGAAAATTATGAAAAAGTAGTAACAAGTGTTAGTGCTCGCTCACACTTCGCCTTTTTTTTTATTTCTTCCTAATCGATCCCCGCACTGCTGAGGATCGTAACTTCTTTTTAGGCGATCAATTGTCTGCTTCCAGTTCATTCGGTCAGTCACCTGGTGGAGGGTATATATTTTCATTAACGCAACAAATTTCCATTTAATCTCCTGCTACGTCGTTCTAGACTTAGGACTCGGCACTTACAGTAAATGTATGTATACAATGTGCATACTGCTTAAATCCCGGACCAACCAATTTTAAGCAATAATACCAAAGCAATTATGCCCACTCAAATATTTATATTTCCTTAAATTATAAAACATGGAAATTACGAGCATACGAAGTTTAAATCAATTTGAACTGGTCATAAAGTTTACATTACAAATATCAGTAAATTGAAATACAAACATGTTCGATGTTTATTATACAAGTAATCGTTCTACGCTAGTAATTCGAAATCGAGATAATTATTTATCGTGAAAGCTATCATCTGCGGATTTAATTTATGAATTATTGGAAAACGCTTATTAATATTTCAGGTTTGCGTTTACATAAGTTTTGAATAGAACTTCAAATAGTCTTACAAAATAAGTAAGTTATTTATTTCACAGAATAGATTTTTTTTTAATTGACTCCAAGCTGTGGAAAATGGACAATATAGCGGATTACATTTAAATGTTTCAATTCATCAAGAAACTTCCCCTTTACAAGAGATAGAAAAGTCAACGAACTACATATATAATACATAACATCGCGCCCATAATCCCCGATGGGGTAGGCAGAGTCAAAGGGGCAGCATGCCCCTTCAACCACATTCAGCCAAAAATAAAGTCGGGCTGGGTTAGATGGAAAATTGTAAAAAAGCAGTGACAAGCGGCTAACCTGTCGCCTACACAATCACACACCCAAAACCCGATATACCATTAGTCGCCTTTTACGACATGCTAGGCAAGGACCACAGTTGGCATATTCTTTTTAAGTCCCAGACCAACATGGGACAGTGGGCTGGGTTGGATGAAAAGCTGTAAAAAACGTCAACGACCTAAGTAAGACAAAGTTACCTAAATGTCATTCGGACAGAATGTATCCAGCTTCGGATTTAGTGCCAAATGGCAATAATACCTAGCCCCGATCGTACCGTAATGGCGTCTTTGTAAAACAGCCTACGTCACGCACTAGCCCGGTTTATATTTAAATGCCATGAGACCGTAATAAACTAGGATAACTCGGGAAGAAAAAAGCATCACGCTTTATTTTTATGGCGTCTAACCCGAGCTGGCTAAAAATAAAAACTCGGCAACATTATACGTGGGACGGGTTTTAAGGCAGCGGATGTGCGCGACTGTGGGATTGATTGATAACGAGTTATTGATTTGGTTTATTCGAAGTGGCATTAAATATACAATTCAAAAGTAAGCTAGGATATATATTCATAGACTTAATCAATGATCAACGTTAGTGTAAAAAACATTAAAGCACTCGAACTCATTCGAACGTTCCTTCGAAAGAGTAGTTTTATTGTACACTAGATTTTGCCCGCGACTTCGTCCGTGTAGAAGTCGAAAATGGTTATAAGAGGATTATAATTGCTTTTTTACGTTATTCATTTTGTTATAACATGTAAATTATTAAATGTTTGAATACTTATGAAATATATCAATCTTTATAATATCTATAGTGTAGGGCACTAACGAGTATTAACTTACGATATATATACGATATCAACTTCAAAGCAAATCGCCTCCAAAAAACTTTCATCCCCTTTTTATTCATGTAAGCCATGAGCGATTTTAATGGGGTTTCCATAAGGGGGTGAATTTCAATAAAATACGAAACACTTCTTCCATCAATTTTATAAAGAATTTTTATGCAAAATTTAAAATAAATTGGACCAATGAATCACGTAGTCTTAAACTTTGTCCCTTTTTTACACCCCTTCAGAGGTACATTTCAGAAAATCCTTTCTTATTAGATGCCTACTTCATACAAAGAACACACCCTCCAAGTTTCAGGTTTCTACGATGAACGGTTTAACATGTGTGATGATCCGTCAGTCAGTCAGTCATTTATTATATTTATTATTTTAAATTTTTTTTTATATTACAGCCGGATGGTTCGGTCAGAAAACTATGTAGTATATACGAGACGAAAAAAACAATCTTAAATATCTTTGGTTAAACACTAGTTACTTTCAGATACATAATATACAGTCGATTCAATGGATAACACGCCGCCGATGTAGTTGACATACTGGATGACTTTAGATCCCAAGTTGGGGTCTTTTAGAGGATTCAAATTGCGAGCTTTTATAGGCATATCTGTCTATTAATTATTTGTAATATCACTTATGAAAATTGACTTCTCCTGTAGCTTGGACCAACTAATCCGAGAGGCATACCGTTCCCCCCGGACTCCATAAATCTAGTTGCAGCTGTAACGCGAACCTACCCCGCTAATTTACCCTTGATCCATTCTAACATCCCTTATTTTTAACTAGACTTGCTCCGATGCTATCATAATCCGAGAACCTGATATGGAAATGTCATTTGACGTATAATAATTTATAATGATGTATGTAATGCGTCCTATTAATCGTGCAACATACGCTGAAAGAAAATTCTCCTTAGTCGAGTCAATGAAGACCTAAAACAGACAATCTTAGAAAGTCTCCAGAAACAGTTCAGGCAGTTCTTTTGACATAAATATCTTATACATATTTTTTATAAAATCAATAATTTTATCCTCGCCCCAAAAAGTGTCTGATTTATATTTTTTAATAATCTTCATAAGAGAAGTTCAAAAAACATGCAAAACGTCATATTTTTTAACCAAATCTAATATATCGCATAAAATATTTATACCACTAGCTCGGCGGTGAGTGAAAATATCTTGATGGTACTTGCACATGCAAATACATATATACAAGGTATACCTATACGAAAACCGAAACACCGGTTTAATATTTTTCATTTGAAGAACCATATAAAAAAAAATGTTAGTACCTCAAAAACTCACGAAGTTACAAGCTCTTCGTGTTGCCTCGTTGTGTTCCTGTGAGTATGAATTTGCGCATATAGCGGCGTTTGCGCTTATTAGATAAAAATACCAACGGAACTAAACGACCTTTTGATCTTGTGAATACAGAGTTTAATAATTAATTTTAACTTTTTCTATACTACTATGTACTATGTCCCATGTTGGTTGGACTGTGCAATGTTGGTCTAGGTCTTAAAAATAATGTGCCAACTGTGTATCTTGCCTAGCATGTCGTAAAAGGCGACTAATGGTATATGGGGTTTTGGGTATGTGATTGTGTGGGCGACGAGCTAGCCACTTGTTACTACTTTTTCACAATTTTCCATCTAACCCTGCCCAGTTTTGTTTCTGGCTGAATGTGGTTAAAGGAGCCTGCTGCCTCTTTGAGTCTGCCTACCCCTTTGGGGATTATGGGCGTGATGTTATGTATATAACTTTGTCTAAGATTTTTTTAATATCTATTATTTGGTCTAAATATAACATGATATAAAAACGAAATGCAATCGATTTTATTAACGATTCTGTACAAATAGTTTTCATGTTTAGTATATACTAAAAATAAGGATGTGCAATATACAAATTATTATGGATGTGTAACAACTTTGTAAAGTTCCACCTAGGGAATAGACTTAGGTCAGATCATTATCAGACATTTAAGTAATTTCGGGTGTGAATTTAACCAAAAGTTTAGTTGAGAACTTAAACTAGACTTGATATATTCAGAATCTCGCTTGCTTATATTACGGTATAAGCGGGCACCGTCTAAGCGCAGAGCTTCATAGTCAAGTCAAAATAATCGTATCGAATAATGTCATGAGGATAGGGTTGGGTATACGAGCGCCAACTTAAGCGAAAGTAAGTTGTTAGAAGCATAGAGTTTTCTACGTGATACGAACTTGGCTAAAACTTGATTCTTGCAGACGGGGGATGTTGGTAACGAATTTGGATTAATTATGAAGTAGTTACTGAAGAGCCTGTATGTATATAGGTACATAAATGAGTTGGAACGTGATGATCATGAATGGTTTACTAAAAACTTATTAGTAATTAAATAGTGTACATTTCCATGTACCATACACTGACTAGTAAAAAAAGAAGGACTCCGCGCCATCATACTACAGCGTGAAGCCATCCTTTTGCATGTGTAAGTGTGGCTTAGGGATACCTGATATCGGAAATGTGGAGCACTTTAACATCTAGTGAGTAGGGCGGAGTCCTTCTTTTTTACTAGTCCATGGTTTCTACTAAAATATGATGTAACAACTGTGTACCTTGCCCAGCATATCGAAATTGCGACAAATTGTTACTGAGCATGATTATGTAGGTTATGAGCTAGGCACTTGTCACTGTTTTTTCACAATTTTTTACCAAACATCATATAAACTTGGCTGTTTTAATAACTATACCGCTCGGAAAATACCGCTTTTCTGTATTTTTTATGTGTCCAGTGTCCATGTTGTTGTTATTTCATATGTGTGTAAAATAAAGTATTCTTCTTTTTATTCTATTCTATTGAAAATACTATCTAAGAAAAAAAATTCAGGAGAATTAAGCACCTCCTCCTTTTTTTGAAGTCGGTTAAAAAAATTGTTACATTCAATAGTCAACAACAATATATTGCTTCACAACATACAAATACTCCAACTATACAAAAGCGTTAGGCCACTTTCATAATATTGTTAACTTTTAGTACTGTCCCGAAGGAGCGTCCCGTAGTACACTAAAAGCCCATCTGTTTGAAATAAAATGTCACTGGTAATATTTTTTGAGCGAAAATAAAGTTGTGAAAGCTATTAGGAGAGTCTGGATGCTAGGGAATTCGGAAACTCTGTGAGTGGACATTAAAGCACAATATAGGTATACTGTTACATCATCATATTCCTAGTTTTGCTTCTTAGTTCCTCCCCTGACTTAGTAAGTTTGGATTGTGTGGAAATAACGTCCATATTACGCATATAGCACATTTACAATTTGTGTACTTTCTGAGTATATGCATGTATTGTATATTAATGCTTCTCAGCTTTATAATTCTTAAAATAAAATACATTACATCACATATCATCACGGCCGTCATCCCCGAAGGGGTAGGCAGGGTTAGATTTAGGTTAAGTTGACTGGACTGGGTTAGATGGAAAATTGTAAAAAAGTAGTGACAAGTGACTAGCTCGTCGCCTACACAATCACATACACAAAATCCAATATAAGTCGACTTTTAGGACATGCTAGGCAAGGAACACAGTTGGCAGAATCTTTTTAATTCCCAGACTAAATTGACTTCAATTAATGTCTATGTAAAATGTGAGCCCTCTACAGTGAAAGTTTTCTATACAAATTTATTTAAGCGGTAATGAGCTTTTATTAAAATAACTGCTAAAAACCCCAAGTTTCCTTGTTCCAAAGTTATCATTGTGTAACATTACCATTATATTAAGAGGCTAAACAGAATAAAGAGTCATTTAGATCTGTTTATGTGGCGGGTGCGTCGGCACACCACGCGGCGATGTAGCAGAAACTTTGTGGCCAAATTAAATTATGACAGGGAAAACTTGACGCCCTGAAATTTTATCATCTGTAGGCGAAAGCAAACGTTGACTGTGGTCTGTAGTAAAAACCTATGCCGCCCACAATAACATCTTCAAAAAATAAAACTTACATTCATTTCGATTACTTTCTATTGAATAAAAGTTTAACAACGGTAACTTCTATCAACGATCTAGATGTCTTCTTAGATAATAAACTTCATTTGGATCTTCATATTGAAAAAAAATCAATAAGGCTTTTCAAATGTTTGAGTTTATAATGAGGTCTACTAAATATTTCAGAAGCACAGCGTCATATTTGTACCTGTAAATGCATTTGTTCGTTCTCAACTAGAGTATGCAGTGTCAGTATGGGACCCTCTTTACATGAAGTATAACGATCTTATAGAGAATGTCCAACGAAAGTAACACGCGGACATGTAACACAAGTATTAATCCCACACTTCTTGGCGTATAGAGCAAGGTCACCACCAAATGCGCCATCGAACCAGTCAAATGACAGTTTCATCGCATGAGCATCCACAAGCATATATAGATAACATTCTAACAAATAATAGGTGGATGTATATTCAGTCTATGAACTAAGGCATGCGGCTGTCAAATATTTGGAATTTAATGGAGGCTGTGAAATCATGCCATTTTGAGATTTCAAGCGTGACTAAATGTTGTGGTGAGGTCGCGGCAGTAGGAATATTGTAGAAACTCCGTGGAGAAACGGGTTCAAGTGCTTATCTTAATTTTGTGCTAAATGTGGAGACGATTCGTGTTTCCCCTTTAACTTAATTTCACTGCGAAGTTTTCGGCTTCCGTTCCCGTCTCAGAAGTATGTGCGGTCGTGCAAATGGTCTTTTGGATTGTTGGTTATTTTGTTAATGACTCTTTGTTTTATAGTTATATCTTATTGTGCAACAAATATTTTTTTTCCAAAACCAAAATTGATCACACCGAAAGCCCTGGAGGGTTTTCAATCAATTACTTGCTAATTAGTCAAGAATTGTATTGTCGATTTCTAAATAACTAATAGTAATCAAATCAATATCTTTGGTTGACATCAGATTATATGTAATAATATATTTTTCAATTACAAGAGAAGACCAAAATTTGCTGCAAGAAAGACAAACAACTTACAGACAACCTAGACCCTCGAGTCTGGGTGTTTGTGGTATCTTCGTTAATTCTCATTTCCTGAAATTAATTGGTTAAGCTACTAACTTTGGTAACAGATCAACGTGTGTGTTGTTTGTTATCTTACATTTATTTTCTGGAGCTTATATAAGAACATAGCGTTAAACGCGGACAAGTTCATTGAACTATGAAACTTGCTGGTTGGCTTGTAGTATTTGCTTCCTTCGCCCCTCGGCCAAAGGCCGCCTCCTCAAATTGGTCTATAACTGTCAAATGAAATGCAAGTACGGCTAATATCAAAGTTTGTGCGGCTTCTCCCAGTTTAATTTGATTACAGCGGGAGTTGTTGTGATGTCCATTGCGGGGGATTCGCGAAGAAGTTTATCTCACATAAACAGCTCTAATTGTTTTTTTATATAGGGCAGTTAGCTTAACGTTTAGATAGGTGAAGTCTTCCATAGATTTGTTGGCAGCATTTGAGATTTTTAGATAATCCAATGAAGTTGCATTTAGACTTCACGCTATTGTAATATCAACTACGGTATTGAAGTATACCAAAGACATACGTAAATACGTATACAAAATACTACAAAATACATATATGCATACATACATAAATATATGTGGGAATATACTACTAGAAACACAAACAATTTATGGTATTTTTTAACAAACGCATCTATGTTTCTCATAAAGATTTTTTTTAATTCTAAGTTTCAACTAGATATCTGTCTAGTAAAAAAAAAAAGTATCTCATGCTCACTTGTGCTGTATTAGACTTAAAAATACATAGCTTTATTTACAAACTTGAAGCTTGAGCTTGAACAAATTTCGGAGGAATGTACCTAAGATATTCCAAAATTGGAATGATAAACCTCCCAATTACACGCTTAACAGAATCTTGCTAAATCTATACAACCAGACAATCAACAATTCGTACAAGGGCAATACCATTAAGGGCCCATAAACCACAGGAGGTGCAGCGCTCATACTCGCACGTTTAACCAAACGGTATTTGTTTTTTACGTCTTGAGTGAACGCAGCCGTAGGCTTTTAGTTTTATGGCGCGGAAAATGGCGTATGTTGCTGTAACATTGTAAATGGGTAACAAAGCAATTTGAGGCCGAGAAGGAAAGGTGACGCGTCTGAGCAATCTGGAAAAGATGAGCTAGGAGATTTAGGTTTATTTTTATTTACTTCCTTCCGACACCTATTGGGAACAACAGACTGAGCAGTATATTTTTGTTCTATGTGTAGATAATCACGAAACAGTGATTGGTTTGAATATAAATGAAGGAACAGATGAGTGCTATAGATCTTTTAACTATTTTTTATATCAATAAAGATTTAAACAAACATCTTCTCTTCATAGTCAATGTCTTCATTGCTTAAGGCTTCATTGCTAGCTTGAAGCGTTGATCACATGGTGCACTAAACTTCTCCACGTTTGTCCTCAGCGGTCTTTATCGCCTTAGTTATTGGCAGGCCGGAAAGGGATTTTACCAGGTCTGACCAGCAGGTGGGAGAGCGATCGCTTGACCTTGTTTCATCGACCTGGCCAACTATCATGGCCGTGACGTGAAACAAACATAAGGTTTGCCAAAAACATAATCTTTAAAAATGTTTTGCACTTACATCTAGATCTATCGCAAATATTGCTGTCAATCTTCTAATATTCAATAATGTAAAGTGACGGGCAGACTACTAAATACCAAATACGATTATACTGATCAAAATAAATTTTTAAATTTACTATATTAAAGTCTAAATTCAAAAGCAATGACGCCACAAGTGGTCGTTAGAGCTCCACAAATGCGAATTTTTCCACCACCTCACCTTAATAGGTCTTTTGGTATGAAAATTCGAAGTCTATTTACCGACTCCGTTTAAAACAGTGCTTAATTTCGGCAAAAACACCACCATGTTATCTCCTCGGATTACGGCGGGTAAAGTCATTTTATCTTTATTTATAGGCCCTAAAAGTAATTATGGTAATAGGAGCGAATCTCACTCGGCCCGTCACCTTCACAGCGGCGTGCGCAGCATCCGAATAGACGTTTAGATGTTTACCAGCCGATCTTCATACACACGAGCTGCCTACAAAATGCGTGACGTAAGTGAGTACGTCTACTTTTGGAAATAGCTTTCTTGTGTGTCTGCTTTCGGTAATAGCTTGCTTTGTGTTTACGATTTAGGGAAGGATAGAGAGCGAATGAAAGGTTGTAAGGGCTCTGGTGGCTAAATGATGAGACGAGGTTTGAAACTGGGCACGGATTAATACCACTCGCTCAGCGGTAAGGTAAAACATTGGGATGAAACCTGTGGATTTATATATGAACCTGTGGATGTGTATATCAAATTTATCTGGTTTTCGAAACGAAGGTTACGAAAGTCAGATAGACACTCTAGGCCAGGCATCGGCAAGTAGTTATTGGTGGGGTACAGATACTCTAGGGAATTTTTTAAAGGGGTCCAAAAAATTATGTGAGAAACTACAACGACGGTCTTGAGCCAGTTTTTTGTAGTTTGGTTCTCAAGACTATTAATTTATTACTGTAGGTATTATTTGTACTGGGTATACAACACATTACAATATTTGGAGGTCCGAGATTCAACCTTTCGCGGTCCGCCTGTTGCTGACCGTTGCTCTAGGACCCTTTTTTTTAAACTTTTTTTCACCCGGTGAAATGCATTACGCACCCCCTCTCCGGTCAAGATGGTAGTGGCAGGGTTATACCCACTAAAACTCCGGGATGCATCCTCCACGCCGACTGAGGCTACGCGGGTGTCCTAAGGAATCAATTGCTCTAGGGCCTAGAGCGCTAAAAAAAATGCGCCCTCAAGGACGACCACAAATGCGTTGGAAAGATGACGTGAAGAAGGTCGCCGGTTTGAACTGGATACAAAGAGCGCAACACAGAGAAGAATGGAAAAAAATTAAGGAGGCCTACACCAAAATGGTTGAAAAAGGCTAAAGAAGAAGAAGAAGGGCCTAGAGCAACGATCAGCAACAGAGTCAGCCATAGATCGTCTAGAGTCTATGCGATCCTCGACTAAGCACGGAATATCATAACGCTGACTGATAAAATGAAATCAGTGAACAGTCAAAAAATTAATTATTTCTAATGTAAATTGTCATCATGTTCCTAGTGTTGTGTTTCACTTCTGGATTACGACTAGTGGTATAAATATGCATATTTTTTAAACCCCAAAAGGGGCGTGCTCGAGTTTGAACCAACAATTACCGTAATGACCCGCGTGCTTTTACCTATTCACCAACCACAACCAGCAAACAGTCTGCGTGAAAAACGGAAACCGCAATCCAGTCTTCTAATATCTCTATTCAAATGGTAAGTATGATTCAGGAGTAATATCTATCTGCCAGGCCGCCTATAAATCTAGGCTTAACCGTGCCTCTAGGGATCGCGCTGGATCCTTCCCGGGAGGTATTATGAGTATTATGAGGAATCCGGGCTTCAAACGCCACAGGTGTAAGATTAGATTTCTCTTTGGAGCCTTGTTTGCTATCCCTAAACTTTGAGTTAAGTTGACCTTTTAAATAACTTTGCACGTTTGCTCATTGAATATGCATTCATTGAGATGTTAAAGCGAGGGTTGAAATAAAAATACGATTTGGGAAATAACTTTAAGCTTTTTCACAAGATTGAGTTGAATGTGTAGGTAACTACTACATATTTTATTATGACGGTCAAAGTTATTCCGATACTTATATTTTCAGTAGATTGAGATTTAAAAAAAGCTTTTTTTTACAGTCTCATTATTATTTAAAATATATATCTCTTATCTCTTTAAAATAAAAAAAACGAGTCTCTAGGTACTTAGTTTCGTTTAAATAACGCAAACGCTGCCATTTCGTCATAAATATTGTCCAGTAAATGCTTCTTACGTTACCACAACATGACCGCTTGGACCTGGATTATAATATTATACATTGGCACATCCATTTGAACTTTGGAGGAGCGACAGAACAAAACATGATAATTCAACTTTTTGTAAAATAATCGTTTCAATTAACTAACATTACAGCGATGCACATTCCCGAACCTACTGAGCTGCCACTGCAGATAAATTACGTATGTTGTTACCTACTCAGAATTAAATAAACTCTTCATACATACATACATACATACATACATTCATAACATGACGCCCATAATCCCCGAAGGGGTAGGCAGAGTCAAAGGGGCAGCATGCCCTTTCAACCACATTCAGCCAAAAATAAAGCCGGGCTGGGTTAGATGGAAAATAGTGAAAAAGCAGTGTCAAGCGGCTAACCTGTCGCCTACACAATCACACACCCAAAACCCGATATACCATTAGTCGCCTTTTACGACATGCTAGGCAAGATCCACAGTTGGCATATTTTTTTTAAGTCCCAGACCAACATGGGACAGTGGGCTGGGTAAATTCTTCAAATTAGCCAATTCTCTCTTAAACGAAGAATTTTCGTGTTCTAATCACCTTTCTGTCAGATGTTTTCACTTTACATCGATTCTCAGAGAACAGAGACAGTCAATATCAATATTAACATAATAATGAAAATTCCAGGAGGATCGAAGTCCTTCAAATTAGCCGCCTTCGTCAAGTGTTTCGTCTGGGGCATGTCCTTATCGCAAAATATTCAGACATTGTAACCTTGCCACTGACGTTAAAATATAAAGTGCAGTAGACCCCGTATAATTTATTTGATGGTCTTGGTTCAGGGGTTTTAGAACTATTTTACCGACATTTTTTGTCTCTTTTGATAGTCTAGTAGAAGTAGTAGTCTATTTACTGATATTGTACTATAATAAGCTGTTTTGTTTTACGCTTAAGACATTTCCTACTAACACCTTTATAGCTTAACTAATTCCTAACTGTGATAAATTCCACAAAGTATTGTTTAAATTGGCCAACACAAGCTACACAACGCTTACACACTGCACTTTTGCAAACCAATTATCAGGTATAGCGATTAATTGTTCTCGAACGTAAGTAACCCCTGTACTATGAACACTGGACTACGAATAACATAATGGAGTACCATCACGCCCGTAATCCCTGAAGGGGTAGGCAGAGTCAAAGTTAAAGTGGCAGCTAGCCCCTATAACCACTTTCAGCCAAATCAGACTGGGCTGGGTTAGGTGGACAATTGTGAAAAAGTAGTGACAAGTGGTTAGCTCGTCGCCTACTATTGTATATCGGGTTGGGTATGTGAATAATCACATATGTGAATAATCTTTATACGTCGTCTTTTACGACATGCTAGGCAAGGAACACAGTTGGCATATTATTTTTAAGTCCCAGACCAACATGGGACAAAACGAATTTACCATAATGCCGGAATAGGCCAAGCATAATCAGTTAATCAGTCTAAACAATACTATTTAATAAAATCCACAAAAATAAAATCCTATCGGGTTAGATGGAAAATTGTCCAAAACTATTGACAAGTGGCTCTTCGCATACATAATCAGAAACACAAATAACCAACATAGGTATCATTTATCGCCATTTACGTTATATTAGGCAAGGAACACAGTTGCTACAATCTTTTTGAGCCCCGGACCAACATGGAACAATCTTCTCGTTTTAAGCAAACAATCCCACTTGCTCTGTGGCTTACTTAGGACGATCAAATCCTACAAGGCAAGATTGCTACAATCTCAAGGTTACGTCAATACAGCCGACGGCTTTCCTCAACAAAAACAAAGATAAAGCGTATGTGAATGCGTCAGTTTGTTTGTACACGACTCGGTCGTATCCCAGCCGTAAATCTTATTTTACGCCTGTCCTCAGAAAGTGGGCTAAACGACTGTGCAGATAGCAACAAACTCGATGGAACCCCAACAGACAAAGAATAAACAGCTATGAAAAAATGAAAACCATATTTTTGGGTTTGGGAACACGATTATCACAATTTAGAATATTTTTTTCTTAGTCGCAACGAATCTTTTTGTTTCATCTTATTGTATGGCTACCACTAGGGTTTACCCTTGTATTGTTAGGCTTTTAGCCTCCCCGTAAGCTTCTGAAGAAAATATTTTTATATGATGATTGTAATCATACGAAATAGCTGGACATGTTTTTTTTTAGATACAGACGACTCCTTTGTGTCTGGGGATACCAAGCGTTATTAAAGTGGCACAGATTTCTCTCATAACAGAAAAAGAAGAAGACTTCAATAATAAATAAATTCTTCAGACTGGCACAACAATTCCCTAGTCCCAAATTAAGCTTATAAGCTTGTGCTATGGATACTAGGTGAACGGATAGACATACTTAAATACGTTTATAAACATCCATGACTCGAGTACAAATATCCATGTTCATCACACGAAATATTTGCCCCTAGCGGGATTCGAACCCGCGACCCTTGGTTTCATGGCCAGGGTCTCTGACCACTCGACCAACGGGCCAGTCTAATAATATCCTCACATGACTTTTTAACAAGCTGTTTGTATACATTAATTAATATACTTCAGTTATCTTCTTGTATGATTGTTGGCAAGTCAATTACATTAAAGTATTTGTTGAAATATTCATTGTTAGAAATTGTCAGGTCAAAGATTGTGATATACCGAATTAATCTAATTTACGTAATTAAGCCTTATATATAGATTATATACATACTTAGGTAGTTAATTTATGTAAGTTAACAAAGAAAACTCTGCAATTTTCCATTCGTGAAAATAATTTAAAACACATACATTGTACTTAGCTAATTAAAACCTTGAAGTGCGAACATTCGTGCCCTTTGGCATTTGGTTACCGTAATAAATAACCGTGCACGAGGTATGATATTGGAACCTGAAAGTTTCTTATTTACGCTCCGTATATTCTCTTGTTTCGAACGAACTTTGGAGTGTTTCCAATTTACATGATAATTCAAACATGCAACACACGTGTGAAGTTAAATCTATGTATGGGAATATGAAAGTGGAAAATAGCTTCGAAGCAAACAAGGCTTCACAGCACTTGTTGGAGTATAGTATAGAGACAAAACATCGTTTCTTTTATTTTTTTTTGAACTACCTAGTATTTTGTAGCACCTGTTTTTTTTATTTAGAAATGCTAGTATTGGGCGCAGTTTGGTTAGATACATACATATATAAAATCACGCCCACAATCCCCGAAGGGGTAGGCAGAGTCAAAGGTGCAGCAAACCTAACCAGTTGCGTTAGGTTTTCGATAAGAGAATTTTTCTTTTTTTGGCTAAGTGCGCAGTTGAAAGATCTTAACTGCTCATTGGACTCTACCCCTTTGGGGATGGCAGATGTATGTATGTTATTGAAAAAAATGTTATGAACAGTGCCAACATCAGTCTTCACAAAGGGTTGGCTTTTGGACGTACCAGTATTTTCGGAGCCAAGCGTATGCTGTTACATCCAGGCAACCGAAAATAGACTTTGAGCTATAAATAGCCCCTTTGACGGTACTAGCTGCTAACAGGAATTTCTAACTAGGGTCTAAAAATAATTCACGTATATTCAATGCTATTATATTTATTCTACAACAATTTTGCGGTTAGTTAAAAAAATACAACAATTTTAATTTAACATAATAATCTGGTTTTTCATAAACGTCATCTGGTGTCAAACACTCTAGTGAAAGTCCCAGTGTTTCTGACATAAGGTGTCTTTACAGACAGAGAGAAAGCATCGGCGTTCCTGAAATCAAAATAAACAGACAATGAATTCCTTATCTGTTAAGATGCGTTACTCTCAAAATGACCGACAAACCCATCAAGCATCCCTGTACGTAATAAGGAAGCTCATTTGTCCACTGCTTTTGCAAACTTCGTTAGCTGCCTTTTAGTATCGGGTCCGAATGGCTTCCGCGGGGAGCAACGTTAACTCAAGTGTAATCCCCGAGGAGACGGACCCGTTAAGATTGCGACGGACGTTGAAAGAGATTTCACTTAAAAAAAACAATTTATTATGACCGCACTCCTTTTTCTTCTATCTTCAATTTGGTTTGCTGATGCGCTTTGAATTGATTTTGATTGGTTTTGAAGAAAATCTACTGTTGTATTAAAGATTTATCCATTTATTAACCAACTTAAAAAAGGATGAAGTTCTCAATTCTTTACAATCATTTTTTATAGTCAAATGTGTTTAGCAGTAACAATTTATCGCTAGGATGCCGTACTGGATAAAATAAATATTTTCCATTGAAAATTGATTTTAAATTATATACATAAATCTGCTATATTTTTTTTTTCAAATCCGTGAAACCAAACGTTATAGTGTGTTCGGTGAGTAATTTTCCTAATAAATCCGGAATTGTATCAGCAAGTGGAATATGCAGCAACTTATCTTACGCCCGGATAATACAAAATGTTAAGCAAATTATACATACATAACATCACGCCCATAATCCCGGAAGGGGTAGACAAAGTCAAAGGGGCAGCAGGCCCCTTTAAGCACATTAAGCCTAAATTAAAACTGGGCTGGGTTAGATGGAAAATTGTGAACATTTAGTGATAAGTGGCTAGCTTGTCGCCTACACAACCACACACCCAAAACCCAATATACCATTAATCGCCTTTTACAACATGCTAGGCAAGAAACACAGTTGGCACATTCTTTTTAAGTCCCAGACTAACATGAGAGAAGCAAATTATATTTTATTATAATCTAGTAATTTTAAGCATATCCATTACAAACAAATAACGCTTTCCTCATTTGTAGATAAGTAAACTAGCCAAATTCTCCCGTCTCCACCTTAACATACTGCATCATTTGGACCGTAAGCTACACTAAACCAACCCAACGGGGAATAGAACCCGGATATGGGAACAATTTTACTTTCCGCCAGTTATTTACCTCGGTACAGACGTTGTGACGTCGGGAAATGTCACGTGCGATAGGTACATACATATATACTCCTGTAAGTATACCTCTAGTAGATAGATAGATAGATATATTCTTTATGAACGAAAAACAGATACAGAAATAAGGAAGTAGTATGAAGAAGTCATGATTCCTACAATTTATTACAGAAAGCTTTCTGTGTTGTCTTATAATTCCGTCTAGGGAGTATTCGGAACATGTTTGTTGAGTTTCTGCAACGTGTGTTTATAAATGTTTCCTGAGTTGTAGTTAAGTTCATTTTGATTATCAGATATTCAGCGCATACGATGTAATAATGGTACTTGATAACATTCGCGTATAATACAATAAATGCAAAGTCAAAGTCAAAATACTCTTTATTTATATAGGTTTGAAACAAAAACTTATAAATCGTCAATTCAACAGGAAAATCAACTAATAATATGAATCTACCACCGGTTCGGAATGTTGCTTTTACCGAGAAGAAACCGGCAAGAAACTCGGTAGTTACTCTTTTCAATAAGAACACGTGCGATTATTTACTGAGTATAATGTTAACGAAAACATGAAAACTCGAACAAAATATTTAAATGTAGATACAGTGAGAACGTGTGTGAACAATAATAAAGCATTTATTAGGTATATTAAATTGTGCTGGGCTAAAATACGTATAGTATTTGAATACTTTTTCTATTTTTCAGTTGAATTGACGTCAACAACAACAAAATTAGACGTTAACTAATTGTTAGAATCTTTCTTAACGGAAAATTTCTTAACATTTTTAATTTTTTAAATAATGTTTTTTTGTAGGTGAATGTGAATAGGTGAACAACCTTGCAGGAGTAGATTACTGACATTATAAATAACAACGTTTCTTCTATTCTTCGATATTGTTCGATGTTGGTCTGGGACTTAAAAAAGAATGTGCCAACTGTGTTTCTTGTCTAGCATGTCGTAAAAGGCGACTAATGGTATATAGTGTTTTGGGTGTGTGATTGTGTAGGCGACAAGCTAGCCACTCGTCACTACTTTTTTACAATTTTCTATCTGGCCCAGCCTAGATTGGTTTCTGACTGAATGTGGTTAAAGGGGCCTGCTGCCTCTTTGACTCTGCCTATCCCTTCAGGGATTATGGGCGTGATGTTATGCTATGTTTTGTTTACGATTCTTTTACGACTTTTCCTAAATCGACAAAAAAAACGGTTTCCAAACTAAATAAACAAACAGCTGATGTACTTTGTACGAAAATTCGATTTTGTTTTTCCATTTAAGAAAAATCGTAGAACAAATGTTTTTGTTTAGAATGTCAGTAATCTACTCCTGCGAGGTAGTTGATGTTTTACAAATGAGCCTGTATATATATGTATATATATATATATATGTATGACTTATAAAGCCAAATGATCCAGTCTTCGCTTTAACCGACCATGTCTTCCGGGCCACAACTGTACTCAGCCGCTTTGAGCGTCTTCCGGGATGCCTTTTGCGGGCTATTTGTAAGGAGATTTCTTGTTTGTATTAACACGACACGAGACGACGTAGGACCTTTGAACTATTCGCTAATTAGAACACATCGTAACAGTGTTATTCCGTATGGTGTGAACATTGGCATCTATATATATTTTTATGTTTTCCACATATTGTATACTAGCAGCGCCCCGCGGTTTCACCCGCATAGTTCCCGTTCCTGTAGGAATATGCGGATAAAATATAGTATATGGTACTTCCGAATAATGTAGCTTTTCAATGGTGAAAGAATTTTTGAAATCGGCATAGTAATTTTTGAGTTTATTAATTACAAACATACACACACACAAAAATACAAATCTTTCCTCTTTATAATATTAATAAGTATAGAAGTAAAGATGTTTTTGTATATATTTTTTTTTTATTATTTGTTAGTTTAAGGCCTAGTGTTGGAAAGTCACTCCGTAAACGCATCTGATTGAAAGTGCTTTGTAAACATTAAACATAAGTCACTGTGACAGTTAGTATACCTGTCTCGTTTACTCTTCGTCTCGCCCTCTGTCTTACCCATGTCCGCTTGAATGGTACGTGTTTTTCTAATATCTCGGATCCGGATTAACGTGGAAGACTCTTCCGAACGTCTTCTAAGTAGGTAGAAATAGTCTGATATAATATATTAACAAAGATAAATTGTCATAACAAGTTGTTATTCACAACTTTTATTACAAAAATTCGACTGGCCCGTTAGTCGAGTGGTCAGAGACTGGCCACGAAACCAAGGGTCGCGGGTTCGAATACCGCTTGGGGCAAATGTTTCATGTGACGAACATGGACATTTGTACTGAAGTCATGGATGTTTATAAACGTATTTTAAGTATGTCCATCCGTTCACCTAGTATCCATAGTAAAAGCATAAGCTTAGTTTGGAACTAGGGAATTGGTGTGTCAGTGTGGGGAATTTGTTATTTATTATTACCTATGATTTGATGCACATAAATATGTGGAAGAGGTTAGGTAACGTCTTAGAATTTCTGTGCAAAGAGCTGTACGGGGTCCCTAGTAGGGATATGGGCGCGATAATGGGCGCGGGGGGGATGGAGTTCCACAGTTCAGATGGAGATGTTATAGATATTGATATAGGATGATTACAGGAACTTGGAGATAATATGAGCCCCCCCCCCCCCCCCCCGACCACGGGCCCGGGCGGACCGTCAGAGGGCCTCGCAAAATATACCTTCCCCACATTAAGTTTAGGTTTTGCGCCGTCACTGTCTGTATACCCTTAAACATAAACCTATTTGGACGGCTGAACCTTACCTTTGAACTCGTATAAAGCTAGTAACAACCTATTTCCATTTTATATTTTCACGGCATACTTAATCCTCGGCGAAATTATGCGAGAAGAATATAAAGAACGTTATTAAAGAAGCAATAGAAAGTTTCACTTAATAAAAACGGAATGGTTCCGCGATTTCGGCGTATCCTCGACGGAGTTCGGCAATCAAGTCGAAATATCATCCGTATTTTTATGATTGTCACCGAAAAGTCGTCAACGGGACAATCGTTTTTTTTTTGTCTCATTTTATAGTACCTACGTAGTAGATATGTTATAGATATGCCTGTACAATGGCTTAAGTAGCCAATTCCTAATATTAGAATATAAGCAAATATAATCTGTGCATCAGTTTGCTATGTTTTCAGGGCTAAATAAATAAATATTCGACTTCATCACATACATTGATCTGACTCCGAGGTAAGTAGCTTAAGCACTTGTGTTACGGATATCAGAATCAACAGTGGTATTACAAATATATACTTAAATATTAGATATTAACACCCAGACACAGAACAAACACAAGTACTTATTCATCATACGAATATTTTTCCTGGGTGGGAATCGGAGGCTTCCGGCGACTGGAACCACAATCAACTGGAACCGCGGTTCCAGTTGCCGGATACATTTAATTTTAATATTTTCTTCCGGCGACTTCGAACCCACAACTCTTGGCGCATGGGGCAGGGTCACTACCAAGTGCGCCATCGAGCCAGTCAAATAACTTGCTAGATTGTGATGTAAGATAGGTACACTAAAAGTTTAAATCTTAACTCAGAAACTGGATTGCTCTTGACCGCAATTGACTTATCCCCTTTTATTATTCGTAACATGAATTATTGCTCTGTACCTCACGAATTTCATTTAGACTCTTAAAGTTACACCCAGAGGTATGGATAATTTATGACCTACTCAACATAGCGCCTTATTTATAAAATAGCGCGTTTTTACTTACTCATCTAGTCAATTAATATTAAGTAGTTACACATACAACTTCGTTACATAGATTTATATACGATTGGCAAAACGCCGATATAAGAAAGAAACGCTTAGTTAAGTTTAGCCGGGCAGACTTATTGGGGCGGCAAGTCACAAAATCCGATACCTACAGCCGATACCCGTGTCCGAGCCTCCGATGCGAATACAAAAACCCAAAAAAAAATACCGCAGGTCGAACTACGCGGTTCCCTGCTGTTCTGTTTCTAGTGTTTCTGTTGCCGATTTCGGCCGCCGTTTATTGAAGCTCACGAGTCCGCCGCGTTGGTATGGGGACGATTTTTGGGAAACAAATAGAACGGTTGCTCCTATTCTGTCATGACGTATGTCAACTGCTGTGCGAGCTTCAGTCAAAAACTAAAATTCGGCTTTGACTAAATCGTGCTCTGGGGAGAATTTTTTAGTCGGCTAAAATAATAACAGTTCGCTTAAGAATGCTTTGAATAAAAACGTTTTAGAATAACTGTTTTTAATAAGTAAGTTTTAATATGTAAATAATAAAAAGTTATTCTAACTCCACCTACTGACAGAATAACGTTTTCATTAAATATTTGAAAGGCTTTTCAGACATTTTACTGTAAAGCACAATTGACACGATGATATTTATGTGTGATGACGAAATCACAATCACTCATTGCATAATAATTAAACAATCTTTAATAGCTTTAAATGAATTCAATTTAATATGAAAATAAAGTAAAGTTTTAGAGTGATGAATTTCAAAAATAAGTTTCATATTAATACCGTTTATCGTAAAATATTACACACCATTCAAGAATATAGCAAGTAGATGTTTTTGGCGTCTACAGCTTGTTGAATCGCGTACTAGTTTACACAACAAACTCTTTGGTCCCTGCAACACGCCAGGCGTGTCAACTGGCTCGGAATCGCTACGGAGCTAGAAACGGCTTCATTTCACGCCGGGTGCGTCTTTTAACACGGTACACAGTTGACTTTCCGAGTCTACACTCTGAAGGAGTTCTCTGACGAGATTTGAAAGGTTCCCTGAATGCATCTAGCTTAGTTCCCCTTCGCTTTTGAGATCAGTGTCTTTCAAGAAGTCTCTTTCAATGTTACCGAGAATCGAGTTAACTGTAAGTAAGGTGACTTTTAATTACTTTTGCGGAATACGACTGCTTGATATTGTGAGGTAGCAAAGTAAAAGCAATTACGTAGGTATGGAATGAAAATTCTCACTAATGTTATAAATGCGAAAGTGATTCTGCTTGATATGTTTTCAAGCCTAAACTACGATGGGTCGCTTTAGACCATAAATAGCATGAGAAGCATGTTTCTAAACATGTTAAATGTTAAAGGGGCTTGCTGTCTCTTTGACTCTGCCTACCCCTTCGGGGATTACGAGCGTGATTTTATGACTTTGTATGTATGTATTAATCAATGACAAATTTTTAACAGTCAAATCAAAGCTAATATATTTAAAAGATCTATTTGTAAGTGTAACTCGAAATTTTTCTTATACAACATGCGATGAAGCTGGCAAATCATCATATACACATATGTGTATGTATAACGTTCAGGTAATATTACCTGAACGTTAAAAGTCAATACACAATAAAGTTGAAAACAAGAGTAAAGTAATTTGAAACAGTTGCGTGCTCGCTGATAAAGACACCTGGTTCCTAAGATAATGCCGCGACGTAACACAAATCCGGATTATACGGTGCCATGTCGAAATAATGTATGGCGCGGTGCTCCCGGCGTTTAACCCTCTCACTCATGTCACAGTGGAACTGATGACAGTAAAGCTTATTCGCAGAGAAATTCAGTAAAGAATGTTTACGGACTTTCTTAGGCAGCTACTTTTTGTTTGACTTCCATACATGCATATTATCATCATGTTCCTAATTCCCGAAGGGGCAGACAGAGTCCAAAGAGCAGCAAGGTCATTAAACCACATCTAGTCAAAAAATAAAGTTGAGTTGGTTTAGATAAAAAAAAAGTTGGTTTAAGACTCAAAAAGAATCTGCTGTGTTTCTTGCTTAGCATGTCGTAAAAGGTGACTAATGGTATTGGGTATGTGTTTATGAAGGTGACAAGCCAGTCAGCCATTTTATCTAAATTTTGTTTAACTAGCTTCATTGCTCCTTGGACTATCCCTATCCCTGCGGAGAATACTAGTGTGATGATATTCGTATATAACGCTATGCTACGTGAAGCGATATTTCCAAATGTTAATAAGCAAGAGAAAATACTATCCTCACAACAAATTCATTCGTATATAAGTAGATTTCAGAGAAACTGCGAGACTAACCTATTTACTGCTGTTCGCTCAAAGGTAGAAGTTCTAAATTGTCGAGTATAACTCTCTATGGCGTGATAACGTTTACCTGCACTGTAATTACTCCAGTCGTCTCTCTATACTGTGCTAGCAAATAGATTAACCGCTAACTTCACCTTAATGCTTCTGAGTTCACTCACAGACATTTTGCATATTATTATAGTGTTGACTTACTGGCTTTTAGCGTTATTTTGGAAATCCAAAGCGCTAAGTAGTGGAGAACGGATTATTCTAAGCTTACGATCTGCTTTGACTTAGTTTTAGAAAGTTAACAAGCGTTGGTTAGTTTAGTCTTTTGATGTATTCGTCATGACCTGTTGGGTGTTAATTCGAATTTACACATCAATATATATATAAATCAATGCCACTTTTTGTTGTAATTTTATAACTCAAGAATTTGGTTTGGATAGGTGAGCCCGTCACCACTCCAAACCAAATGTTTAGGCTTTGTTCGGACTATTTAGTAGATGGTATATGTGAAATTTGCACCAAATCGGTAGAGCGGTTCTTCATTTATCACATCTTTTGTAACAAATGAATTCAATAAATGGCGGATCATTTTGTTAACGGGGATTTTGCTGTCAAATCGAAACTTTTTTCAGATGGGGATTTTGCTGTCAAAATGAAACTTTTTTTCAGTGTTTAATTTGATGTTCCAATTATAATTTATTTATATTTTACTTTATACATAGCGAAGCACGTACCGGGCCGCTAGTTGTATATATATATACATGAGGTGCGTCCTGCACACGAGCATAGCCATTTAATACATATATAAGTATATGCCCGCTCGTAGGACGCACCTCTGTAGATTAAACGATTTAATTATGTACTTTAGTCACATAACGTGGCACTAAGAAGATATTGGTTTTATGCTGCATTTACCTATTATGAATCGACTTTAATCTATACTTTAAACCACGTACGGGGGTAATAAGAACGCTTGACCTAGACAAATGCAGATTAATTTTATATTTTAAGTAAATATTACTTTAAAGTAAAAATTTTCTAATTTAACAGATTTTATTCTTGGACTTAACAAAATTTACAGAATATTTTTTTAATACAAAAGTGGTCGTCTCGAAATGAGTTTGTCTGAATAGACAACATTTTCATCTGAAAACCTTAACCTTAAAGAGCGATGGTTATCTCAGAAAGACGCGGAGAATGCGTGGTTCATAGATAAATAGTTAAAAAGTTATTTTACCCATACATTTTAATATTAAACAAAACACATTTAATATAAAAATCAAACAAAATAACCAGGCTGTATATAAATAATGTCTTCGCTATCCAAATTACAAGCATCTTCAAATTTGCAATATAATTTACATCTCCACTCATTTAATTACTTTACCGACCACCTATTATTTGAAAGAGAAATTAATTTGAAAGCGACATGGGAATTAATTAAGAGTACCTGGTATCTGTCACAGTAATGTTTAAAGCAGTAATGATTTAATTTTTGCCCAACTTGAGTAATAGTAAATTCTCCAGACTGATACCAATTCCCTAGTTCCAAACTAAGATTATAAGCTTGAGCTATGTATATTAGGTAAACGGATAAACATAGGTACTTAAATACGTTTTATAAACATCCATGACTCGAATACCTACAAATGTCCATGTTTATCACACGAAACATTTGCCCCTAGCGGGATTCGAACCCGCGACCTTGTTTCGCGGCCAGTGTCTCTAACCACTTGACCTTACCTATTATTATATTATGAAACTATAACTAAGATAATATATATTTAGGTCGATAAGATATTTTTTTTCTAATTCGATGAATGACTTTTTTTATTGTGCTGATACTGGGAGGAAGAAATTAGTATACCATTTACGCGGACCAGACCGGGAAATATCTATTCTATAAAGATCCAAAAACTGCCTTACTATTTGCCTTAAACATTTATCTAAGATTAATTAAATTTTAAATGAAGTTAGGTTAGTGGCGTATGTGAGTATTATATAATAAGATAATAGCGAAAAATGCTGTCTTAGAACCGTGTCTACTCTGATATTACAAAGAGGAATATTTGTAGGTTTATAGCTCATATGTTTTATCAATGTACTGGACAGATTAAGACGCAGGCAAAAACTAGTTATTTTTATAAAGCACAGTTTTAAACAGATAAATCTCTTTTATTATTCTGTAAATAGAAATAAGTGCAGTGATATAAGAAACGAGCTATGACTAAGTGTACCTACTTAAAAAGCTTACTTTGACACATTTGCAATACATCACATAAATTGTTTCTCTACTGACATTATTGTTACTGTGACATCTATTTTGCAATTCACCTTGGCTATGAGAGAAATCTTTGTCTCCACAATCCTCATAAAACGCGTCAATCTTATTATGTCTGACGTTAAACAATTCATTATGTTCATTTCAAAGGATTACCTACGCGTTTGCTATTAATTATGTATTTTGTTTTCGAATACCGATACAAATAATTGACAGGCTATTTTATTTTTGATCTGGGTAAATGCGTTATTTTCATCAAACTACCCGGTGCGTGGGATTCCCAGGGGCCTTTCTGTCAGAGACCCTCACTCCGACCAAAGATATTAGGTGACCTGGGTAGATCTACATACTGTGCGATAAGTGTATACTAAATATAAATATTCGACTACATCACTACATTGATCTGATTCCGAGGTAAGTAGCTTAAGCACTTGTGTTACGGATATCAGAAACAATCGTGGTATTACAAATATATGTATACTTAAACACACCCAGACACAGAACAAACACAATATTCATCACACGAATGTTTGTCCTGGGTGGGGATCCAACCTACAACCCTTGGCGCATGGGGCAGGGTCACTACCGAATGAGCCATCGAGCTTGTCAAAATATACTACGAACCTCGCGGGGCTTTTTAATCAACTTGTATACAATCAAAGAAATACCTATAAGTAAATAGACTTTTCATACTTACATAACTTAACACAATACAATAACTGTCCTGTAATGTGCGATCTCTCTAAAGCCGTGAATAACCAAATATATTTCTATAGGATTTCGAGCAGTATTGTTTTTGAAATCCAGGGCAAACCCTTATCCAGTAATAAACACGGACCCAATAAAAAGGGACCCTAATTTTCGGGTCCTAGCATTTTGAATGCTCCCAAAAGCGCCTAAACAGTGAGGTACGATTTGTTAGCACAAACACTCCATCATGGCGAAACAACAGATTTGTATGCGATGCTCCAGCCTATGTTAAGGGTTTGGGCTTTAGGGACGAGCTTCAGTAATTCAGGAATCACTAATTAAGTTCAAATACCTACTATTACATCATATCACGACTAAATACCAGTGTTTTTGACTACTTTAATTTTATAGAAATGTAAAAATTCTCAGTTTGAACATTACTACATACATAACATCACGCCCATAATTCCCGAAGGGGTAGGCAGAGTCAAAGGGGCAGCAAGCCCCTTCAACCATATTCAGCCAAAAATAGAGCCGGGCTGGGTTAGATGGAAAATTGTGAAAAAGCAGTGACAAGTGGCTAACCTGTCGCCTACACAATCACACACCCAAAACCCGATATACCATTAGTCGCTTTTACGACATGCTAGGCAAGAACCACAGTTGGCACATTCTGTTTAAGTCCCAGACCAACATGGGACAGTGGGCTGGGTTGGATGGAAAGCTGTGAAAAAGGAGTGACAAGTGGTTAGCTCGTCGCCTACTTAGACACATACCCAAAAGCCCGTAAACCGTTAGTCGCCTTTTACGACATGCTAGGCAAGAACCACAGTTGGCACATTCTTTTTTTTTTGTCCCAGATCAACATGGGCCAAGTCCCAGACCAACATGGGACAATTGAACATTACTAATCTATACTTATAATAAATCTGTAGAGAGGTCAATTCTGTACATGAAATATATTTTCAAAATAACTATCAGGGGGTGATTAGTGATCGATACTGATGCCAAAAATGCAATCAGTAAAAACTTTGTCTGTCTGTCTGTCTGTCTGTCTGTCTGTCTGTCTGTATGTTCCTTATAGAAACAAAAACTACTCAACGGATTTTAACGAAACTTGGTACAATTATTCTTCATACTCCTGGGCAGGTTATAGTATACTTTTCATCACGCTACAATCAATAGGAGCAGAGTAGTAAAGGGAAATGTTGGGAAAACGGGAGAAGTTACTCCATTTTTTAAGCTTCCGTCGCGTGTGCAGCCTTAATGGTTAAAGTTACATAGAAATCATGTATGACGGAAATAGTCTTTATAATATTAACCATTAACGCGGGTGACACCGCTGGCACAGCTAGTAGTTAATAAAATGTAAAGTATCAGGAGAAGTATTATCTATATACTATTATAGTATTGCAAAATATTTCCAATACATGAGCCAATTTTAACTTCAATTAAATACCTAGAATTTTGATACATACTAACAGTGATTTTTATTACGTCTTTTTATTAAATAATTAAGTTGATTGTAGCATTCTAAAACGTTATAAACTAGACCATTTCTTTTCGAATATAACTCTCGCTTATCGTTTCTTTCTTTGAACAATTTGTACCTACCTACGTACAACTACATACGTACCTAGTTAGCGTAAAATAGATGATTGGCTGTAAGTATTATTATATGCAATCGTTATTTTCATGCTATCCTGAGGGCACATCACTAACCGCCGGGCCCGTCAAGCCCATTCTGAATGGCGTGGAGTCTCCGAGAGGCGCGTTCATTAATTTTGTATTTTATTCCAGCTACGAGGATTGGTATTGTTTGATAAACAATGAAATATCACCGATGGTTTTTTAGGCTAGGCCTTTGTTCTGATAGTAAAATTAAATTTGCTTCCGAAAACACAGCCAATGAATACGTTAATCGAAAGACTCAAAATGACAAATGTGCTATAAATAGGAAATGTGATCATCAAATGAACAATAAATCAAAAAATTTTAGTTTTATACATTTAAAGAAAAAAATATGAGAGAATCTAGTAGAAACTAGTAACACTTAATTTATTATTTCAGTAGTCGCACCAACATTTAAATGTCAAACTAATCTTGTCAAATTTGGCTCAACACAAAAATTAAGAAGATTAACCAAAATTATATAGATAAAAATATAGGCACAGAGCCCAAAGCGATTTAATGAATATTGAAAACCATTTGAAATATTACGCCAATTAAAATGTCCGCGATCGCTAATGGGTCGGTGGGCACGATACATGCATTAATTTTCATTTTATAGTGATCCCCGAAGCTTTAATTATCTTAATATCATGTCTGTTCTGTCTCCTTTAAATAAAAAGAGCAAAATGTAGTGAGAAATATTTTAAAAAATAAATATGACGAATATGCTATACGTTAGTTTTGCGCGTGTTTGTCTTTTTGATCTTTCTATTATGCTACGCCAATACGCCAAGCCCGAAGCGACCTGGTATAAACAATTTATGTATTTTTGTCAGATCGTAAGTCAAACTGGGTACGCGAGACAATTGCTTTCTGGCTCTCCGGCCTGGTTCTTTAGGATCCATTTGATGAATTCAAGAGCGTCAAAAAAGATCATGGCCTCCATTGCCGTCGGTCCAACCCAGCAATGTAATATGGCGAGGCCGCAGGTCGAGCTCCGCATAGGGCGAAGCCCGGTGTGTCCCCTATCGCCTCGCAGAGCTAGGTTTTGATAAGCGTAAGTATAGGTAACCACAAAATGTAAAATATTTTCTGAGGAAAAATATATCCGTATAATATACATAGTCCTGAGTCATGATAATAAAACCCTATATATAAATGACCGAATTTGGGTCAACAACTGTAAAAGAAAGTGTATCAATTCTTCAGTCCTATCCTTAGAATAATGTAGGCAGACCAAAGTTTACCGCAAATCTGAAGCTCGTTCCATAAATTTTGGCTGGGGCCATCAAAACTCAGCATCAGCCAATTAAATCGCGACTCGAATAAAGCCTCGTAAGTATCGAAAACACCCATTAACCTTCCTAAGAAGAATGGATCCAAAAAAGACCCTTCGAATGTCTTTGTTTTAAAGAAAAGGGCGGTAAAATAACTCGCGAAATTACATTTCCCCTTAGACTATTGAACTAATTATTGAATGAATGGAATCAGCTTATTTTGGAGTTCTTTTGAACACATTCATTAATGTCAGTTTGATGGTTTCCTTAAACATGTCATGGCAGTTTATATAACAAAGAATAGCTAAACTTATTAATTTGCAAAGGAATCAAAGTAGGTATGAGTTTCGCATTGTATTCTGTTATTAATATTAAAAAATCTATAAAAGCTTCGTAAAATAATTAACATCGTCATAACTGCTTAACCTACCTTTACTGATTTACTTCCATATCTTACTGATATTACTGCGACCATAGCTCCACTGACTTCCTAATACAGAACAGAACTACAAAACAGAATAAAAAGCATTTTGTGAGCCAAGGTTCGACAGATTCGGAAAATGCGCGATTAACAACAAATACCTACATATGCTTGAACAATGTTGGTTTCATGATTATTACGGAGCCCATCATTCAAGTAATATTTAATATACATAGTATATTTGTTTCAATAATATGTGAATATTTAAATTAACATTTAAATAAGCATAACTTACCCTCGAACGAGACCTTTAACAAGACT
The DNA here is from genome assembly GCA_951394215.1 of Glyphodes perspectalis. Lineage (NCBI taxonomy): Eukaryota > Metazoa > Arthropoda > Insecta > Lepidoptera > Crambidae > Glyphodes > Glyphodes perspectalis. The sequence goes on along the minus strand of OX596218.1, from coordinate 11,238,920 downwards.
CGGTGAACAAAAGTGCTACCTTCTCTCGTAGTCGAAACAGCAAAAGTTATGATTTCATTCACCGTTCCCACAAAGCAGGCGCGCGGAAACTCAAGATAACTCGACAATTTAAACCATGTTCACCGCTTTTGATTTGCTATTTCCTCTCGCTCCCATTGTTGCGTTTTAAACTTGAGCCATCCAGTGTTTAAGGGCTTGAATTTATTTTTACGGGTCGAGTTTCATCTTTTACATTATTGCGATGCTTCTGTTGAAGGTCGAATTACGCTATAAGTCCGGAGTTTAATTAAAACTGTAACTGAAGCATTTTTCATTTTCTTTTTTTCGTTTTTGTAGCACAAAATTAAAAGCTGCGTAAAGACCGGACATAAAATAGTAATCTTCGTAAGTCTAAGCAAAGGCAGTCAAATTACATTAATAAGTCTTCTATTTCAAGGAATAGTCTTGGCTGTTGAATAAAATCTTATTACAATCATTATTTCCACTCGGATATTGTACAGTAGAATTGGTGAGAATAAATTAAATGTTACTTTGTCTCCAAAGCTCTTATTTCTTACCCGTCGTTCAGCCACGCTATCGCAAGAAACCAGCGCTCAATGTTAAAGAATAGGTATTAAGATATCTATACTATCTTTTTCTTTTCGGAAATGGTGGTACTATTATATCTCGTGTCGTTCGACATCAAATCAAGGTAAAAAAAGCCATATTAAATATCTGGCTTTTTTTTACAATAAAAGATACTAATGCTTAATGTTTTTGTGCCGATGCATAAAAAATAAGATATACCTACCTATCTTTAAAATTTTTTCCTACATTTTATACCATAGAAGTCAAACGAGAAGTTAATAGTAGCTGATAAAAGTCAAAGTTTTAAGTTGAAAGAGTGGAAGAATGGAATGTGGGAAAAGTCGAATGGCACCACAGTCCATTAGCGCTGGTGTTTAAAAATTAACTGGTCGGAGCGTATGCACTCACGGAGGACCCGGCTTCGTGCGACGAAGTTCTTCCGCCATAATAGCTCATTGTGCGCTGCCGTGTTGATAAAATTGAAAGCGCAGGGCTGTGCCAAGCCTAGCTGTTACTGGAGGGCAAGTCTGTGAGCAAATTTGTGCCAAGTGTACATGTTTGAACTGAACCCGCATTGTCTCATGTCTTTTTGTATTAATCCTGCGTGTTTGTGCAAAGGTAACCTAATTGTGCCAAGATTGTCGGATCTTACCAAGCTTGTTTTTTATGCCATACCAGCTTATATTATTTTTGGTTAAATGTAGTTTAAGGTGCTTACCCCTTCGGGGGTTACGATGATGGTATGTATTCGTATGTATATTTGTATGTACCTGCTTTTATGCCAATCCAGCCTACTTATGCTAAATCTGTTGTAATCAGCATAATCTTGGCATAATTGCCAAGACGTATATTTTTGCTAAATCTACGGTATATGACTGCCGCATATACAGGGTATCTATTATAATGTTCATTCAAAGCCTATTTGTCATATATCAAGTCTTGCTGTTTATATAACAGCCTGTTAACAGCTCCAATAATAGAATTTATAATAATAATATTTTTATATTTTTTATTAAAGTAATAAGATAGAAGAATGATTGGTGAAATTTTTTGGTCAGTTTTTAAGTGGTCAAAGGACCGGAAGGTAGCAAGTCCAATAGTAGTCGCATCCACGAGTACGCCCGTTTGGGAATAACCTCAAAGAACTTAGTCATCCGTACCGATGGCAGTAACGGAAGCTCCTAAGGCAGGGCAGCTTATATGCAGGGGATGTCGAAGGGCCTGACCAGGAATGTTAATTAGAGGTCTTCCGTAATTTACGGAACACGCTTAGATTTTGGGACAAGCTTCTTTTTTTCAGTCCTTTTCTTTTTCAACCGACTTCAAAAAAAGAGGAGGTTCTCAAATCAACCAAAACCAACCAAAAAATATATTTTTATGTGTGTTCGCACATAACTTTGTCGTTTATGAACCGATTTCTATGTTTTTTTTTTGTTGGAAAGAACATATCCCGAGGGTGGTCCTATGTCAAATTTTTAAGTATTAAAACACGTATGTATTACTTTGGCCTAAGTAAATTTATTTTTTGCTTTTATTAGGTTCGTTTTTGAAGTCTGTTTTTTTTTATCTGAATTCCATGGTAACAGCTTTATTTTAAGGTGGGACATAGAAATCCTAACTAATATTACAAATTTGTGCAAGTGTAAAATCATTTGTATAATACCCTTTTAACTGGAGGGCAAGTCTTAGTTTTTACATACAGAGAACGAGATTTATTTTGAACCTGCGCACTCGTGTCATCCGTAAGCACTGCTCGTTTGCATTGCATTGTGTTTCTTGCATCATCGTATGCAAGAAACACAATGATGATCTAAGTCATTATCTCCCAAGCATTATGTCCCGTGCTTAGTCAAAGTCTGCTTAGACCATGATCCAGGATTTAACGCGTCTAGTAATTACATTGAAGTGACTGCCGACATTGGTGTCCCTTATATACAGGGGAACTAGACAAATTTGGATCATGGTTACACATCCACAGTTGTTTGAATGTGCTGTTTTCATTACGATATTCTCCTCACCGCCGAGCTAGTGGCATAAATTTGGTCACTCATTGTCTTCCTACATAAAACTAGTTTTAAGTACTTTCTTGTAATGACTGCTACGTACCAAAACAAAGTGAAAAAAAAAATGCGTATGTGCATAGATTAAAAAAAAAACAGAGTTACGTGCCCGGTTCAAACTCGCACACCTTGGATATGTGGCGTGCACGCTTAGTATTTTACCGCTTAAGTAAGTCTACCTGTAGCCCAGTTTTCTTCAAGCGCTTTTACGCTTTCAGTTTTCCGAATGCCCCGTAAAAAGTCCCTTTGATAACCAAACGATGCTTTGTACAATTTAACACCTAACGGAGCGAAATAAACGCTTCAAGTGCGAATGGATATCCTTAAGCGCATTTCGAATTCAATCGCTAAATTAACACTAGATCGAAATTTGGTCAAGGGCGATTCGTTTTGCGCCTACCAATAGTTCTGTGCAAGTATTTGCTACTTTCTTTTGGATATTGTATTATATTATTATCTATACTTATACTAATATAATAAAGCTGAAGAGTATATTTGTTTGCTTAAACGCGCTAATCTCAAAAACTACTTGTCCGATTTGACAAATTCATTCAGTGTTAGATAGCCCATTTATCGTGGAAGGCTATAACATTAACCATAAACGCGGGTGAAGCCGCGAGTCCATCTAGTTTATTGGCGCCGATGAAAGAATACAATTAGATTGACAATTTACTTATTGAGTAAATCTAAATGTATTATTCTTATCCTATGTTCCATGTTGGTCTGGGGCTTAAAAATAATGTGCCAATTGTGATCCTTACCTAGCTTGTATAGGCGACGAGCTAGCCACTTGTCAATAATTTTTCACAATTTTCAATCTAACAATTTTATTTTTGGCTGAATGTTGCTAAATGAGCTTGCTGGACTTTAGACTTGCCGGTTTCTTCTCGATAGTCTACTTTCCGAATCGGTGGTGATATTATATTTTCTGTACATATTGACTATTATGTTATATGTGAAGCCTATATAAATAACTAGACTGGCTCTATGGCGCATTCGGTAGTACACAACATTCGTGTGTTGAATATTTGTGTTTGTTCTGTATCTGGGTGTTAATATCTAATATTTTTTAAAGTAAATATTTATAATATCACTGTTGATTCTGACATCCGTAACACAAGTGCTTTAGCTACTTAGCTCAGAGTCAGATGAATGTGTGATGTCGTCGGTTTTTTTTAAATAACTAGCTGTAAAGACTATTTCCGTCATACATGATTTCTATGTAACTTTAACCATTAAGGCTGCACACGCGACGGAAGCTTAAAAATGGAGTAACTTCTCCCGTTTTCCCAATATTTCCCTTCACTACTCTGCTCCTATTGATTGTAGCGTGATGAAAAGTATACTATAACCTGCCCAGAAGTATGAAGAATAATTGCACCAAGTTTCGTTAAAATCCGTCGAGTAGTTTTTGTTTCTATAAGGAACATACAGACAGACAGACAGACAAAAATTTTACTGATTGCATTTTTGGCATCAGTATCGCTCACTAATCACCCCCTGATAATTATTTTGAAAATATATTTCATGTACAGAATTGACCTCTACAGATTTATTATAAGTATGGATGAGAATTTTAATTTGAGTTGAATCCACAGTTGATTGAGTGTATGACGGCTGATTGGATCCTAATCAAGTTTGCGTGCTATAATCTATCAATAATAATACCATTATCGATAATGCTAAAATCTATTGACCAGTTCATCATCATAATCTTCGTAAAGTTAAGACTTGTATCTTGTCAGGGTCCACTTAGGCTATAATTCTATAAAGAGCAAATTGCATTGTATCGACTGTCATTTGACCTTCGTAACCCAAACATGGGAAACAGAAAAATGCAATGATGGCATAGTTTGAATGTCCAGGCTACCTCTCAATATTTCCCGTTCGTCGAGCCAGCCAGTATCAACCTGAGGGACCCTAAAAAGGGAAAAATTCCGATAGCACTTAGAGAGAACGCAAAAGAGAGATTCATTTGTCGGATCAGCGTCCCAGATAATCCGTGAAAGAATAAATTTGAGTTCGGCACGTCCGCACTTACGAAATGCTTTAAATTTGTGTAAAAAACCTGATGGATTGTTGCACAAAATGTCCTGCAAATATAGGAACAAATATTTTTGCTAAAAGTAATTCCCAGTCTTCTGGTTTTGGAACGTTTGTGGAACGAGTGGATTCAACTTGAGTACTATGAGCAACATAATTAGTACAGGTGAATAGATATTTTTTACTGTTCCTAGTGCTAACTAAAAAGCCCGCTAAGCAGTTACTATAGACAATAGAGATTTGAACAAGCCTTTTATAAGATACTAGCTGTGCCAGCGGTGTCACCCGCGTTTATGGTTAATATTATAAAGACTATTTCCGTCATACATGATTTCTATGTAACTTTAACCATTAAGGCTGCACACGCGACGGAAGCTTAAAAAATGGAGTAACTTCTCCCGTTTTCCCAACATTTCCCTTCACTACTCTGCTCCTATTGATTGTAGCGTGATGAAAAGTATACTATAACCTGCCCAGGAGTATGAAAAATAATTGTACCAAGTTTCGTTAAAATCCGTCGAGTAGTTTTTGTTTATATAAGGAACATACAGACAGACAGACAGACAGACAAAAATTTTACTGATTGCATTTTTGGCATCAGTATCGATCACTAATCACCCCCTGATAGTTATTTTGAAAATATATTTCATGTACAGAATTGACCTCTTTACAGAATTATTATAAGTATAGATTATACGACAAACTTAAATTATTATAGGATTTAGGCGTACGTTCAGAAGATTTTTTTTTTAATAAATAGCTAATGGTAAGGATACACACCCCACATTTTGCGTGCAAGACCCTGCACACACCTAACAACTAAAATTGACGCTAAAATGATAATAGTAAGGCTTCGCTTACAAAATTTGTAAAAAACTTACAAATTCCATATTTTGTTCCAATACAGGAGTATTTAAACAAAATATAGATTTTTTTCTATTACTAACATACGGTTGTGGAATTAACAATACTGAGAAAGTGCATAGTATCTGACTAACAACTTAAAAACTATTCATTCCGTCCAAAGTCCATAACGAGACTTAATTCTATCCCTATTGGAAATGGAGCTGGAAACATTCTTCGCCGTCACCCATTTAACTGTAGGCGGCAAAGTTGTCAGTTTGTTCGGAAGGTCCACCGTTTTGCATAAATAATTCAATATTAATTAATGTAAATAAATCCGCTTAGTCCCAACCCTACTGGAAGTGTTTCGACCTCTTCCGTCGCGGGGGCATGCCTAGCGAGCCTTTGTTGCTTTCACCTCTCACAGGCGTTCTGAATTTAAATTTTAAAACTGTTCCGTGAGAGTTCCAATTTTAAAATTCAATTCTAAAACTAAAGCAACATTATTACAAGTTTGTTCAAAAGCGGCCGTGGGCGGTAGTTGGAAAAAGTTTTGTACATAGCTTTGCTTGTAATTCCACTAAGCAGCCAGCAATAATAAAAAAACTACCTATTATGTAATATTAAAAAAACAATATTTCAACCAATTGAATTTTTGTGTGGGTATCTGTGTGGGTTCAGTTTTATGAAATACGCAATAAAGTCGGACTTTTGCTCGGTGAAATATTGCAAAAAACGGAACCAGTCCGCGTTATTAAATACAATACAATGCACACACCATTTGAATGCTTAAGAGAATTCTACATACTATCAATCGGAATATTGATGTTTTGGCGTGAATAGCAAATACGAAGTTTTGCCACTAAGTTCATGATATACTCGACTAACATAAAATTTCCACACTATATCAATTAGCCTTGGGCAACCCCGATAGTTGATTTAATTATATGTGAAAAAGTAATTTATGATTTGATATACCAGGCTAAAGTACAACACCATGCATTAATTACAAACAAATACCTTTTATTTATCTTTACAAACACAATTAGAGAGGTTTTTCCATTTTGCTGGGGTAATGAAATTTTCAGAGGTATACATAATTCTATGCTAATGTCTGGCCAGTCAAATATAATCATGCAATTATCTTATAATGATTATGCTCTAATGCAACACGAAAGAAGAATAAAAAGAATAAATAACCTAATCACGAAAACAAAGGCAAAACAAACCATGAACAAAGTTATTTGCACTCAAATCTTCTTCCATACCTCCAGGTTAAATGTTTAATCTATGCGTTCGCTTTTATACAAAAAAATGTTTTACACATACAATAACACTTTGCATCATGAACTTTACGTTGCAAAGATGGAATAAATAGACCAGCGCGGTGTTCTTACAAGTACTTATAATATTATTACAAAGCGTGTCACGCGACAAGCCAAGTCGTAACACCTGTTGAGTTTCGCACCGAGCTCATATTTCTACGAGCTTTGGCATGCACGATTTGATGGTATTCCGTGAAGTAAAAACATTTCTGTAGAACGTAAATATTTATTTGAACACTCCTTTGTGTCGGTTTAACAAAGACGTAAGTCATGCGCCTTCTTTAACAGTTCCGGACCGTACCCAACGTGTGGAAGGATGTAGAAGATGACATCTACATACCTATAGAACCATTCATAGTAGGCCATAAAGCATAACTAGTGTTGCCGAACTATCGATAGTTGACCTCGAAAACATCTATAATATCGATAGGCCTATCGATAGCATTGAAGCTCACTATCCAAATTATTGATACTATCGATAGTATCGACACTATCGATAGTATCAATAGGGCTACCGATACTATTGCTTTTGCCCAACTATCGATAATCTATCGATAGACTATCGATAGTGGACTATCGAGCGGCAACACTAAGCATAACATAATTACTATTTTCACATATTTTTTTATCCAAGCCCCAATTTTATCTTAGGCTAAATGTGTTTCATCAAGTTCGTAGTTCGACCCTATTGCAAAAACTACTTATTTGTAGTGTCTCCAACGATGCGTCGCAAGAGGCAGAAGGCAGGCTTGGCCCCAAAATTGGTGGCTGCAGCCGGTGCCCTAGGGCGACTCCTCCCTAACATAGGGGGACCGGGGTCCACTTGTCGGCGCCTTTACATCGGCGTAGTGCGCTCAATGGCGCTTTATGGCGCCCCGATCTGGGCAGACGCCCTGAGTCGGCCTACCGTGCCCCTACTTCGGCGCCCACAACGGGTGGTCGCATTAAGAGCGGCTCGGGCGTATCGCACCGTATCCCACACTGGGGCATGCCTCCTTGCTGGCAGCCCACCGTGGGAGCTGATGGCCGAAATTCTGGCGGCAGGCCACCAACACCGCACAGACGAACAGGAGTCTGAAAATAATCCTCGCCCACATCTGCGAGAAATACACGCCTGAAGAGACGAGGCTCGAGAGGTGATGTACCAGCAATGGTCGCACTATCTGGTAAACCCGGTGGCTAGCCGGGATTTAGTGGCGGCAATCCGACTCATCCTGAGGGAATGGGTCGAGTGTAAGCATGGCAACATGACGTTTCACCTGGCACAGATGTTAACCGGCCACGGTTGCTTCGGCAAGTACCTGTGCCAGGTGGCGGGCTGAGAGCCTTCGGAAATATGCCACCACTGTGGCGAAACTCCGGACAAAGCTCATCACACCCGCGAGCTGTGCTCGGCGTAGGCGGGCCAACGCGAACTATTGTCTGCGGTCATAGGGCGTGATCTGTCTCTACCAGCGCTAACGCGGGCCATGGTAGAATCACAGGAACTGGGGCAGGCAGTGTCCTCTTTTTGCTACAACATCCTTTCGCAAAAAGAGGCGGCTGAGAGGGAACGCAAGCTAGACCCCGCTTCTCAGCCCATGCGAAAGCGTAGGCCAGGCCGGCGCCGTGCGGTTTTTACGGCCCACATGCCACCTTAGCTGTGCTTGAGGGTATCGTTGGTGTGCGTAGCTTTCCCAGATGCCCGCGATTCGGCGGAACACCCCTGGGTTTTAGTGGGTAGGCCCCCCTATATTGTGGGGGGAGAGTCCCACATAACCACGTCACCCCCCCGGGTGGAGTGGTATGCGTAAGGCATGCCTGGAGCCCTTTTTTTTTTTATTCCTAGGGATAAAAAAAAAAGGGCTCCAGGCATTTTATCCTATGCATTTTTTGAAATGTACGGTCAACAGCAGGTCAAGTTACTCACTTGCAGTTCAATATTAGCACTTATGCCCCCGACATAACGACGGTACAAAGTCCGAAGTGGATAGTCTGATGTGCTGTTGTCTGTACCAAACGCGACCCCGTTTTATTTTATTTTCGTCATATTCATTTAATAGGCAGCCATACTGCTTGGGAATTCGACCTATATGAAGTAAGGGGCGTTGGTTCAATCACCTCACCGGAACAATTAACTACTGGTCCAGGTATTTGAATCGCCTTTATATCTTCTATTGATTTTGATTTCCAAAGTACAAGCGTGTGTTGAGATGTTGTTTGATATTTACTTTATATTTTATTTAGGTTCAAGAGCGGTGGTAGCTCAGTAGTAAGGACACGCGTCTCTTAACCAAGGAGTGCCGGTTCATACCCGGGCACGTACCTCTGGATTTTTCAAATCTATGTATGTACGTATTCATACCACTAGCTCGACGGTGAGGGAAAACATCGTGATGAAACCATGTTCTAAAAATTGTCTGGTTCCCCTATCTTAGGGTTACGAAGGTCAGATCGGCAGTCGCTTCAATGTAATTACCAGACTCGCTAAATCCTGGATCATGGTGTAAGCGGACCCCGTCTGAGAACGGGACATAACGCTAGGAAGATGATTTTATTTAGGTTTAACATTCTCCCATTAAACACCATCAAAAACCATTTCCCCATAATATCTCTGGCAATTTACGGCCACGTCATTAGCATTCCATCAAACGGTTTAAAGCTTTATATTAAGCCTTTAATTAACGTAATGAATGGTTGTCCGCCGCTATAATTATTGCAATCACAAATACGCTCCTGTTTTGCATTGGAGTGGAATTACACGAGCCAGTATCAATTTATCATGATTTAATTGATTTGAATGAAGTCCTTTGCTTGGTTCAGTTTATTAAAGAGAAATTGTGTAAATGTGTTGCGTATACCTGAGCTTTTGAAATAGTAAGATCGTATCGGGAATAGAAACTTGGGGACTTTAAGAAAGTAGGTAATTGATGTATCTAGAATGAAAATCAGTACATCTAACTAACTAAACTTCACGCCACTTCCCTAGCGAGTAGGCAGAGACAACAAATGCCATATGGCATTCAACATTCATGATCCTTTTCATACAAGCTCTACGGTTTTTATGACTCCTCACATCACCTTCTGTTAACACATGACCAATCAGGTCTTGATAGGTGAGCCTGGGCCTTCCGCGGCTCCTACATCCTTCCACTTTCGCATTGTATATCTGTTTAATCAATCTTTCATCATCCATTTTTTCGACATGTCTGAATCACCGGATCATGCCTCTGCTTACCTTGACTCCTACACTGGCTTTCAGACCGACTCTCTTTCTTAGATTTATCATTCCGAACGCAGTCTGTGAGCGATACACCGCAGATTTTCCGCAGCGCACGCAGCACGACCGCGTTTTTTTCCACTTTCATGTTCTTTCTGACATACCCAACTCTCGCTTCCATATGTTAGCGTAGGAATCAGCACAGCATTGTGTATAGCGAACTGGGCCTTCTTTTTTAAAACTTTACTGTGTAGAAATGTTATATAATAACAAAGGCAACTTTTTATCCTAACTAAATAAATTATCTTAACCCATGGTAAAAATAAATAAATCAATAGCACTCACCGATACTACAGGTACAATACTGAAACGAATCCTGCAAAAACAAAAGCTTTGATGCACGCGGGCTTATTCGATGGCGGGCTTTAGTTTTTCAATTCTAAAAATGTGGTAATCCTCTGCAAGTCACCCACGCGAAATATTTAATAGCTCTGATGGAAGTTATTTTTAGTGTTTCCATTCATCGGTTCATTGCAAGTAATGCAAATTCTCTTTTATTATCTACTAGCTGCACCAGCGGTGTCACCTGCGTTTATCTATATCTATACTTATAATAAATCTGTAGAGAGGTCAATTCTGTACATGAAATATATTTTCAAAATAACTATCAGGGGGTAATTAGTGATCGATACTGATGCCAAAAATGCAATCATTAAAATTTTTGTCTGTCTGTCTGTCTGTCTGTATGTTCCTTATAGAAACAAAAACTACTCGACAGATTTTAACGAAACTTGGTACAATTATTCTTCATACTCCTGGGCAGGTTATAGTATACTTTTCATCACGCTACAATCAATAGGAGCAGAGTAGTGAAGGGAAATGTTGGGAAAACGGGAGAAGTTACTCCATTTTTAAGCTTCCGTCGCGTGTGCAGCCTTAATGGTTAAAGTTACATAGAAATCATGTATGACGAAAATAGTCTATATGATATTAACCATAAACGCGGCTGACACCGCTGGTATACAATATGATAAATTACTATGGTTTTGAGGTTCTAATGTTACTCGAAAATACAGTTTTCAATTATTTTTATAAACTAAATTAGCAGTATTTATTAAATAAATATTATCAATAAAAATAGATATACGGTCGAATTGAGAACCTCCTCCTTTTTTCGAAGTCGGTTGAAAAGGATTGAAAAGTGCTTTTACCAACTGTTTGTTACCTACTAATCTACCATCGATTTCAAAAAGTTAATTCGGAAAAACACGACTGGCCCGATGGTGGAGTGGTCAGAGACCCAGGCCATGAAACCGAGGGTCACGAGCTCGAATCCCGCTAGAGGCAAATGTTTCGTGTGATGAACATGGGCATTTGTACTTGAGTCATAGATGTTTATAAACGTATTTAAGTGTGTCTATCCGTTCACCTAGTATCCATAGCACAAGCATAAGCTTAATTTGGGACTAGGGAATTAGTGTGTCAGTCTGGAGAATTTATTATTATTATTATTAAAAAACTGAAAGCAAGAATGTAAATACATTCATTTTTGCATATATTCGATTGGGCGTATATGTCGATGCACGGAAAGGGTAGCAAAGCATAGACCATTGCACCCCTTCTACGATTTAGGGGCGGCAAATTTGGCCTACTTGGCTAAGAGCCACGCTATTCCCCTGAACATCTATTACTAAATATGATAGGTTATGACGTAACAGCGTTTCAAATGAGTTATTGGTGTAATACGAACACATGAGTATTTTCTATGATGTTATTTTTCTACAGTATCATCATTATAAACAGGAGAGATTTGTATGTATGTATGTAACGAATAAACTCCAAAAATACTGGACCGATTTCAAGTCTTACACCATTATTTTTTTATATTATGTTAGTATTATCCCTGATTAACATAGGCTATAGAATATTTAAAAAAAAGTAAGGTTAGGTTAGAACATAAATGTACGCCCGAGCGAATCCGGGGCGGGCCGCTAATCTATCTATACTTATAATAAATCTGTAGAGAGGTCAATTCTGTACATGAAATATATTTTCAAAATAACTATCAGGGGGTGATTAGTGATCGATACTGATGCCAAAAATGCAATCAGTAAAATTTTTGTCTGTCTGTCTGTATGTTCCTTATAGAAACAAAAACTACTCGACGGATTTTAACGAAACTTGGTACAATTATTCTTCATACTTCTGGGCAGGTTATAGTATACTTTTCATCACGCTACAATCAATAGGAGCATAGTAGTGAAGGGAAATATTGGGAAACGGGAGAAGTTACTCCATTTTTAAAGCTTCCGTCGCGTGTGCAGCCTTAATGGTTAAAGTTACATAGAAATCATGTATGACGGAAATAGTCTTTATAATATTAACCATAAACGCGGGTGACACCGCTGGCACAGCTAGTAGTATATAAAACTGTTTATTATACTACTACCATTAATTAACATTTTTAAGTTTGTTTTCTCTTCAGATAATTTGTTGTTAGACTTGACATCTAAGTAATTAACTAACTAAACTTCACGCCACTTCCCTAGCGGGGTAGGCAGAGAGAACCGAACGCCATATGGCACGATCCTTACACACCTCACTCGCCTCTTTGCATTCGTGATTCTTTTCATACAAGCTTTACGGGTTGACTTGACATCAATACTGAAATTTGCATATTTGGCAAATCTCAAAACACATTTTATACTATCTGTCGATGGCTGTTTTGAGAACCTCCTCCTTTTTTTGAAGTCGGTTGAAAAGGATTGAAAAGTGCTTTTACCAACTGTTTGTTACCTACTAATCTAACATCGATTTCAAAACGTAAATTCGGAAAAACATGACTGGCCCGATAGTGGAGTGGTCAGAGACCCAGGCCACGAAACCGAGGGTCACGAGCTCGAATCCCGCTAGAGGCAAATGTTTCGTGTGATGAACATGGGCATTTGTACTTGAGTCATGGATGTTTATAAACGTATTTAAGTGTGTCTATCCGTTCACCTAGTATCCATAGCACAAGCATAAGCTTAATTTGGGACTAGGGAATTAGTGTGTCAGTCTGGAGAATTTATTATTATTATGTCTCTCGGCACAATCACGGGACAAGCCCGGGCCTTTAAGGCTTGCATGGGGACATGGGTCCAACATGTAGAGGCCTTTTAAGAGTTTGATCTAAATGGGTATTATTAAAAAACTGAAAGCAAGAATGTAAATACATTCATCATTACAGATACTGAAATTTGCATATTTGTTAAATCTCAAAACACATTTTACACTATCTGTCGATGGCTGTTCCACACGCGTGGCATTCTGTCTAGTTTAGTGACTTCAGACCACGGAGTATTCTGTGGTCTGTGCTTCAGACCGTATCGCGGATCTTTACTTTAAAATTTTACGAACAAAGTGGGTTTAAAGTTTTTGGTGTACATATTACAATCAGTCAATTGTTTTAAATATGAAAACATATCTGACAGACAACATTTCTGAATTTAATTTCTGATACATACATTACATTCGTAAGAATTATGATTTCTATCGCTGATTTAATTATTATTGATTTTTAAAGATAAGTATTTAATTTCAAAGGTGTACGTACAACCTTCTGTACCTTAGTACGTTCGCTATATTTTATTTCGCAGATTATTTTACACAAATAGCATGAAAGAAAACTAACTAACTAACTAACTAACTAAACTTCACGCCACTTCCCTAGCGGGTAGGCAGAGAGAACCGAACGCCATATGGCACGATCCTTACACACCTCACTCGCCTCTTCAACATTCATAATCCTTTTCATACAAGCTCTACGATTTTTATGACTCCTAACATCACCTTCTTTTAATACACGACCAATCTGGTCGTGGTAGGTGAGCCTGGGCCTTCCGCGGCTCCTACATCCTTCCACATTCGCATTGTATATCTGTTTAGTCAATCTTTCGTCATCCATTCTTTCCACATGTCCGAACCACCGGAGCATGCCTCTTCTTACCTTGACTCCGACGCTGTCCTTCAGACCAACTCTCTTTCTTACATCATCATTCCGAACGCAGTCTGTGAGCGATACACCGCAGATTTTCCGCAGCGCACGCACGTGAAAGAAAACTATTTCGACGAAAATCAACTAGCTAGGTAGTAACAAGGACGTTTCTCTTTGATCCAGCTCCTTTCGTTTAAACCGCCGAAGAGAAATTGTGAACTCCATTTTCTCAGCGTATATCTGATTTTAGTTCAACCTCAGTGAGAATATCCTGCACAAATAAAAATGCTACTCAGCTAAGTTCTGCGGTAGACGTTTTATTCAAATCTTGCATTGTCTCTGGCGCAAGATTCAGCGGCTTTGTTCAACCAAGTTCCGGATTTAAATAGCATCAAAGTTCAACAAAAAGTGGTTGAATGTTCCGCTTTCATATCCTCGAGTTGTTCCACAGAATGGGCCCGATGGCTCTCATTACGTTTCTACGCAATTTGAAATAGGATCTGAGCTGTTTTCGGACACTTTCTGTTAGCTTTTTATTCATTTGGAGACGGTACTTTCCATGATGAGTCTACTAAGGTTTTTCTTTTACTGTTTCTGGCTAACTTCTTTTGAGAGTATAGGTTATATAACTTGGGGAATAGCTTCATAAAAGTTTATTGAAGAGATAAAAACATAATAGAGATGTCCGTTTTAGGTCACTTGAGATAAGTTGTAGGTCATCTAAAACTTATTTTTGTCGGGTTTGTCCCTAGAGTAACGATATATACTTATACCATCTCGTTTATCTAGATTATTTGAATATATTTCCTGCAAAGTTATATTTTTTTTTATTCGTTAAAGTCAAACTATTCACTTGTCAATAAATTGAGTTGTGGCAAAATATAATTACGTAATTACGTAACGTCACGCCCATAATCCCCGAAGGGGTAGGCAGAGTCAAAGAGGCAGCATGTCACTTCAACCACATTCAGCCAAAAATAAAGTCGGGCTGGGTTAGATGGAAAAATGTGAAAAAGCAGTGACAAGCGGCTAACCCGTCGCCCACACAATCACACACCCAAAACCCGATTAACCATTAGTCGCCTTTTACGGCATGCTAGGCAAGAATCACAGTTGGCATATTCTTTTTAAGTCCCAGACCAACATGGGACAGTGGGCTGGGTTGGATGGAAAGCTGTGAAAAAGGAGTGACAAGTGGCTAGCACGTCGCCTACTCAGTCACATACCCAAAAGCCCGTAAACCATTAGTCGCCTTTTACGACATGCTAGGCAAGAACCACAGTTGGCACATTCTTTTTTTTTGTCCCAGATTAACATGGGCCAAGTCCCAGACCAACATGGGACAAAATATAATTAATTTACAAATCTTGGATTTGGCATACAAATACTGTACGTATATCGATCCACTCTCTCACATTTGAACTAAAAACAAATCTAAACTGTCACATCAAACTTTAATTACCCTATTATAACAAGACCTCAAATAATATTTACTTCAGAAAGTGTAAACTTTGAAGTTGCTACAGAACAAACTAATTAATAGGCTGCTTTAATTGCCACAACCTAGAAGACTTGTTCTGATTTTAGAAGATCCCATCTTCCTCATTACGTCCCGTTTTCATACAGGGTCCAATTGGACTAGAGTCTAGATTTGGGATGTCTGGTGATAATACATTGATGTAACTTGCTTTCGTAATACGTCATTACCACTCTCTCGATCCCGTATATTAAGGACTACTTAGGTAATCTATACTAATATTTTAAAGAGGAAAGATTTGTATTTTGTATTTTTGTGTGTGTGCATGTTTGTAATGAATCAACTCAAAAACTCCTGTGCCGATTTCAAAAATTCTTTTACCGTTGGAAAGCTACATTAGCCGGAAATAATATAGGCTATATTTTATCTCTATATTCCCACGGGAAGGGGAACTACCTGGGTGAAACCGCGGGGCGCTGCTATTAATAAAACTGCACGTTATTGAGTTTGATCAATGACTGAATTTATTCCATAGACTAGACCTAGACACATTACACAGATTATTAAGGAGCATACAGATTATAAAGGTAAGGTCTATGTCATATTTTGATATACAATCAATAGCTGCTAGTATTACATAATTAATTGATTGTCAATTATGCAATATTACCTAAGTAGTCCTTATGTTGTTGCATTGAGCGCCCACACATATGGTATACTCTAAACTAATATACCTAACACTATAACTTGCAATAACTCATATTGTTTCATCGCTTATGCTACTTAATCAGCAAGTTCAACTGCTAACATATACATCTAATCGCTTTGTACCAGTGAGAGACCTTGGGAATTAATCTATAAGCCGCAAGTTTCAATCTTGCTAGATCCTTGTTATTGTTGTATTTTTGTCTTTTGTAGCATGTCATATCCATAGTAATTTACCCTGATATTTTTTTTACACATAATAAATAAATAATAATAAATTCTTCAGACTGACACACCAATTCCCTAGTCCCAAACTAAGCTTATGCTTGTGCTATGGATACTAGGTGAACGGATAGACATACTTAAATACGTTTATAAACATCCATGACTCGAGTACAAATGTCTATATGTTCATCACACGAAACATTTGCCCCTAGCGGGATTCGAACCCGCGACCCTTGGTTTCGTGGCCAGGGTCTCTGACCACTCGACCAACGGGCCAGTCAAACACAACACATACATATGTGAAAAACATAATTTATTTAAATATTTATAAATTTGTTTATTAGTGAAACAATTCATAGACTGTTGTTGTTTATGTATTTTATGTATAGACACCGTCTAGTGTCTGTAAGATAAGGATTTACGCTTACCCCTTATTTAGAATATCAAACAATTTTAAACAAAACCACGTCTGCATACATTATATTCCTAAATCAAAGTCATGCAAATAGCGTATAGAGCAGAATTATGTATAAAGTTCAGATCGCGTTTAATCTGATGTGTTTATAATCCCGCATGATTGACATTGTATCAATAATGGTGCTTACTTAATTAAACTCAGTCCTCTGTGCCTACCCCGCTAGGGAAGTAGGGTGAAGTTTAGTTCGTTAATTATACTAATGTTCGTTTTATCTGATAAAATTACAACATTGACACGATAAAAATAATATTTTTTTATATTGAGACAATAAATTAAATGATGCATTTTTATTTTTATATTAGTGATGATAGTCGTCAGCCCATTTATCGCCTCAGGTGAGACCTGACTACAAGTAATTACAGCCACTCTCGGATAATTATTCCAAAATGGGAGTTGGGCGTCGCCGTCGCAACAAAGGGTTTCCTTTTTTCACAGATTTTCTGTAAGAGTGTGGTACTTTCCCGGTCGAGCTAACATCCAGCTTACACAACGATAAATGGTGACTACGTGACTCTGAAACGTAGATGAAAATAGAACACTAATCTCCGTAAGATATAAAATTTAATTTTTATCATTTAAATTTTTACACAAATTGCATAACAGTTTCAGGCACCCAAAAATCATTTACTATTTTCTAGCTGGTTAATAAATGAAGTCACGCATAAACATTTATAAACAAATAACACTATACGTCCAAACTATCCCAAATCCTCACTTCGCTTGCCCAACCCACAAACAACATTTCGTCCACTTTAATGTTTTTCTTGTACGTTTGTATAGACAATAAAGATTACAAAGCCATTCGTCGGACTAATTTCCCTCTCGTCCCGTTAATTTTACGCCATGCTTTTCCATCAGGGCCTACAATAGCCCATTACCCTTTGTTATTCGATTGTTAATTTTCGGTCTTAATTAAAAAACACAATGGGATGGCCAATTGCTTTAAAATGGACTTGAGATGTAAAAATCGAAAGATGTGATTGGGTTTCAAAACAAAATGCTATATATATACATAATTTGGACGATTGTGATGCTGTAATGATTTTTATATCCTAAAAAAAACAAACGGGCTAAAACACGCGCATTGAATGTTACTACGTAATTTGATGAATTACAAAACAGCACAAGTGCTTTAAGTGTTCAAATGAGTATATCCCAATCTAATATACTTTTATAGAAATGCATGTCAAGAAACATAATTCGAGGCCAAGGAGCACAAATACCACTTAACTATTTATAGCTAAAAATAAAATTAAAATTAGTTAGATGAAAAATTAACAAGTGGTTAACTCATCACAATCATACTACCCAATACACTATTAGACGCCTTTTACAACAAACTAGACGAGGAACACAGTTGGCACATTATTTTCACGTCCCAGACCAACAAATTGTGCTCTCCTCCTTAACCGTGATTACCGTGAAATAAGACCTTTCCCGGGAATATGAACTATTTTAAGTCCGCCAAATATTTTACTTCAAGTTTCTTAATGCAGGATATTAAGGAAGTTGAGGTCATAGTTTTGCACAGCCATATTAGCGGGACAAAGTTCCGCCACAACTTCACTCCGTTATAACTTTAAACTTTGCGTTGCATTATCGTTATTAAGTCCTTAAATAACGGACCCTTCACTATTAAGCCCCCTTCAGGATACGTAAACATTTGCATAATGATTCCAATGGTCCAACTGAGTGAGCTTTACATAAAAACTTTTCTAAATTGTCTCTAGTCGAAGTCTTGTTGAATCGTCATTTGAAAATAAAAAAAATCAAAAGGTATTTTTTAACTTTTTGTGATTTTGTATTTTTTTTCATCCATCACTTTCCAGCCAAAAATAAAGCAATTTAAAAGTTGTCATAACTGGCTAGCTCAGAAACAGGTAATGGTGGTATTTGAGCTACATTTATGAGACTTATATGAAAAAAAGTCTGGTTCTTCGGATATTAACTGTTTACATTAAATAAAAAATATGATCGTTCTGCCACCGTTGACAAGCATAATCAAAGGCATATCAAACATATAAAATACATTTAAGAATATAAAAAGAGATAAAGCCTGTAATTGAAAAATTGTACCAAGTATTACTGAAACCTATATTCCTGCATGTGCAAATTAAAAATCTTGGCATTTAAAGAGAAACAGTTCTCTGTCTTGTTGGTCTTTCTCGTAAGATAATGCGTAAGTACTTTTTCAAGATCTCGTACATATGTATGTAGTATAAATAAAAATGTTTATATGATTGATGGTCGAGTGGTCAAACGTCGCGAGTTCGATTCCCGCTAAAGGCAAATTTTTCGTATGATTATGCGTCCAGTTGCCAACGTTCATTGAACCAATAGTTCCTATCACAGATGGTTTGGGGTTTCATGGTTAATTAGTTTAGTGGATTTGGGGGCAAAATGTTTTAGCTTTTAATAATCAAGGAGTTCATTATTGCTCTTAGCTATGCAATAGCTTGAGCCATAGCGAACAGTCCTGCCGTAACCTCCTTCGCTGCGGGCAGAATCTGATTGGACTCCAAGAAGAACTGGCCGCTGCGACCTCCTCTTGTCTCCACCAGGTACGAGTGCAGTATCCCTTGGTAGTACATCCAGTCCAGCGCCATCCCTGGGCCTCTGCGGCGTTGGCCCACTGTTCCAGCTCTGAAATGCTCCTTGGATACAGCTCTCATAGCCTAAAAGTATAAGTTTGATAATATTTCTTTAAGTTTTTAATAAAATTGGTACGGCAGACAGAACGGATGAGAGAAGATTGCCCGTTAAAATATAAGATGCCCTTTGGCATTTAACAAAATTGAAAAATAGGGCGATGGGTGTGAGGGATAGAGCTCCTGGAGGGAGGAGGGGTTCTGGTATACGGGAAATTGTATTTCAATAACGTAAATAATGCACCATAAATTTTAAAAATCTTTGGAACTAGAATGAACCTGATCAGAGAAGATTATGTATCATCTGTTCCTATTTTTACATTATTTATTACCATCATTATTCTTAATTTAATATCAAATTTTTTTAAAGATAATAGATACAGAATATAATATCAAAAATATTAAAAATGCTACTTATAACATCAATGTTGGTCGGGGACTTGAAAATAATGTGCCAACTGTGTCTCTTGCCTAGCATGTCGTAAAAGGCGACTAATGCTATATGGTATGTGATTGTGTAGGCGACGAGCTAGCCACTTGAACCTACTTTTTCACAATTTTTCATCTAAACCCAGCCCATTGTCCTATGTTAGTCTGGGACTTAAACAGAATGTTCCAACTGTGGTTCTTGCCTAGCATGTCGTAAAAGACGACTAATGGTATATCGGGTTTTGGGTATGTGATTGTGTAGGTGACTAGCTAGGCACTTGTCACTACTTTTTCACAATTTTCCATCTAACCCAGCCCAGTTTTGTTTTGGCTAAATGTGGTTAAAGGAGCCTGATGCCCCTTTGCCTTTGCCTACCCCTTTTGGGATTATGGGCGTGATGTTATATGTACATACATATAAATAATCCCAGAAGACCCTTTAACCACATTTAAAATACTGTAACAACATATTTTCCAATTATCGAATTTTTTGCCTAAGTGGATGTTAACAAACTAAAATTCAATGTTAAACATTATGAGCCCCTATGAAAGTCAAATGAAGCCGTCAGCCCCGAAAATAAAACCGAAGAAAAAACACCTGAAGGGCTGTCGGGCTGAGCTGTCACGTGGAGCGTGGAAACACACATTTACATATCTACTTCAGATTAAATTAGGTATTTATTTTAGGTTAAATAAAATATCATTTTTTTTAAATATATCTGTGACCTTGCTGATCTATTGATGTCACTTTGTGCAAATTTCATTATCTTTGCGGTGGTGTTTACTTTTCTTGTATTTTCTTTCCTTTATTTGAATAACTAGCAGCGCCGCGCGGTTTCATCCACGTAGCTCTCGTTCCCGTGGGATTATGGGAATAAAATATAGCCTATCTTACTTGCTGATAATGTAGCTTTTTATTGGTGAAAGAATTTTTCATATTAGTCCAGTTGTTTCGGAGCCTATTCAATACAAACAAACAATTAAATCTTTCCTCTTTATGTTCATAATGTTCATATACTATGATAATATTAGTGTAAAAAATGGGTAAGTACATGGTTATCAAGTTTTGCGCTTACAACTGAAAAATATTTTCTCGTAGACTTCATCGTCTAACAAAGTAAAGCAAAATTTTGAACAAGGTAACATATAAATCACATTTTTTATATGATCAGTCTAACTAAAATTCACGCCACTTCCCTAGCGGGTTAGGCAGAGAGTTTAAATGATTCAGTTTATATAAATAGTCCTGCCAGATGCACATGTTTAATCCCACACAGGCGGAGCCGCCTGCAAAAGCTTGTAGAAAAATATATAATTTACAATATATTAAACGAAAAGACTAAGTTTTTTTGACAGCTTTACCGGAATTATATACGTATATTTTATCTACGACCTGAATCATCAATTCACATAGAATATTGATTTAGCACCTAGGATTGAGAGGTGCTTTCACGTCAAGATAGACTTCTAAATGACGAGGGTCATATCTCTTTCAGACTGTATCGTATTTTTAATAGCTAGAACAGCAATTCAATAGAAAATGATACGAAACTGGCACTCGATTCGTTATAGACATTGTCGTGGCTGTATGAAAGTCTGAAAAAGGCTCATGTGATATTTTAGCAATATAATATCTCGTAGAATAAGTTATGTGACCAATGTTGTTCTAGTTTATTTAAGTTTATATCAATGTGGGAACTTTATTTGGTGATATATCAACAGTTATTATTAAGAAAATACGGATATAGCTGGAAACATGCCCCATGTTTTTGTATCTACAATGCTATGAATAATAATATAAAATAAATATATAAAAAATACAATGCTAACTATCGAGTTTCTTGCCGGTTTTTCTCGATAAAATCTACCTACTGAATCCGGCGGTAGATTTACATTATGTTTTATTATGCTAACAATTTGTAAATGCTTTATTAGATACCCTATACATAGGTATACATATTATTTTGCATAGATGTAAAGCTAAAAAAAGCCTCTTTTTTGTTACAAGATTATTTTATATAGTATAAGAATTATATATTTTATTTTAATCATATTATGTCATCTCCCACAGCCATTAATTCTATGATTTGGTTTAGAACTTAAAAAAAAGTGTATATTACTCATGTATATTTTAACGCTGAAAAGTAACTACCGAGTTTCTTGCCGGTTTCTCCTCGGTAAAATCAGCATTTCGAACCAGTGGTAGATAAACATTGCTCTAAAGATTTTTGTAAAATTGATAGATAAATAAATAAATAAATACTACAGAAAAACGTTATGGCGCGTTACATAGGGGGAGGGGGGGCAGAAATCTTAAAAATTGCGTTACGTAATACTTGAACGGTCCCTTAAATGAGAGTAGAATGTATCTTAAGAATTCAGCGATAAGCTTTTATGACATTACAACCTAACACTATAATATTATTTATCAGATTAGAAAGGGCAATAGTATGAGTCTCATAAGTCGTGGTTAAGATGAACGTAATAAGATTTCTTCTTACGCTTTTGTATCCGATGACCGTTCCGTACATCCCGCACAATCAATATACCGACACCGAATAGGGTTTGTTACATATAAGGAAAAGTAATTGACCTTTCTTGGATAGAGAAAACGGGTCAAATGGAAATATTGATAAAAGGAAAGCGTGGTATGAGAATAGCGAATGTGGGCTTTGTAAAAAAACAATATTTTCCATACCTACCTTAAAGTCCTCGTCTATTTTCTTAGCTCAATATGTAAACAAACAAACATAACATCACGCCCATGATCCCTGAAGGCGTAGGCAGAGTCAAAGGGGCAGCATTCCCCTTCAACCACGTTCAGCCGAAAACAAAGCTGGACTGGGTTAGATGGAAAATTGTGAAAAAACAGTGACAAGCGGCTAACCTGTCGCCTACACAATCACACACCCAAAATCCGATATACCATTAGTCGCCTTTTACGACATGCTAGGCAAGAACCACAGTTGGCATATTCCTTTTAAGTCCCAGACCAACATGGGACAGTGGGCTGGGTTGGATGAAAAACTGTGAAAAAGGAGTGACAAGTGGCTAGCTCGTCGCCTACTCAGTCACATACCCAAATGCCCGTAAACCATTAGTCGCCTTTTACGACATGCTAGACAAGAACCACAGTTGGCACATTCTTTTTTTTTTGTCCCAGATCAACATGGGCCAAGTCCCAGACCAACATGGGACAAGACAGCTCAATATGTACTACTTAAATCATCATTTTAATATTATAAATGTGGTATTGTTTGTTCGTTCTATTCTCTCTGGCTACCCCGCTAGGTAGGTGGCGTGAAGTTTAGTTAGTTTTTTGTTTTTTTCACTCTATCTCGTCCTAATTACTAAACTTATCATCATGAAATTTTGCTTACACTTTATCAATTGTACAAAAAAGGATATAATATCCCTTCGGAAATAATACAATTCCTAGGGGATACAAAAATTTCTTCACTGAATTAAGCGTGAGTGTTGATCATTTTGAAAAAGCATATTAAAATCATTTAGTTCTAGCTGCTATTCAAAAGTATACTTAGAATTTAATTCGTGTATTGTATTAAAGCCGATACTGCATATACGTGATGAATACTTGTGTTTGTTTTGTGTCTGGGTGTTAATACTCAGTATTTTAGTGTATATTTGCAATACCACTGTTGTTTTATAACACAAGTGCTTAAGCTACTTACCATGGAATCAGATCAATGTATGTGATGTAGTCTGAATTATCTTTAAAAAAAAATCAGTTGAATTGAGAACCTCCTCCTTTTTTTTGTCGTTCAAAAAGAAGCTTATTGCTCGTTGAACTCTGTTTCCTTCGGGAATTGTGAAAATAAGTATGTTTGAAAAAGTCCTTGCCAATGAGCCGTTCTTTAACGTAATAATAAACATGATCACCAAAACCCGACGTCAAAACCACATCATAACGTTACATTAGTAGGTAAGTAATTACATAAAATAGCGACACATAACGAGCCCATACCACGAACAAGCCACGGTTTGCGGGAGCGCTCATGTCAGCACTCCCGCGTGAATAAGTAATTATTCCCACGGGAATATCTGGCGCGAGACAGCGTACAAATCAGGTGTCACTATAAATTTACTACTTAGCTTAGTGGAATGATGGGTGTATGTAATTGTCGGGAATGAAGTCAGATATTCACGTAGGAACCTAAACAGCGCTTACAAACTGTCGGCGTAAATTAAGAATTTCCAACGGTTCGACTGATTTATTGGCTTGAAACTCCATAGTTTAATGCTTTAAATGCCGAAGTATGTGATAATTATGAAGTCAGATTCTTATTATATTTTCTGGATAATTCAAGAAGAAATACCTATAGTGTGTCCGGTCAACACCATCAGAGCCTTTTACGATAGAACCAAGCCCGCAGTCCCTGAATGGGTAAGCAGAATCCAAGGAGTAGCAAACCACTTTCAGCCAAAAATAAAATTCAGTAAGCTTAGATAGAAACTTGTGAAAAAGTAGCGACAGGCTAGTTCGTCACCTACATAATCATAAATCCATTGCCCTATATCCCATTAGTCTATGATACGCTAGGAAAATAACACAGTTTGCACATTCTTTCAAGGCCTACTAGCATGGGAAATTTATAGAAAATAGGATCAATCAATATTCACAAAGCTCCTTTTAAGTAAATTACGCTGTGACTTGTACCAACCATCACCATATCCTTGGCAACTTTAGAATGTGTATCCACATCCCCTGTGGCTCGACCAGAGTATGCCCAGGGGTAATAAACCATGCTGCCGTATGAGTGGATACCCACGTAGCCAGTGAAGTGAATGTCTGAAGTCAGGGCCTGTGGAAATTTAATTTGATGAAATCTATATATTTAAAAGAAAGTCGTGTTAGTTACACAATTTATAACTCAAGAACGGCTGAACCGATTTGGCTGAAAATTGGTGGGGAGGTAGATTAAAACCAGGACAAGGATATAGGATACTTTTTATCCCGGAAACCACCCTCTAAAGGGGTGAAAAGGAGGGTGAACGTTTGTATGGACTTGGATGAAAATTTTCAAATACATAGGTGAGATACTGAGATAAAGGATAGGATACTTTTTATTAACAGGGGGATGAAAAGGGGTGGGATAGGGATAAAAAATGACGAGTATCGATATTGGTATCATTTCCGAGGTTTTTGGGTCGTTTATTTTAAACATGATATCTATTATTAAATCCTAAATTTTAGAAGTAAAATATTATCATCCCTTAATGGGGCGGAAAGGGGTCAAAATGTCTAAAAATAAACATTGATGTCGTTTTCATGGTTTTTCCCATAATTGTCTAAGTTCTCAAAAAACTAAATAAATGAATAGGTATATGTTTCCTGTTTGCTAAAAATTTACCCTCAGGTGGTGAATTTTTTTTTAACATTTTTATCCCTAGCACAACAGGGATAAAATGACATCTATTTTAAAGAGGGTTGAAAAAAGGATGTGATAGGTAATAAATGTGAATAATTAAATTTTTTTATTGCCTCTAAGGCGGAACAGAGTTCGCCGGGTCAGCTAGTATGATATATATATATATGTGTATATATATATATAAAATAACACATTTACAAGAAAGTACATATGTTAATATTATGTGTCATGGCTTTTGTCTGGGGCCTTAAAGCCTAAAATATCTGTAATAAATAAATCTCAAAGATAGGAAAACCTCTTCCTTATTCAGACTAAGTGGAAAATAATTTAGTGTTTTTTTTTGTTTTTCTTTTTTTAATCCTACATATAATATACACATACATACATAACATGACGCCCATAATCCCCGAAGGGGTAGGCAGAGTCAAAGGGGCAGCATGCCCCTTCAACCACATACAGCCAAAAATAAAGTCGGGATGGGTTAGATGGAAAATTGTGAAAAAGCGGCTAACCTGTCGCCTACACCATCACACACCCAAAACCCGATATACCATTAGTCGTCTTTTACGACATGCTAGGCAAGAACCACAGTTGGCATATTCTTTTTAAGTCCCAGACCGACATGGAACAGTGGGCTGAGTTGGATGGAAAGCTTTCAAAAAGGAGTGACAAGTGGCTAGCTCGTCGCCTACTCAGTCACATACCCAAAAGCCCGTAAACCATTAGTCGCCTTTTACGACATGCTAGGCAAGATTGAAGTTGGCACATTCTTTTTTTTTTGTCCCAGATCAACATGGGCCAAGTCCCAAACCAACATGGGATATTTTTTAATCCTTCTGTATAATAATATTCTATAACTTTTCCTT
The DNA here is from genome assembly GCA_951394215.1 of Glyphodes perspectalis. Classification (NCBI taxonomy): domain Eukaryota; kingdom Metazoa; phylum Arthropoda; class Insecta; order Lepidoptera; family Crambidae; genus Glyphodes; species Glyphodes perspectalis. The sequence continues at coordinate 11,212,689 of OX596218.1, read as the reverse complement.
CTTATTTAAACTTACATTACCTTTAAAGCTTGAGACTCTAATTCTGAAAATGGCTCAGGACCGCAGTAATCGATTGCACAGATGATGTTAGACGAACTTTTCTGGCCCCAGTTTACGCTAAAATAATACATTTATTATGTAATAAGTTAGTTATTTATCTATTATTTGACCTTCTTGAAACTTTATTGTCTTATCGTAAAGCAATCACATGCATATGTCGCTGTCAAAGTACTCGAATCGAACATTTAACGGTCGAGATCCTCCAGATTTTTTAAATTTAGGTCAGATTATTAATTTGCTACGCAGTTAGGAAATATATTGCAAAAAACCGCATATCAAAATGTTTAAGGAAATTTATGGCTACATACATCTGTAAAGATTTATCAATAAAAAGTTAACGTATCTTTAAATAACATAGATGATATTGTAATTTAAAGATTTTAGATTTAGAATTTGACTCACAGGTGTTATTCCGTTTTCCTTTAAAAATAATAAAAAAGTTGCAAAGGAAAACGGAGTTTACAAGCAACTTCAGTCTCCTTTGCTGTTTAAATTCAGTACAAATTGCTTTGCACAAATACGAGTAAATATAAGCTCGACGTCTGTCTTCCAGTGTTCCTTCTAGATACTTCGGAAAAAACCTTGGAGAATTTCCAATTTAAATTTTCAAATGGGCGTGTAATGGTGTATTGTTTACATTCCATTCCATCGTTAAGTGTGAATCCAGACCCTGTAGACATCCTTTGAGACGTACAATCGCAATGTTTGTACAATCACACTAAACAGCATCGCATTCTCTGATTATTTTAACAAGACTCACCAGCGCTTGCTGTCAGCAAACAACAGACAGCAATTAGGACGAAATTTAATTTAAAAGTAAAGTCTGTTATTTTAAGGAAAATACCGGGGTAGGATTGTATTTTTAATGTTCCATTTCAGTTTCAGTTAAACATAATCAGCTCCTTAAAATAAAGTGGATAAATATTGAGGTGTAACAATCAGAATTATTTATAAAACAAATTTATATTGCATTTTTACAGACAATATTAAAACAGAACAAACATTGAACAGTTAGCATATTTATTAAAAGTTAGTAGTACTAAACTACTAAACTTATTAGAACACGAATATGCTAATATTCGTGTTCTGATAATGGTGATGCACTTTTAGTTCAAGTAAAAAAAATGTTTGCTGGCAATCAACCAAACTAATCTGTTCATTAACCAAACATGATAAATCAATGATCGTGTTCAAGCAAAAACCCAGAAAAGAAGGAGCGAAATTATAGTTATTCTTATAATAAAAATTAATTATGTTATTAAAATTTTAGGAACGCTACTTAGTAGTTTATTCTATCAAACGTTTGTAAGCTTTTTTTTTATAATTTAGAGTAATCGACTGAATTCCAAGGAACGGTCTTTAACAGACAAAAAAAGTGAGAAAATGTCTGTAAAACTTATGCTGCAAATTGGCTACCAAATTTCGTACCGTAGATATTTATTAGCACCAGATATTAGAAAATGCAGTGGTAAATGAAAGGGAGTTACCGCATCAAATCCCCATTTTCCCAGGAGCGTTTAATTCTACGCTGTGCCAGAATTAAATGCGCCATAAAATACGTGTGAAGAGCTCATTCATATTACTCGCGCATTGTCTGCGGACGTCCTGAAATGCGATAAATAACTACTTCTGAACGGTCCTGTTTTGCGTAGGCATTCTCAAATTTTATGGATACGTTTATTTTCATGGTAAAATGTAAATTGTTTAGAATTGCCTATAAGTAACGTTTTATGTACAGACAACTGCACATCAGACTATCTACTTCGAACTTTGTACCGTCCTTATGTCGAGGGCGTAAGCGCTAATGTTGAACTGCAAGTGGGTAATTTGACCTGCTGTTGACCGTACATGTAGGTATGTGAAATTATTTTAAGTACATGCGAAACGTTTTCCCTGCTTATTTAACTCACTATTCTGAGGCACCAATTTAAAGGATTTAAGAAAATGCTGCTAATCAACATTTGTGTGGAAAGTTAAAAAAAAATTACTACTAATTTTTTAAACTCCTTTAGATTAGTTCCTACTATTCCCACTATTGTAATAGTGGGTTTAATTAGTAAATACGTGGTTTCGCATAAACTAAAATAACATTTTAGTTTGTTTGAGCTACCCCTTCAATTCGTTATCTAATTTTGATTTTGAAATTTATTTTTTTTCAGTTTCCTTACGTACCTACACCAAAGTCGGATAAAGTAAAAAAAAATCCGACTAATTGAGAATCTCCTTGTTTTTTATAGTCAGTTAAATAAGGTTAACGGTGCAGTAATAATTCATTATGTACACAAGTATCCAACTGACCCAAATCAACTTTAGCCAAAGCTTTATTTTCTGTTTTTTGCCTACACTATCCAGGATTGCGGGCGCGATGACTATGTATGTGCATATACTGTCACATTTTCAAAAACTTCTACCACTCCATGCCATTAATGTGAAACAAATGGTTAATGGGAGAAAAAATTTTTACATATTTCTGGAACGGAGGAAGTTTAGATATTTAAAAAAATTTGAAAATGTTTACATATTATTTCTCGTGACTGTACTTTGTAGGCATAGTCTACGAATGTTCCAGACTATGTAAATAATTTCCACATCAAAAACGTTAAATGTAAGGTTGCAGCCAAAACTTGTAGTTCAGTTCTCGTAAAAAGTTATGAGACCTCGTGTGGTGCCAAGTGCCTTTATTTTTTTTTAAATATGCTCTAATATGGTATTCATATATTGGATTCTACGGTTCCCGATCTAAAATAGTTTAAACAACATTATTTTAAAGAAAAAGTTGAATGATGATGGTATTAAATAGGTGTCTAATATGTATATGTAGATATATAAAAAAGCAGGACACTCGTTCGTGGGCATTACTCGGCAGGGCGCACTGAAAACCAGCGCCATCGAATGCCATGTAGGTCATGGCTTAAATGCTGAGTGAAGCCCTGTTCTTTTGGACATCGCCAAAATATTTGTATAATAGTTGGTCCAGCGCCTGACCTTTCTCCGGTCATGTCGAATTGCCGTCTCACCGGACTATGAGAGTGAAGGAATAGAGAGTGCACCTGTGTTTGCGCACACACTTGTGCACTATAATATCTCCTGCGCAGATGGCTAATCCTCGTTAAGATTTTCCGCCGTGACCGATATCGGTTACGAGGACATTATATATTTCATAGTTTTAATGCTACGTGTACAGTGAGCAAATAATGCAGGTTATACAAATAATACCTTTAAAATCTTTGTAAATGCGTGGATCATTTTATGCACTTACATGTGTATACAGGCTATATTAAACACAAGCATACCTCTCACATACCTAGAGCATGTTTACAGAAGCACAACCAACTTTATGGAGACTGAATAGTTCGCTCGCGACTAGGGTTACCAAATCGAAAATTAAATCAGGACTTGACATAACAATATGTCGGACATACAGACCTAACATCAGTAGATCATTTTTTAATGGATGAGAGCGTTTGGCGATCTATGAACGTGTGGTCATTCTTTCCTTTGCAATAAATAGCGATATTGCTAGGTTAGACTCTATTACGCAATACGAGACATGTTTGTTTAGAATATATCAGAAAGAAAGAAAGAAAGAAATACTTTATTTGACACACACATAACAAAAAACAATTACAAGACAAACAAAATACAAGGTGTGTGCCAGAAGTGCGCCCGCGCAGCTAGCTCAAGTCGCGAGCTACCTGGAGGCAGATCACGACGCTGGTTTTCAGAGGGTGCGCAATATGTAGTTGAATTAAACAGCTAACTAGTCTGAGATATCTCTTTTTTTTCGTCTGTCATATCTGGGACTCAATGAAATGCAATCCCAGGCGAGAGGCTGTACCAGGTGCTAAGTTATAGAAAGTTCTTGAATTAATTTATTGAAGTCACTAAAGACGAACTTAAAGTTTCGCCCGATATCAGGTCGACATAGCCCTTTCCATTTAGAAAAATAATATCTAGGTAATACTAACCCAGATCATTGTACGACTCAAATTCGAACGTCAAGCTGAACTGAATCAAGAAGCAACCAACCTGGTAACCCTAATGGTGACCATAATGCGAAAGTCCCAAGGACCAGACGTCAGGCCAAGTGTTTACAAAGTTGGGAACTGTTTACACCGATACGCTAAAGGCACCACACCTAGCTACCGCTTATTTAACCATACACTAGCTTTCTCCTGCGACTATGTCTGTAAATAAATTTTCGAGAAAGGTCTTTTGGAGACGAGTTTTTTGGAAATTACCTACTTGAAAAGGGCGGTTCAAATTAGTCAAGATACTTGTGCGTTATCATATTGTACTAATAACAAAAATGTTTCCTTTACAAAAAAATGTCCATGTTTTTCCCGTAAAAATGTTTATATTGTACCCCTGTGTAAGATGTATTTACAAAATTTCTTGAAAACTGTCCTTGTTTTGAAACAATAATGTTATACAAGGTATTTTAAATTACCATATTCCCTTGTAGTCGCGAAGAATACAACTTTCTTTAAGCTAGCGTCATGTCCCGTTCTTAGCCGGGGTCCGCTTAAACAACCTGGATTTAGCGGTAGGTAGCAATGTCTTAATATATTTGTTTATAATTATAAATTCTGCCTATTGTGCAAAGTACGAAAAACAATTTAATTTTTTATATAAACATTAATCAATGTTTACAACCGCAAACCATCATAAAGTAATAACAAATTTTTGATCTACATACATACATAACAACACGTTCGTAATCCCTGAAGGGGTAGGCAGAGTCAAAGGGGCTGGCTCGATGGCGCATTCGGTAGTGACCCTGCCCCATGCGCCAAAAGTTGTGGGTTCGATCCCCACTCAGGACAAAAATTCATGTGATGAATACTTGTGTTTGTTCTGTGTCTGGGTGTTAATATCCAATATTTAAGTATTTATTTGTAATACCACTGTTGATTCTGATATCCGTAACACATGTGCTTAAGCTACTTACCTCGGTGTCAGATCAATGTATGTTGATGTCGTCGGATATTTATTATTATTATTATTATAAATATGCAAGTAACGGTACTCCTTGGATACCCCGAAAAGATATGATATCCTGGGGGACTCTTATAGACGATATTCTCTATAATAAAAAAAGTCTCGCGCGAACGGAGCCGCGGCAAAAAGTAAGTCTTAAATTTAAACGGCCGAACTGAACTAAACGGTAACATAATCGGAAGAAGATAAGTATAGGTATAAGCAGTAAGTTCTTAAACAATCCATTTTTATTTTCATATCACGAACCCTTGACGTTTCGTGTTACGAAAACTTAAAGAGGGCGACGTTTGTTGCGATGCGCAGGAACGACAATGGAGTGAAAGTTCGCAACGGGCTACATAATTTGTTTTGAGGTCAGACTGTTGGGATTGTCTCCGAGCTCTACTTAGGTGTTCAAACAAATTAACGATTTAAACTGAGACTTTGGAACTAAACGTCCAGTGAGAGTGAGGACATTTGGAAGATATTTTTTCTGCGACACCTCGGCAATCCGTTTCTAGAACGCGGAAAAGCATAAGTTCAGACATTTCTCTAGAGAACAATTGAGTTCCGAATAATCAATCCTTTTAGAGCTCGTTAACCACATTGCGACAAAAAAAATTAAAATGAGAGATAGAAAATTGAGAAAATGTAGTGACAAGTGGCTACCTCGCCGCTGACATAGTGACATACCCAATACATGGTATACGTTTGTATATTATTTTTGAGTCCCAGACTCACATGAGATAATCATCATCCTCTTGCCCTTCTCCCAGTTCATCTGGGGTCGGCGCAGCATGTCTTCCTTTTCCATACGTCCCGGTCAGCCGTCATCAAGCTATCCACTTCCATTTCTCTCATATCATCTTTCACACAATCCATCCATCTCTTATTTGGCCTTCCTCTTCCTCTCCATCCACTAACATTCATACTCATCACTCTCTTTGTCACATGTCCTTCCTCTCTTCTCACTCACATGAGATAATACATATATTTATATAAAACAAACTTATTAAATACAAACACATTATTAACTGTTATCTTGCAGTGAAAAGCTGCCCTTAAGTCTTTCATTAAAGTTTGGATGTAGACCTTTTTACTGGTGACTTAAGACTTCTCGGTGTAATTTAAAATTAATTAACATTCCTTTGTGTTTATTATGGGCTTATGAAACAAACTTCCGCTTGACGAATTTATTAACAATTAATCAGTTTTCCATTAGCGATTGTTTGTGTATGGAAATTTACAGGAAATACGGTTAATTTCTGGGAAACTGATATGCTATCATTAAATTAGCATTGTATTTTTCTTTTGCAAATTTATTTTTTCTCCATATTAAAATTGGGTACACAGTCATACATTATTTACAAAAATCAAGCAATTTTAAGCAAAACATTGAACTGAAATCGACTTGATATTGAATTTTATTGATAAAAGTAATGAGTTGGTCGCTGTAGTTCTAAATATTGAAATAAAACTACTCACTTTGTTTCAACTTTAAATTGCTTTCTGCCTAACGTATTTCAATAAAATCTTTCAATACTATATCAATTCAGTAGTCGTTTCCATACGATCACACGAATTTCATTCATCCATTTAGATTTAAACTCAATTTCATCAATCGTTCGAATACCTACTTTCCAAAAACTGGACATTCATCTCTTTGCAGATTGGCATAAATATTCATAAATATCCAAACATGAACGTAGCAAAACTCGCCATTATTCTAAAATCATTTTATTAAAATAAAAAAAAACATTATTTTAAAAACTTTTTAAATCTGGGAATAGCAGTAAAATAAAAAAAAAACTTACTCAAAGTTCCTATTGAGGTCTACTCCATCACACTCGCCACTGAACCGTCTCCTGTTCTTTCGCCACATTCTGTCTTTCGTCATGCTATAATCATATCCGTCTGGGTTTGTCACTGGTATGATATACCTAGAAAAACAAGATATATTGCAAACTAGCTTCTGCCCGCGGCGTTGCTCGCATGGTACATCAATGAAACATAGCTTAGATATGTGTTATTCAAATTAAGATCAGATAATTATAAATTCGAAAGTTTGTAAGTATGGATGGATGTTTGTTACTCTTTCGCGCAAAAACTACTGAATGGATTTTAATGAAACTTTAGAATAATGTAGCTTATACACCCGAATAACATATAGGCTATGATTTATCGATTTACCACGCGAGCACGTACTATTCATTAAAATTCTACTAGTACTTTTTGCGTGAAAGAATAACAAACATCCACACATCCATCCATACAAACTTTCGTTATTAGTAAGATAATCATCTTTATTCATCTCTTTCTATCATGTTGGGCTACAAATGCGCGAATGAGTTACACGGACAGTAAAATCCCTCACTGATTTCTTACTGATTAAATGTCAACTAATTTACAATTGAAACTAAATTAACAGTTCTTTAATTTTTGTCATAACTCTATGAATCTTTCAAATCTAGTTAGCCAACCAGAAAACCAAGACTGGAGTACGTTTTAGCAATAACTTATTCTTGATAAACCTATTCTCAAATCAAATCCCTACTCTAATACAGTAGAACCAGCAGCAAGGAGCTATATACTGTATAGCTGTACGTTTTGCGTATTTTGATGCCACTAGTCGCTTTTTTTACATTTTATCATCTTCCTAGCGTTATGTCCCGTGCTTAGACGGGGTCCGCTTAGACCATGATCCAGGATTTAGCGAGTCTGGTAATTACATTGAAGCGACTGCCGATCTGACCTTCGTAACCCATGGTTACAAATTCAAAGTTGTTTGAATTTGCAGGTTTCATCACGATGTTTTCCCTCACCGTCGAGCTAGTGGTATAAATACGTACATAGTTTTTTTTTTAATCCAGAGGTACATGCCCGGGTTTGAACCCGCACTCCTCGGTTAAGAGGCGCGTGTCCTTACCATTGAGCTACCACCGCTTCCGCTTTTTTTTACATTTGCTTTGATGAATATCACAGTGATTACACACACAGTTCCATTGATCGAGAGGTCAGAGACCCTGGCCACGAAACCAAAACTCGCAGGTTCGAATATCGCTAGGGGCAAATGTTTCGTGTGATGAACATGGACATTTGTACTCAAGTCATGGATGTTTATAAACGTATTTCAGTATGTCTATCCGTTCACCTAGTATCCATGGGAGAAGCTTTAAGCTTAGTTTGGAACTAGGGAATTGGTTTGCTAGTCTGGAGAATTTATTTATTTAAATAAAATAAATAAATAAATATCAGACTACATCACATACATTGATCTGACTCCGAGATAAGTAGCTTAAGCACTTGTGTTACGGATATCAGAAACAACAGTGGTATTTCAAATATATACTTAAATATTGGATATTAACACCCAGACACAGAACAAACACAAGTATTCATCATACGAATATTTGTCCTGAGTGGGGATCGAACCCACAACTCTTGGGGCATGGGGCAGGGTCACTACCGAATGCGCCATCGAGCTTGTCATTTTATTTATTACACAATTGACGTTCATGCCTAAAACGCTGGACACTTACCAGTCTTTATTCTTCATATATTCTGGCTGCTGCGTGAAGTTCCATGCGATCTGGTCGATGAAATACAGTAGTGATGAGACTGCGACCCACTCCCGTCCATGCATTCCGCCTTCAACGAGGAACGCTCGGTTCGAAGGATTGCCCGTTGATAGTTTCAACATCTAAAAACATTATTTAAAAGCACTAGGTCTAGTTCACATACATACATAACATCACGCCCATAATCCCCAAAGGGGTAGGCAGAGTCCAAGGGGCAGCATGCCCCTTTAACCATATTCAGCCAAAAATAAAGCTAGGCTGGGTTAGATGGAAAATTGTGAAAAAGCAGTGACAAGCGGCTAACCTGTCGCCTACACAATCACACACCCAAAACCCGATATACTTACCATTAGTCGCCTTTTACGACATGCTAGGCAAGAACCACAGTTGGCATATTCTTTTTAAGTCCCAGACCAACACGGGACATTGGGCTGGGTTGGATGGAAAGCTGTGAAAAAGGAGTGACAAGTAGCTAGTTCGTCGCCTACTCAGACACATACCCAAAAGCCCGTAAACCATTAGTCGCCTTTTACGACATGCTAGGCAAGAATCACAGTTGGCACATTCTTTTTTTTTTGTCCCAGATCAACATGGGCCAAGTCCCAGACCAACATGAGACAACTAGTCTAGTTCACTGTTTAGATTTAGTAATCCAGTGTTCAGCTCACTACGACTCTTATTCCAACTAGGTAAAAACATAAGTCTAAGGTTAAGTCACAGTCATAAAAACTTAAGTCATTTTATTACTTATTTTGGTAATATCAATAAATATTTTCGCATATGCTACAATAAACATCCTTATATAACTGGTCAATTAATTTTTGGCACATAAAAAAATTTATATACTACTACTTTTTATACCAAATTCTACTTTCTATCCTAAGAATCATGCATTCCTTACAAATTACATGCTGTGAGTTCAGAAAAAAAGTATAAATTCAACCTGGATATTTTTCTTGTGTGACGTTTGCCCTAAGGTCTTCAGAGTGCAATGTCCAGGATTGGCCGCTGCTACATTTTTGAGGTAATCATAAATGTCATTCAAGTTGGCGTATGAATCCCAGTGTAGTTTTCCTCCTGAAATACATTTAAGTATATTTTGCAAGACTAGCCTGTAAAGGATTTATAATTTTATAGGCTTAGAACATAAGCCCTAGATAAATTATGTTATGAAGTTGTATCTGTCTATATTATAATGATAAAACAACACTTTACTGATTTTCTGAAACTATCCGGTTTATAAAAAATCGTAGCATTTAAAAATCATCTTTTAGTCGTGTACCTACTTATTTTGAAACGTAAATAGTTTTTTGGCAAAATTCCATGGGGCGGATCCCCAGCCGAATCTACTCTAGCCTAAGACCTAAAAGAAAAGGCTCATATTTTCTCTTAATCATTCAAATATTTCATTAAACGTCAAAAGAAAGTTGATCGTCAAACAGATCAGTGTACCAACCTCGGCGCCATCCGCCGTATTTTTTCATTAAATCCTCTTTTTCAATGGCCCTCTGAACATCATCCAATACCACCGCGTAACTGATATTCCGGGAATCGAGGAATTTATTCCAATATTCGGTCTCGTTTCCATTTAAAAGGAAATCTATATTGTTGTCGCATCGATGAAAGACATCTTCGCTGGGGAATGTTGTGGGTATTGCATTAAAATTCAAAAGGTCGTTCTACCGATAGTGGCTACGCAAGGACGATTCTGTTTTCCACTATTGATTCCGACCATTTCCGTAGCTCTATTGGTAACTTTTTAAATCTTCTACTTGGAAATTGCAGAATCAGAGTAGCTAATATAGTCAATAGTCGATAAAAGACTCTGTCTGGTACAGGCAATCAAAATAAAATGACATTGACTATTCCATACTTGTTAGCTCAAGCCCCCGGAAGAGCTTTTATCGGTACTGCTGATTTTTTATCTGAATTTTAATATATTAATTAGAAGACAAACTGATTTATATAAATAACTAGCAGGGCCCCGCGGTTTTACCCGCGTAGTTCCAGTCCAGTTGTGATTACTGGAATAAAATATAGCCTATGTTACTCGCTGGTATAGTAGCTTACCATTCGTGAAAGAATTATTCAAATCGGTCTAGTAGTTTCGGAGCCTATTTAATACAAACAAACAATCAAAGCGCTAATCTGAGGAACTACTGGTCTGATTTATAAAAAATATTTCAGTGTGGGATAGCCCATTTATATATGACTATAGACTATATACTTAACATTAACCATAAACGCGGGTAAAACCGCGGGCAAAGTTAGTAACCTTTTAATATTTTACCTTGGTTTGCGATCTTCTCTTCAAACTCTGGGGTTATACTGTTATTGATTAAACTCACTCGCCACATTTGATAATGTTTATACGAAGTTGCGGTATCAAGGCCAGACGAAAGTATCGCACGTCCTGCGAAAACGTTTTACAATACTTTAATATAAATGCTGTATTGATTACCAAAATATTTTGTAATACACTCATTCCAAAGGCTTTAGCAGATATTTTACAAAATATGGTATTGTAGACTCTATGGTAACTTTAAATTCATATGCATCATATATGCTCGTCGACAAATGTATATATAAGCTTGATAACTTAGAAGTAACTGTATACTTAAATATGTCGACAGGAAGAGCCTAATGTTTTTTTATTATCATTCAGCCAAAATTTAAAAATAATCTTACCGTTTAATCATAGCCCAAAATAAATTATTAAAAAAAAAAATACCTCCGCATATAAACAGCACGAAAACAAGCGCGATCATGATCCGTGGAAAAACCTTAATGAACAATTTTCAGCAGGAAAACTGATTAAAATGTTTTAATGAATTTTTTATGACGGACTACCGAGATAGGAAAGCATTAATATTAATGGAATTATGATGGATACTGTTTGGATTGAGTTTGAATTAAATCAAAGGTGTTGAGCGGTGATTCGTAAGCGATGCAATGGTGAAATAAAGCGACGCGTAAGTGAAATGGGTTAAGAGGACCGTTTAAGTAATTGCATCGTTTTATTAACCCGATGTCCCAATGTATGATGGTTATCAACTTAAAAATTACATCAGTTTAATGATGGGTGAATATATTTAAATAAAAATACACATGAACCGATGTAATTCATCATGACTATCTCTCCCAAAAAGAGCACTGCTTATTTTATGACCCAGGATTGAGCGAATTCGTTTATATTTTGACATTCAAGACCAGTGCTTGAATGGCCAAATATTGGAACCTCGTTATACACATAACATCACGCCCATAGGTTGAAACCTCAGGCAAGGCAGGTTATTTTTTATGAAATCGCTGTGAACAAGACAATTAATAACCTGACTGTACCTTTTTTCCAAAAAAACCTGAGTGTGTCTAGTAAGCGAAAACAAAAAAGTAATTTAATTTAAGTTTCACTATGTGGGCACACGTAAAAATCTTAGCGTGTCCAGGTGACGAAATAATAAACTATATTAATTTTGAGTTTCACCAACTAGACACACGTCAAGTTGGTGAAACTCAGAGCGGTGGTAGCTCAATGGTAAGGACACGCGCCTCTTAACCGAGGAGTGCGGGTTCAAACCCGGCACGTACCTCTGGATTTTTCAAATCTATGTACGTATTTATACCACTAGCTCGGCGGTGAGGGAAAACATCGTGATGAAACCTGCAAATTCAAACAACTTCGGATTTGTAACCATGATCCAAAAATTGTCTGGTTCCCCTATCTTAGGGTTACGAAGGTCATCACGCGCAGTCGCTTCAATGTAATTACCAGACTCGCTAAATCCTGGATCATGGCCAAGCGGACCCCGTCTAAACACGGGACATAACGCTAGGAAGATGATGACCTACTAGACACACGTGTGTCCAGTCTCTTGTGTCGAGTTAGTGAAAAACCCTAATCCCCGAAGTGGTAAGCAGAATCAAAGGGACAGCAGGCCCCTTTAACCACATTCAGCCAAAAATAGAACTGGGCTGGGTTAGATGGAAAATTGTAAAGTAGTGACAAGTGGCTAGCTTATCGCCTACACAATCACATACCCAAAACCCGATATACCATTAGTCGACTTTTACGACATGCTAGGCAAGAAACACAGTTGGCACATTCTTTTTAAGTCCCAGACCAACACTGACTGATTGTGACACTGATTATGACTTAGATTTTTGCATCGATTATAATAAACTTATGAAGCGCGTCCTTATACAACACGGTACTATCGTTCTCTCTTTCTCACTATTTGTAATTTTCAATTCTAAGCAATCAATATAGGTATCTTTTCAGACTGAATTAGCTTTATTGAGCTTTATTCAAGCACTGCACGGCTGAATAGCTCGCACTACCCGCTTGGATTGACACTTTAAAAGCGTTTTCACGTTGTGAATGGCTGAACGGGCAACATTAATTTAGGGCTTAGCGAGGCTAATAGTTAGTTGACAACTTCAAATACGTTATACATGTTTTAAGTAAACATACGCGGCGCTATTGGCTGCGTCGTTTCAATTTTGATTTGTAAATAACGAAATAGCTAACAATATTATCTAACTGCATAACAAATCTTATCTATAAAGCAAGGTTTTTTTTATATTTAACCGACATAATCCTAAGAATGTTGTAACCATACACATATACTTCTACAATACAGTACAAGATGAAAAAAGAAACAAGGCCAAACTTACAAGAGTACTGACTAAACAACGGGTTAACACACTTAGATACGTTAACAAGATTCGAGTCCCTGACATTTACCTAGCTAGAACACAAGCGTAATTCGAACACGCAGCCTTAGACTTTATCACCTAGATTCTAGTAGGTAGAGGCCCTAAGACTAAACTAGACTAAGCGGTCCGTTAAGTTTTATAGTTTATATTTTAATTTGCAGCATCACATGTTTATCTTCGCCAATCTAGCAGCCTAAACCTTCAAGTGGATTACGCAAATCACCTAGGAAGTATCTGAATTCGCACAACTCCACACACAAAGGCTTTGAGCTATCACTGCTTACATTTAATTATCTCAAGTAGCTTTATAACTATAAGCTTTAGAAATGTTATTCACAAAACCCTAATCCATTATACCTTATTCAATCATTACGTGTTATTACTTCCAAAAAATGTAGGAGCAACGTGTGGGTTAAAAGAACAAACGCAACTTCGGGCTTGTGTAAAAGTGAGTGAAGTTACTGTAAGTAGCTTACGTACCTAAGGCACAATGCTAGAAATTACAGTAAGGAACCTCTATACAAGCCTTGGAATGCACTGAGCGCTTTAGTGTCGCGAGACAGGTTAGCACAAGACAACTTACGTCACATAAGATATAGCAATATTGAGCTTCTCCTTTTTATAAGTTGGAAAAAGGTTTTGAAGTCAAGTCGTGCTAAAAGATTTTTTTTTTTAAATACTATTCTTAATGAAGCAAGTTTATCGAATGGCGAAGAATTAGCAATCAATACCCTAACAAGGTGGCAAAGTAAATTATAAGGAGATTACACTGATTTTTTTAAGGATTATTAGGACGTGCAAAGCTATTTCATAATCCACTGATGGCAGGTCACCGGTTTAACTCCTTGCCATTATATATGTTGAAGCGTACGTTAATGTTAACAAAGATTTTATGCACATCATATTTACCTAGTGTTGTGTGGCCTTCATTTGTAATTTACCTAATAACCTGAACACAAAATAACGTGTTATATTGTGGGTTCAATCCAATTTAAAACTTAATCGAGCGCAAACTATTGGAATCCATCAGATTTCGCCGTATACGCTATTAAGTACCACTTTACGGGTATCTTCCTTGTACTGTGCTCATATGCTCACAACTTTCCACTTCAATATACCGGCCTCCTAAATACTTCCCCGGGAAAATGTTAGGGGTTTTGCACACGATATTGTATAACGTAGGTTATTCGATAAGGAGTTCTGTTGTTACTTTTTATGTAAGCTGGGTTAGTAATATCCAAAATCTGTGCAGGTATCACGATACCTACACAAATTTTGGATAGTTCTTAGTAGTGTAAGAGGAGTTCACGATCAAGTAATTCCTTACTGACTTTATAAAGATAACTTATGAAAAATCAGTAATAAATATCTGACATTCCGACTACATCACATACATTGATCTGACTCCGAGCTTAAGCACTTGAGTTACGGATATCAGAATCAACAGTGGTATTACAAATATATACTTAATTATTGGATATTAATACTCAGACACAGAACAAACACAAGTATTCATCATACGAATGTTTGTCCTGGGTGGGAATTGAACCCACAACTCTTGACGCATGGGGCAGGGTCACTACCGAATGCGCCATCGAGCCAGTCATAATAGAGATCTCTTACTCTTTTTTATATTGTTAAACACCAACGAAGTCACAATCTACAGGTTAACCTTCAGGCCATTGACTACTAATCGATTCGATATGTTATGTATGTTAATTATAAACGATTAAAAAACATCAAACATTTATAAGTACCGTTATATTGTAAACTGTGCGTTAGATTTCACAATATAACGACAGTTTCCCATCTCGCGAGATATATTACAAGCTAAATGTGTTCACAATCATACGGCGATATGCATGTTAGTATAAATATTCTAAAAATACAACGATATCGTGAAGAAATCCCAGATTCCTATCCATAACGTCGTCTCTAACAGAACTCATAAATTTTTTCTCCTCTCTGCACATCGTGGCCCATCCATCTTGGCAATCGTCACCGTACATTAGACACTGTTCTTAGAACGGTAGGGTAGAAGAAATAACATTTTCGTGAGATCAAATCTGTTGTTATAATTTTTATACTTGCATGTATTGGATGGATTAATTAAGTATAATTCACATTGTGAATAAAAATCATAAATGTTTATTTTCATATAACAATTACAATAGTTGCTTATTTCTAACGGCATCAGCACTAAGCATCAAGCTTGTATCGCAGGAGCCAGTCTCATTTACCATACAATAAATGTAAGTTCACCAGCTCAAGCGGTGTAGTAATAACATTGTTGGAATAATAAAATATATTATGAATTGAATAAAATATTTCACTGTTCGGCTTTCAGGACCAAAAATGGACAACGGGATTTGCCGACATTTTTTTTATAAAATGTCAGCTTTGGCGTTGTATTTTAACTAGAACGATTCTATGGGAACAAATTTTATTTATTGTCTGTTAGCCCACGATCGGTCGCAAAATAAAAAGTTAAACATAAGTACTATTAGACTAGATACTACAGATTAAAGAGAAAATGTTTAAAGATAAATCAATACGTTGTTGTTATTTGATATTGACTTCTAACGTTAGTGAGTTATTCGTACATACAATGTAGTGACTGAGGTAGCGCAATTACGCAGCGCAGTGTCTCTAACTGAGAGTTACAAAGTTTTCTCTGAACGTACAAATACATAGAATTATAGACAACGTCGTCTGTATCTCGCCTTCAAAATAAAGGTGCGCTACTTCGATCGAAAGTGGGAGGAATAATTTTACGAATTCGTTTAATCGCATTTTCCCCAAAGGCTTACTTTTCCTAAAATGCACTAATTGGAAACGAAGCAAATCGGCCTTGTTAATAGAATTTTAAATTAAACATCGATATCTACTAGAAAAAGACGCTTTCAATTAAAATATTAAGGAATGAAAAAATAAAACTGTTAGGTGCTTATAATGATAATGTTAGCACAAAAGGACATAAATATTAATAATATGAAATACTTTGATCACCTTTTCGACCAATCTCTATATTATTTGTTTTAGAAAAACTAAGTAGAAACTTAGTCCCATGTTGGTCTGGGACTTAAAAATAATATGCCAACTGTGGTTCTTTCCTAGCATGTCGTAAAAGGCGACTAATGGTATATCGGGATTTGGGTGTGTGATTGTGTAGGCGACAAATTAGCCGCTTGTCACTGCTTTTTCACAATTTTCCACCTAACCCAGCCCGACTTTATTTTTGGCTAAATGAAATTTAGGTCGAAGGGGCAACAAGCCCCTTCAACCAGAAGATGCTTGTTGCCTCGTCGACTCTGCCTACCCCTTCGGGGATTATGGGCGTGATGTTATGTATGTATGTAGAAAAACTAAAACCAGATAAATACTAATATAGAGATGATATCATTTTTAATAAACGCCTGTTTTCTACGTTCTTTGTTCAAAACAAGTACCTAGGTATGGACTGTAGATTTTTTTACTACTGCTTTCAAAAAATATATCTAACCAAATATTTAATCGATGATTATTGAATCGACAGCAAACAGTAAATACTCTTTCTTGAGGGCTTTATATAAACTAAATATATACATAAACATACCTATATTCTACAGCATTACAACGAAAGACCTTTAATGCTTCTGGATATTAGGTATCTATTTTCGTCTAAAGATAAATTGGCTAAAGATTTAATGGTCCCCCGGCCCACATAGCCAAACGAATTAACCCACCCACCTACAGACATTTTAAGGACGTATTTCTTGTATCTCTGATGCTAGAAAAGCTTGCACAAAAAGGATACAGTCAAAAGAAGTCAACAGTAGAGCATTTAATTCTGCACTACTCTTGTATACATTCTCTAGAAACACTTGATAAGGCTAGTAACTGTAATCTATCCTACTAATATTATAAATGCGAAAGTTTGTATGTATGGATGGATGTTTGTTACTCTTTCACAAAAAAACTACTGAATGGATTTTGATTAAACTTTAGTATAATATAGCTCATATACCCGAATAACATATAGGCTATGTTTCATAGATGTACCACGCGAGCGAAGTCGCGGGCAGAAGCTAGTTAAAGAATAATTTCATCAGGAATACGTTTGTCTTCTTAGCGATTATATACTTTAAAGCTACCTGGTTATTGAAAATACAGTTTTAGAATTGACAGTCAGTTGAAAAATAACCAAGCCAAGTAAAATTACAATAGGAATGTTTCTCAAATGCAATGCAATTAAGTGTCTCGTAATTAGAGGACCGACTGGACGTCCTGTTTAATTTGTCACTGTGTTCATGTTTGCATGAATTATTATAGGAGATAAAATATATTAACTGGCATCCTATAATTTTTCAAGTTAATGTTACACCATGCTTGATTAATGAATTCACCGTAACATAATACCGAGGTCATAAATTCCGCGAATTTTATCACTACACTACAAATTTTACTTCACAATAAATATAATTTGGACTTTGGAAAATGTTTCACCTCAAATTTTTACTAAGTATAAAATATTTTTATAGGATAAAGCTGTTATAATTTTTTATGAGATAAGTTTGTTTTAACATTGGCTCCTAAGTTTTGTAGCTAAAAGAAAAAATAATAATACAATTTTTTATTCTGAGCCCAGATGGAGATATCATGCTCTTAGTTATTTAGTGTCGTCCGGGGTAAAAGTTTAATCAACCACATGCCGGCTTTGACATGAGGACGAAAAGTAATACTCTTTTTGTTCTAAAGACCGCAACATCGAGAAATAAATAAATGCCTTCTTAGTTCCCCGCAAGCATCCTCTTTTACCTGCTCTAATGGATGCAATATATAAATTCTTCTTATGCATATTTATTGTAAACTGTAATCCCAGCTAAATTAATCTTATAAGCTGCATTTAAGTTCACAATCTGCAAACCAAATTTTTTATGTACAGACGGCAGCACATCAAGCTATACTTTATTGTTGCGAAACAGCCCTTATCACAACGACATAAGACTCCGCAGTGTTTAGCCTGAAGTGCTGTCGTGTGTACATAATACTCATAATCATATTATCCAAAAGTAGTATAAAACAAATAAAGAAAACAAAAAACCCGACTGCAACGTAAAAATATAACTGAAAAGCTAAAAACAAGCTCTACATTTCTTTTGTAATTTTCTTTTAGCTGTCCCGTTGTAGCTAGCTTTAGCTACTTACTGTTGTACTTTATCTACTTTAGCTCTTTGTATGTGAGCACCCCTTTTCCCCTAAAGTTAAAATTAGTATTACTGGCGGGAACAAGCTATGTCAAGCGAGTGGTGGTTTATAAAATAGCTAAATATACCCATAGCTGTATGGGTAAAAAATATGCTAATAAAATTTAAACAGCAAAGGAATACAAGAATGGATAAATGCAAAAACTAGGTATTAATAGGTGGTAGACACAATTTCTTCACAAGAAGAGTAAATAGATAGGAACGCAAAAAATCCATTTCATTTTCATGAGACATAATATGGATGTATATTTTTATAAAAATAACTTTCTCGTCTAATCTATCAATATTATTTCCATCTGGACTGTTAGAACTATTTTTTAAAAGCGCTTAGCTCTTGCATTAAGTAACATCACAGGAAGAAGAAGAAAATAAACTGAATATACCCGATCAACTGTGCCAGAAACTGCACA
Organism: Glyphodes perspectalis; assembly: GCA_951394215.1. Classification (NCBI taxonomy): domain Eukaryota; kingdom Metazoa; phylum Arthropoda; class Insecta; order Lepidoptera; family Crambidae; genus Glyphodes; species Glyphodes perspectalis. Next base: position 11,193,699 of record OX596218.1, on the reverse strand, counting down.
TATTAAAATACAATCTACATAACTAAAGTTGCAATTCTCTAAACGATCCTACATCGCGTTTCTACTGACGTTGTTCCGATAAAGCTAGAACAGGCAAAAGATTTACGCTTTACCGCCACGTAAATATTTTACGAGACACGATTTCACACGAGTGTATTTTGCGCGAAAAAGTATAATACGCCTGAATTTAGGTATTCTTTTTTGTGATGTATAAAAGTAGTAGTACCGTAAAGATAAAGCAACTTGCCTCACGGAGTGTTAAGCCACTAACTCAGCATTGAGGCAAAACATCGTACCTCATCATCTTACTAGCGTCAACTAGTAGTTTGACTGACCCGTTGGTCGAGTGGTCAGAGAGCCTGGCCACGAAACCAAGGGTCGCGGGTTCGAATCCCGCTAGGGGCAAATAATTCGTGTGATGAACATGGATATTTGTACTCGAGTCATGGATGTTTATAAACGTATTTAAGTATGTCTATCCGTTCACCTAGTATCCATAGCACAAGCGTATAAGCTTGGTTTGGGACTAGGGAATTGGTGTGCCAGTCTGAAGAATTTATTTATTTATTTATTTAGAACTCGTGTCAAATAAAATAGGAGAACCAAACATTTGAGATCTTAGTTACATATGTATAGTTGAAGCAAAACATCGTGTCTGCACATTCAAATATGTCTTGACATGTAACCACAATCTCATTTGCCAGATTATATTCGCTTGGTAAATCTAACTTACCAAAGCCAGGTTCGTAGTCCCTGCGGACTTTAACTAGGAACGGGACATCGCGCTAGGAAGATGATACATACATACATGCATAACAAAACGCCCGCAAATCCTAAAGGGTTTGCAGAGTCCAAGAAAAAAACTCATTCAGCCAAAAAATTAAAATCAATCTTGTTATGACCAAGGTCGTTGCAACACAGCCGAAACTTTAAGCTGTAAGTACTCATGTGCATATCGCGTTTCGTCCTGTTGGTATTATTTCTAGAAATTTAATTTAGATTAGTGGAAATCTTTCAAAAAGCAACATCATCAACATGCAACATTCTCTTTAATTTCTATACCACGGGAAGATGATGACGTAAGTATTTTGTCCCCAGACCCCAGTATCCAGCGACAATACATCACAGCTGTCGCCCGACACGATCGCGGGCTCGCACGGACATCGACTTATTCCTTGCCGCGGATGGATATATAATGGGTCGTGTCGGAGGAAAATGTAAAGGAAATATCTGGTAATTTGAGAATGATGCAACGGCAAAAAGACCGTTATACGTTCGCCAGCTTCTGTCTGCCATTTCTTCCGCGTAGACTTCAGCATGCAACCGAAGACCATATTTCGGGTCTTTCGTCGATTTTCCCCACGAGCTGTTCGTGGATCGCACAAGAAGCCTTATATAAGGTCAATGATTCACACCATGGGATGAATCAGGAAAAACTATTTTGTGTTTCGTCGATTGGTACCGTGGTGCGAACTACCCGAGGATCCCTTATAAATGTTACAGAGTAACAATGGCCAAATTTACTCTCTCTAAATCTAGGAACATAGTCAAGCGGATCCCGACTAAAAATGGAGCATAACTCCTAGAATAGCTACATGTTAAAATGGCTAACTTCATATTGACATTCTCTACAGCCATAAAGAAAAACTCCAGTGATTCTAACGGGTGACGCTTACGTGTGCTGCACAGGAACGACTGCACAAGTACCAGAGTATTTAACTTAGGATCCAATTGGTGTAATCCAGTGTAATCCCGGGGGCGGCTGGATCAGTGCCGCCCCTTAATTGGATTCGGATCTGAGGGCTGAGACATTTTCGAGGCGAGTCGCTACGGCAACGTTTAACCGATTCTTGACTTCTTGTTCTGCTGATAATTCGGAGATAAAACTAGTGTTGAGTATACTTGGAAAGAGTTAAAAGGACGGCATAGTCGATCTATTTTAACGCTGTTATAAATATCTAGGTGTAATTGGAATTAATTCAATATTCGCTTTTATTTATTTGTGCATGTATGCTATATATATATATATATTATAATTAATCATATGTAATGTTTTTTGTAATACCTTCCAATGTCGCCTACTGTTTAGCTTAATTGTAATATACCTGCATAACTATAATGTTGATGCTTTGAATTCAAAATAGAAATTTGTAACCATGTACCAGACGCCATCTTCAGAAAAGGTGTCCGCAGAAAACCAGCGTCGTGGCACACTGTGTCACGACAACAGCTGAGCGGAGGCCTACTTGGCTACATATAGTTTAGTCTAGTTATAATTTTAGTTTGTAAGCAAATTTTGTAATGTGTCAAATAAACATTTATTCTATTCTATTATATTCTATTCAGTATAATATTTATATAGATCATTTAGGTCCTTACTACGAGACATCAAGCTTGAAAACCCGAGACTCTGTAAAAAGTTTCCAAGCAAAGTTTACAACTAAGTAAGGTTCGCAAGACGAAAGTAAAACACTCATAGTTTATTCTGTAAAGTGCATATTTAACGATACTGATGAAAAAAAACATTCTTCAACATATTTGTTCTCTACAAAAAAAAAACACATACATTGTAAATATTCATAATATTTATAGGTATATATTTTATTAAATTGCTGCACCCCGATAAAAAGCGATGCTATCACACATTTTCTCTTTTCAACAAAGTGTAGGAAGGACGTAATTTAGCCACCGCAAACTGTAAAATAGATAAAACGGGCCCATCCCTCATCGCGGGGGATTTATGGAGCAGATATCTCATTATTGTTACCCTGCACCAAGACAACACAATACAGTGCTTTCATTCGTTTGACCGCAATTCTCGCCAACCGCGATGGGTTTACAATCTAATATGGCATTACATACAGAGACTGCGCCGAAAATGAGTTTCCCTATCGGTCCATCTAAACGACACGTATATTTTGGGTGAACAGTAGGTTAACCAAGTCTTTGGGATCTTTAGGATATTATCTTAGCTGGGTATAATAATTTTTAAATGAGGTTTGAAGGAGTGAAATAAAAATTTGCTGCTTATACTCAAATGACACCCATTCAGCATTTTTGAACGGTTACGTTCTGTTTCAGTTAACTGATTTGTCTAAAAATTCTAGTAAGAGGAAAATTACGAAAATTTTGAAATAGAAAATAAAAAACGTAATAAGACGTTACAAATAAAATAAAAACTTCAGACTGGACCGACTCCCAGTTTTTGACCGTGCCTTTTATTCAGTTTTCATAAATTTTAGTACCACAATAATAAATCTATTGTGGTACTAAAATTTGCTAACTGCCGCTTAGGCTTGAAAACTCCGACCACAAAATCAAAGAAACGAACAATATCCAGAATTCGTATACATAGACAAATCCTGAACATTTTTCTGTATCTTGGTAAATCTTAGTGTCATCGACATTGCCACATTAAAAAAAAGATACGGATTTTTTGACTTTACTCAACCTACTTCTTTGGGGATTACGGGCGTGATGTTGTCTTACGTTTCAATACCTGTTGCTGAGGTATAAACAGGTGTCCTAGCTAAACCCATCGTGATTATTATCTGGTTTTTCCTTTTACATAAATGAATGTCCTAGAAAAATCTACTTCACACGTAGTAACTCTAGAGCAAGCCAGCGGTTCTATGTCTGTCGGAGCTAAATAGAGTGGCTTGCTATGAATAGTCAGCCTTATATGCCGCTCGTGACGTCCGCGCGGAGAATAGAACACTAATAAAATAAAAGGTTAGCACTTTGGAAGCGGCATTTAAATAAAACAATGGGCACGTGTGACCAGGACTCGCGCTCTGTGGATTCCGTATAATATAAATTATGAAATAACAATGTAATTAAAAAAACAATATCATTAGTATGGTCAAAGTAGAAACAGATCGGCAAATTTTGTGCTCAAATACTTTGAAATAAATGTGAATAATAGTGAAGTCCGCTTGTAACCTACGCCGTTGCCGTTTATGAAAGCCCAGCAGGCTTTTCAATTGAATGACCAGACCGTTTAATTCCAGGATGTTGGTCGAAGCTGACTATAATATAGCACGGGAAATAACTCCAGAAAGATGACCTCATCCTCTATTCTTAAAAAAAATTATAGAATATATCCCTACATATAAGCATGTCAAATACCAAAGTTTACGTAAACAATTAAAATTTCACCAGTAAGTAGAATTGCTTCTGCAGTAATACTTACGCGATATGTGGGAACGAGCGTTAACTATGTAAGTCGAATTTCATAAATCTTGGTCCTACTTTCCATATAAATACATATAAAATATCTTTCATGTGGGCCAAAGTCTAAAGAAATCAATTAATACAAGGACATGTTAAATAAAATGTTTGATAGCAAAATAATCTACATTGTTATGAATAAACCAACGTAAACCGCACTTATTTTATAAATAAATAAATAAATTCTTCAGACTGTCACACCAATTCCCTAGACCCAAACTAGGCTTATGCTTGTGCTATGGATACTAGGTGAACGGATAGACATACTTAAATACGTTTATAAACATTCATGACTCGAGTACAAATGTCCATGTTCATCACACGAAACATTTGCTCCTAGCGGGATTCGAACCCGCGACCCTTGGTTTCGTGGCCAGGGTCTCTGACCACTCGACCAACGGGCCAGTCAAAATTTTGATGGAGAAGGTTTCATATTTTAACAATGTCGCCTGACGATTGAAGCTTTTCTACTTCTCATGCAAAATTTCCTCGTAGCATGTCCGTTTGTCTTACTATATTACCTATAAACGCGAAATGTTGTATGGGTGGATGGATGGATGTATGTATGGATGTTTGTTACTCAAAAAGTACTGCATGGATTTTAATAAAACTTTACAATAGCGTAGCTTATACATAAGAACAACACAAAATCTATGTTGCATCTATGTACCACGCGAGCAATGCCGCGGGCAGAAGCTAGTTTTTATATATTCCTAAGTTTACGTTCCGAAGACAGTGGATAGAATTATATATTTTTGATCTTTTGGATGACATTATTAGAGATTATAAAAAAAATCCGTATTCGCGTAAGGCGGTTACACTGTTATACAGATTGACAGTGTTAACAATACAGAAATACCCCGACATGTGCATGTTTCATTCTACGACGTAACCCTAAAACAAGGCTAACTTATCCTTATATAATACTGAGATTTCAAGTCAGACCGCAGTTTTATTTCGAGGCCTTTATTTTATGCCCAGATATCTAAACACGATTTCGTGGTAAAATGTTTTAGTAAATACAATGAAGATGCCTCAAAGTTTCCCAAAAAAATGGTTAATTTTTTTTTTATACATGAAACTAAATTGTATTAATCAAAATTAATGTTAGTCACCATAGCATAGAGCTATTAATTTATATATCTTGCAACATGGTATATTACATACATAATACATATACGTACTGTACACTTTTATTCTCATGGAGGTTGTCAAATATTACATTCTTCCATTTGATACAATCTTGGTTCCTTTCGCTTCTTCCATTTTTTTAATCCTTACACTACATACTAGTATGATAAATTCTTTTTAATATTACGTGCTTTAATGTATTATGAACGTTTACAAACTGAACAACAGGATCAAGTGAGCTTATCGGAAAAGGATTACGCCTGTGTATCAGCAATCAGAGCTTGTTATTTTACGCTGTGTGCTAAAAAAACAGTAGGTATTAACAATGACATTATCATTGTTAATACATAGTTTTAATTTATTATTTTACACGGGCTTAGTACAATTTCTACACTGCTTTTTTTATCAATTTAAAATTTGTTGAATTTTATGTTTTATTTTTAATTTTAAATCTTATTAATTTTATCTATATAATTTGAATGTTTTCCGTCTTCAAGTGGCTTTAGATGATTTATTACATTGAATGCGCCTGTCATTCAATGTAATGATTATTATTAACCCTAATTATTGTAACCCTTTCTTTAAATGGACTACAAACCATTGTCTTTAATCGATATAACTCGTTACTTTAGAAACCAAGGAAAGTTAAAGCGTTCAATTAAAAAGCCTTTTTTGAAGTCATCAAAATCAGTTTAATACCTACACAAGTAAATTGGCTGGTATTAAATATTTTTTTCTTTCTCTGACATCACTTTTTGTACGCCATTATAAATTTATTTTCCTCAATATACCACAATCGACCACAATCAATGCTCACTTTTCACTAACCTACATTATCGAGAGAGTAAAAACTTCACCAATAAAAGGGGATCCCTTATCATACATTGACCCAATCGTCATACCGCGTGTGTAGTTTACGTACCGTGCGAGCGAGAAGCATACATCTGCGGCGCTGTCCGCGAGTCTCAGCCCGTTCTGACGTCACCCCGCCAGATTGACACAGTATAGCAGCAACGTAAGTGAGGAAACTCCACAACATGCCTAACCTACCACGCTCACCTCCACTAAACAAAGCACTCAGCATGTCGGAAAGTGAAATGGACAAAATGGCGCTGTGTCCTTCTACACTAGATGAATCTGTCCATGTTACCCAACGTGATAGCAAACGGCGAAGAATCGCAGACGATACTATAGGGTCGAAACTTGAGACATCAGACCTTCGGAAAATAATCCGAGAAGAATTAAGCTGCTTCATGAGCTCCTTCCAATCGCAACAGAACTCACGTCTGGATGTTTTGGAAAAACAATTATCTGACATAAAGACCCACACAGATACCACTCTTTCTAAAACACGAGACATCGAGACGTCTATTGAATACGTTACGTCCAAAGTCAATGATGTCCAGCTCACGATTGACCGTCTAGATCAAGAACGCAAACAGCTCAAAACACAGATCACTATCATAGATGCTAAGTGTGATACACTCGAGAGAACCTACCGCAAAGCGAGCATCCAGATCAGAAATGTACCTAGACAGAATGCTGAAACCAAGCAAAATCTTTTTGACTTGATAAAGGGTCTTTCTGCAACGCTAAATGTTACTGTGGGAACTGCTGAACTGCGCGATGTGTATCGACTGCCATCCAAAGAAAAGCAGAAAAATTCAACCATAGTTGCAGAATTCTCTTCAACTCTATTAAAAGGGAACATCCTAGCCGCGGCAAAAAGCCACAAGCTGGCATCAATCCGCTATAAAACAGACCTACTTAATTCATCCCATTTAGGATTGGAAGGTCCAAAGGCAGAAATATACCTTTCGGAACATCTGACGCCATTAGCGTCACGTCTACATTTCCTTGCTCGGGAATTTCGCAAGGCCATGGGTTATGACTACTGTTGGACCTCACACGGACTCGTCTACCTGCGGAAAAAACATGGTGAGCCTTATATTCTGGTCAAGAGCGAAGAACAACTACAGCTTCTTAAGAATAAATGACTAGATGAAAGTGCTATTTATATATACCATAGGACGCATAAGCTCTTGGAGATTGAAAATAACATAATTCGTGTAATCTACAGAAACGTTCAAGCCCTTAAAATCACAACCCATGCAAACATTATATATTTTTTACTGATCATTAAGAAAAATCCAATCATAATCCATTCACAATCACAAAAATTTACAACTTACAATCAACCGCAAAATAGGCATGATTCTAGGTCTAAACTCTCACTACCTTTTCCTTTTAAGTCTTTTCACAGACGCACTCTCACTACTTTTAATCAAAATGGATAATTTACAACTATTTGACGAAATAGAAGCCACATGCTCCACTAACTGTAAAGTTATAAAGAACCCTAATGATCTTGTACCTTACATCAGCAATCCGGTCTCTACGAGTAACAACCAGTTTAACATTATTTCACTTAACATTAGAAGTGTAAATAAAAATCTGGATAATCTTTTAGTATACATAACTAGGTTAAACACGCCAATCCAAGTCATTACTTTGTCTGAATGCTGGTGCGATGATAATTCCGTTCCGCCTACTATAGACGGTTTCAAACTTTATTTCAGCAAAAGATCATTTAACCAGAATGACGGAGTTATTATGTATGTAAGGGACGAGATTCAGGCGACAGTTAGAGAAGTAGAATTATCCGAATCGAATTGTCTTGAAGCAAAAATAGGCAATATGACTATATTAGGCATTTACCGACCCTTCTGTTTTAAAAATCCAATCCCATTCCTTGATTCACTGGACACCTATCTAATTACTACTAAATCGCGCAACATTGTATTAACAGGTGACATAAATATTAACATCTTGGACACAGGTAATGCGTACGTGAGAGATTATCTGGAGTTGGTTGGCTCACATGGGTTACAAATTGCTGTTGACACTCCAACGCATGGACGCACCTGTCTTGACCATCTCATGTGTAAACTAATTGGGTATTTTCAAAGCTATGTATTAATTACGGACATTACGGACCATTATCCATTATTCTTATCAATCTCTAGTTCACTTGCTTCGAACTCTGGTATTCCTCGCTCAATAACCAGGACTAAAATTGACTACAAATCCCTGACTGAAGCAATAAAAACTAAAGATTGGAATTTTTTCCTGAGAATTAACGATCCTAACGTAGCCGCTACAACTCTAGTGGAAACTATCCAAGACCTGATAGCTCTCCACTCTGACACAATAGCTATCAGCAAAAAGAATAGACCTCTTAAACCGTGGATTACAATAGGTGTCGTAAAATGCTTCAACAAAAGAGATCGCATGCAACTGATTGTTAGGAAAAACCCTAACAACGTTGACTTAAAGAATGCATTTATAATTTACCGCAATATGTGCAACAAAATAGCAAAGCACCAAAAAATCGAGTATTACAGAAGTAAATTTAAGCAAAACTATAAAAATAATAAAGGAACATGGGACACGGTTAAAGAACTATGCAATATCAAAGCTAACAGATCTCAAGCCAATGCACTACTGGAACTCATACCATCCCCAGAAAAATCTTTAGACCTGGTCAATAATTTCTTTACTTCGATCGGTAAAGACCTAGCAGTTGAAATAATGGCCAAGAGCGGCATTGACGAGTCGCAACTATTAAAACAGATTCCCAATTATAAAAATGCTGATTCGCTCTTTATGCATCCAACTGACTACTTTGAAATTGATAAACTTATCTTAAACCTAAAGACGCATAGTGCACCTGGTAATGACATTATTCCCACGTTGGTTCTGAAAAATTCCCATACCATTCTAAGTGCCATGATATCCTATATCTGTAACCTCAGCATGTCAACAGGAATTTTCCCCTCAATATTCAAAGAAGCTGTGGTCATTCCTGTATACAAGGGTGGAGAGATGGAAGAAGTGTCAAATTACCGGCCAATATCGCTACTCAGTACCATAAGCAAAATTATTGAAAAAGTAATCAACACTCGACTGTCCAGCTTCTTGGAAAAAAAGGGACTTCTAGCAAACAATCAGTATGGGTTTCGAACCGGTCGCAATACTGAAGATGCAATTGCAAGCCTTTCTAATATAGTGACAAAGTCTCTTGACGGCGGCGAAGCATGCTTAGCCATCTTTTTAGATCTACAGAAAGCATTCGACACCGTTTCCATACCACTGCTCCTGCTAAAGCTGGAAGAACTGGGAATACGTGGTCTTGCCTTAAATTGGTTCCGTGACTATCTCACAAATCGAAGTCAATTTGTAAAGGTAAAGGACGTTACTAGTGCCAGTCTACCAATCAACTACGGCATACCCCAGGGGAGCACCCTTGGCCCAACACTTTTTCTTGTGTATGTCAATGACCTGTGCAAACTTAATATGGACCACGGCAGAATGCTGGCATTTGCTGACGATACTGCCCTTGTCTTTCGTGGTGACACATGGTCAAACATCCAGATATACGCAGAAGCGGGTCTCAAAAGGGTGATGAAATGGCTTGAGGATAACCTTTTAACGCTCAATGTCCTAAAAACTAAATACATATGCTTTAGAATCTCTAATGCCCGCAAAATACCATCTAATTTTGTCATTAAAGCCCATACCACACGCTGCACTGCTATCGGCAATTCAGCCACCACATGTGACTGTACTCCTCTATTGCAAACTAGTACACACAAATATCTGGGAGTCACCATGGATGAATATTTTAACTGGGCACCGCACATTTCAGCGCTGAGTAAAAGACTGCGCAAACTTCTACATGTTTTTAAAAACCTAAGAGACTCTGTTGACTCAGGGCTCATTACCAAAGTTTACATGGCCCTTTGTCAGTCTCTCTTAACATATTGCATACCAATATGGGGTGGGGCTGCGTCCAGTCATCTTTTAGAGCTTGAAAGAGCGCAAAGAGCAGTCATAAAGGTCATGCTCAGAAAACCAAGGAGATACTCATCGCAAAAACTGTACGAAGAAGCTAACCTCCTAACAGTTAGGCAGCTTTTCATCTACAACTCCGTCCTTCGGCACCACAAAACAATTAACCCACAGACACTTCCCCAACAAAAAAGACGCATACGCACTCCTGTACCCACATTCAAATCTACATTTGCCAGACGACAAATAATCTTCACAGGGCCGTTTCTGTATAGATATTTTAACGATCTGGAAACTATTCTTAAAATGGATAGAACTGCACTTAAATCTACACTTAAAAAGATCCTCAGTTCTCTTGACCATAATTTGACTGAGAGCATTCTCCAAAGTTATAGATTTTAGTAATAGTACAACATTTATTAATATTATTATGTAATTTAACTAACTATTATTATGTAACTTCATATTTCAAATGTAAGTAACTTTATATTTTCAACCTATTGATATGTCATAATTACTTGTCAAAAGACAGGATAATGTATGTAGGCAAAAAATTTTTTATTTTTATTTCTATAATTGATATGTATCTAAAGTTATATTTTTATACTTAAGCGCAAAAACACGTTATTGTTATATTTTTGGACTCTTCCATGGGGTGGAGGGTTAATAACCTGAGCTACAGGATCTTTCCTAATTCAGGTATTAGCCCGCCACAGTTGTCTTTACTGTTAAAGTTTCCTTTACTGTATTTTGATGTCTCACTAAAAATGTAGCAACTATTGTGAACTACCTACATAATATTTTATTATTGTGTCAACGTCTCATTACGAATACGTCTCATTGTATTGTATTATGTGTATTGTACTAATTGTAAAACTGTGGTGAGAATAAACGATATTATTATTATTATTATTATTATTATTATTCTTATTGAACCCAAGTCCAGAACAGACTTGACCTCAAGCCGCGCACAAAGGAAGGTAAAGGCGACCCTTGACAAATGGCATTGGATTAATGGACATCGAGTAAAGGATATTATTGATTCGCCCGACAACCAGATAGGGGGCAGATGACAGGCTTGTTAATGATGCAAATACATTAGGATAGGAACAATTCACTGTTCGTATCCTTAACAATTTTACTTCCACTAAGATGAAATTTTGAATATTCAAATCTTTATTGGTGGTGAAGCTGAGCTAGTAAGACTAAGACTCTTATAGAATATTCATGAAGAATCCCGTAATAGCTTGAGTTTTAATTCATCGATTTCAACATCTGATCTTAAATTAGAATATTTCAATAATAAACCTGTAATTTGAATTTTGTTTTCATTGTATACTTTTAACAATATTTAATAGACTGAATCTCACCTATGTGAAAGTCAGTCCGTTACAGAGAGCCATTATCATGTATCCCTTGCAATCAATAAAAAAAATCGTAATGGCATATATCCTATACGAGTGGTATAGGCACCAAATTTTACCTCGATCAGCTTAGACGTAAATTCGCAACAAATTTAGTTTAGCATTTGTGATATTAATTCAGATTCTACACAAATCTTTTTTAGATTAATAAAAGCAACCTCATTAAAGTTACTATAAACTTATTACCTTCAGTGGCCCCAAGACACAGTCGCAATAAGACGCAGAATAAGAAGCGAAAGCCCGTGAGCAGCGCTAAATCTGTCTGAAACAAAACGATGTTTAAGTGAATCACTCTCGAGCATACACGACGCAACCAATTAAGCGCTGCGCAGCGTGGCTCCGACGACGACGCAATTAAACGCCGTACTGTACTGACACAGAGTAGACAATGGGAGTAACGGACAAGACATCTCTAGTAAGATTCACACATTTGCTGAAGTGGAAATATTCTTTTGAATCAAACCAAAACGATGCTTAAGTGAATCACTCTCGAGCACACACGACGTAACCAATTTGCGATCCGCTACGTGGCTCTGACGACACGCGGCGCAATTAAACGCCATACTGTACTGTACTGACACATAGCAGAAAAGGGAGTAACGGACAGGACATTACTAGTAACATTCAAACATTTACTGAACTGGAATCATAACTCTGAATCTAATCAATACGATGTTCAAGTGAACACTTTCGAGCACACACGACGCAACCAATTCAGCGATCCGCAGTTTGGCTCCGACGAAGGCGCATTAAACGCCCTACTGTACTGTACTAACACAGAAAAGACAGTGGGAGTAACGGACAAGACATCAGTAGAAACACTACCTTTTATTTTTATACTGTACAATTCTGTCATACATGCGTCAGTACTGTACTGTTCTGTACTGACATAGATGAATGGCATTAGGGCTAACATTAACTTACTTTAGAGCGCGTGTTATGTAATATGTATAAGTGTTTACAGCTTGTGGTATTAGCCGTGTTGCAATGGCCATTGTCAGAAACTATAAGATTTCATATACTTACTCGTACTTATAATATATGTCGCGTTTAGTCTCGTCAATGTTTGAACAGAAAAGACATTCTGTACTCCACTTTTCTCTAAAGCTATGTCCCGTATTCCTTGTACGTGCAAAGTTCTGAAGTCTTTAAAGATCTGGAACATCCTCTTACAAGTTGCGAAGAATTAAGTAGCTGTCTACTTGGCTAATATTTTGAGTCGAGCGCACGTCTCTTAGCAGGAAGACTGTTCGAATAAATACAGTTCGGTTATCATTAATACTTGGATCTATAGATTTATAGCATGAAGAGAACGTCAGCTTTAAACTTGCTAATGTATACAGATGAAAAGTTTGTCTGTTTTGTTGAACGCGCTAATCTTAGGAACTAATAGTTTTTTTTTTTTTATGTGTTGAATAGTCCACTTATAGAGAAAGGATTTAAAATCACGCTACGACACATTAATCATAAACGCAGGTGCCACCGCGGGCTTAGCTAGTTATCCATAATAAAATGTGTTATTTAATTTGATGCAATATATAAACCTATATAACATAACTTAAGCGAAAGTATTTTTTAGATTAGCTTTCATTTCTTATCTGTTTAAGAGGTCATCATGAATTGCATGCACATCTCAGGGGTTAAAAAAGATTCAGAGCTTTTCACCCCGAATAGATCCTAAGAGACTTCTAGCCGTACGTATAACAACTCGAATTGGCGATCCGCACGACCGAAGCCACAGAGCTAGTAAATATCCAGAAGTAACACGATTTCTTTTATCGAAGTTCGTATCTGCTTGAAAAAAAAAGTGATTATTTTACATGTGAAGTATCGAATTCCAATTTCCCACTTATTACATACAAATGCCCATCAACCCTGTCTACATATCCGAGGGAAGCGAAACTTTCCATCGCAGCTGTGATCCGGTATCACAAAAAAGATCCAATCTTGAGCAAATTACATTCTTTCCTCGCATACAAATGTCTTAATGCGAGTAAATTGAAAATTCCAGCTCTCCGTCCTACTGAGCGTAAAATAACAGTAATAGAATCTAAAGGGTTTTATTGTTCTAGAGACTTCAATTTATATCGTCAACGTCTAAATAAATTATTTAATACATTCTTCAGACTGATACACCAATTTCCTATTTTCGAACTAAGATTATAAGCTTGTGCTATAGATATTAGGTGAACGGATAAACATACATACTTAAATACGTTTGTAAATATCCACGTTCGTTACACGAAACATTTGCCCCTAGCGGGATTCAAACCCGTGGCCGTTTCGTGGCCAGGGTCTCTGACCACTCGACGTACGGGCCTGTTAAAGTATTAATGTCAAAGGTCCTTCCAGTTGGTGAAAACATAAAAGTGATTAAATTTAAGTTTCACTATGTGGGCACACGTAAAAATCTTAGCGTGTCCAGATGACGAAATAATAAACTATATTAATGTTGAGTTTCACCAACTAGACACACGTCTAGTTGGTGAAACTCAGAGCGGTGGTAGCTCAATGGTAAGGACACGCGCCTCTTAACCGAGGAGTGCGGGTTCAAACCCGGCACGTACCTCTGGATTTTTTAAATCTATGTACGTATTTATACCACTAGCTCGGCGGTGAGGGAAAACATCGTGATGAAACCTGCAAATTCAAACAACTTTGGATTTGTAACCATGATCCAAAAATTGTCTGGTTCCCCTATCTTAGGGTTACGAAGGTCAGATCGGCAGTCGCTTCAATGTAATTACCAGACTCGCTAAATCCTGGATCATGGCCAAGCGGACCCCGTCTAAACACGGGACATAACGCTAGGAAGATGATGACCAACTAGACACACGTGTGTCCAGTCTCTTGTGTCGACTTAGTGAAAAACCCCTGTGATTTGGGTCTGTAGTTACTACAAAAAAATTAATTCGATCTTTTAGATGGATGATTTAAATCATCGTTTATAATGTGTGTTGTACATAAATTAGTGTGAAACTTAAAATAGATAACATACATCCAAATAACTTTCTAACTTAGATATAGTTCATAACTTACAACAGAGACATGCGAGTCGAATAACCAAGTGCACTTAGACACCAATTCAAAACTGGCAAGACCAATTTGACTATCTGTTTTACGTCTTTAGGAATTCAAAGTCAAAATATATTTGTTTATGTAGGCCTCAAAGCGCTTATAACTCGTCAAGTTACACAAAAAAAAGCAATGTAAATCTACCACCCGTTCGGAAGAAACGCAATAGTTACTCATTTCAATGCCAGATTATACAAAAGTATGTGAACAGATTTTATTAATATTTATACGAAGTCATACAGTTAATGGTCGCAGGAGATTTAGGCAAGTATTATTACAAGTAAATATGCATGCTTATTTAGTTATGTTAACCAAACTAAAAGAAATATTTCGTATTAAAGCGGTTTTAAGTGCATATTTCATATAGTTTACTGCTCAGCGGCATATACTAGTTTAATCTTCCATTAACATTTTCATGCATAATACCACCAACTTGTCAAGAAAGTCTTAACCACTGGAAGCGGTTAAGCGAAGACTATAATGTAATGCCGTTACAATACTATTTCTTAACAGAAACATTTAACCATATCACAAATTAAACATCAAAATGATATACGCCTACACCATTATAATTGTTGCCGACGCTGACCTTATCACTTTTATATTATACTTTTTATACCTACATACAAACATACGTAACATCACGCCCATAATCCCCGTAGGGGTAGGCAGAGTCAAAGGGGCAGCATGCCCCTTCAACCACATTCAGCCAAAAAATAAAGCCGGGCTGGGTCAGATGGAAAATTGTGAAAAAGAAGTGACAAGCGGCTAACCCGTCGCCTACACAATCACACACCCAAAACCCGATATACCATTAGTCGCCTTTTACGACATGCTAGGCAAGAACCACAGTTGGCACATTCTTTTTTTTTTGTCCCAGCTCAACATGGGCCAAGTCCCAGACCAACATGAAACTTTTTATACCTTTTAAATTTTTGTATAGAATTCTAATTTTATTTTGATAAGAAGTAGGTACCTAGTTTTTCTAGCAGTCTCTTTACAAATATACGTCTGTTCTTATCTTGGCAGTGTCTATCATTTATAATAATATTATGTACATACTGAACTACAGTCGCAACACAACTTATAGGAAAATCGTTAAAATAAGCGCAAATGCGCAAAACACTCGCGTTAACACCTTCGCGTGAGCTACGTCGCACGACGTCGTGAGTATATGCTTAAGAAACGGCGCAACGTCTTATGACGTCCTAAAGATTATGATATGTATTTCGGCGGAACGTCGCCCGACGTCTAATTTAAGAGTAAATTCATATACCGTTGCTCCTTTGCGCCGCATTACATTCCATTTTTGTAGTTTGTTGCGCCGTGTAGCTTGGTTACATGGCGGATGTCTTACGGCGCGACGTCTTCACACGTCGCTTTATTTTGTATGGAAAAAAGGTTGCGCCATTATGCAACATTTTGTACATGTGGTTGCTCACGCGAACGTGTTAAGTACTCGCGCGAGAATAATAAGCCAACTCAAAAAAGCTTGTACTTTCATACGTTTTTAAGATATCAAAATAAAAAATTTTCATACTCATTATTTAAACAAAAATATTTGACTTGTGTTTCGGTTTTGCGTATATACTAAAATTGTCCTTGTATAGCTATTGATGTATGATATTCGGATCTGTGCCACTAGAGGCATACCCTCGTCATTCACCTTGCCTGTGTGTGCAATAATTTGCCTCTAATCATTGAAAAGTCCTATGTTGGTTTGGGACTTATAAATAATGAACCAACTGTGTTCCCTGCCTAGAATGTCGTGAAAGGCGATTAATTATGTACTAGGCTTGTATTTTGTAGGCATCGTGCCAGCCACTACTTTTCGCAATTTTCCATCTAGCTTAATACAATTTTATTTTTGGTTAATTTGGTTAAAATTAAGTGATTACTCCTTCGACTCTGCCTACCTTCGGAGATTTACTACGCTTTTTTTACTAGTGAAACTCCCACGAGCCGTCACCCCTTGTTTGGGGAAACAGAGAACGGTGTGTCGGACTCGAACCGACTAAAACCCCTCGCGCCGCGTTGGTCGATGTTGTACACCCCACGGTCGTAAGGCGTCAGATGCACAACACCGGGCACGCGCGCAACGTCGAGACGTACTAGGCCACCCAGCACGTCTCAACCCTCTCCACCCAGGAATCAGACGCTGATCGTCCCCGCGACCGGCGTCGTGGGCACACTCTCGCGCTGTGCCCTCTGCTATACCAGAGGGACACGCGGAGAGTGTCTTGTCGGAGGGGGCGTCTTCCACCCAGCGACCCAAATTGTCGAGGGCGAGGTCCTGTGACTCCTTTTTCACAGCTTTTCATCCAACCCAGCCCACTGTCCCATGTTGGTCTGGGACTTAAAAAGAATGTGCCAACTGTGGTTCTTGCCTAGCATGTCGTAAAAGGCGACTAATGGTATATAGGATTTTGGGTGTGTGATTGTGTAGGCGACAGGTATGCCGCTTGTCACTGCTTTTTCACAATTTTCCATCTAACCCAGCCCAGCTTTATTTTCGGCTGAACGTGTTTGAAAGGGCATGCTGCCCCTTTGACTCTGCCTACCCCTTCGGGGATCATGGGCGTGATGTTATATTTGTTTGTTTGTTTGAGGTCCTGTACGCGCGGGAGTACCAGTGCCTCCAAGCACCGAATTAGGTAATTCTTTATTTGTTATGTTTGTAATGATAAGAACCATGTTTGTACATTAGGTAGTTTGTATGAAAAATAAAAGTAATACCTAATATTTGTAGGTCACAGACTAAATAACGAGATTAAAACTCCCACGGTAACGGGTTCAAAGGGATTATACATATTTTACTATGTACCCGAACGAAGTCGGGCCAGGCCGCTAGTATGTATTATATAGTAATACTTATCACGTAAATACCTTTAATTTGTTTACATATTATGTAAACACATTAAAGGTATTTACGTGATAAGTATTAATTTAATCCCAAAAAAAAGCTAACGCGTTTTCATACAAAAAACGGAAAATCTCTCGAGTCTTTTGGTTACAACATCCTTGGCTCATCCGCGCTTTTAGCGCGTATAGTTGTAAAAGCTACTATCCTCGGGAGGTTGATAAAAATATGTGCTCCATATTTTACAAGGAAACGCAATGAACCCGGCTGCAATCTCTAGAGGGAATTTTCTCGGGCACCGCTGGGCTGCAGGTAAACGGGGCTTGAGTTATGTAGGAGACAACCTTTATGGGTGCAGATGGTTTTGAAAAAGTACTTAAATCAATATGGCGGCCAATAGGTTCTTATGCAAAAGCTGAACAAGGAAAATCCGGCTACACCTGGTCCAACCGCATACCTGAAAATTGCCAAAAACACAGAGGGACAAACTTTACGACCTTCTTGTAGTTTTAAGACCTTTTTTAGGGTTTCGTAACCAAAGGATTAAGAGAACTTATTACTAAGTCGCCATTTTTCTTTCGTCCGTCAGTCATGCTGTACCTTTTAAAATTATGTTCGAAAGACAAATAGATAAAAGCTGGAAATGTACATAATGTCTATTACGGAACCCTCTGTGTGCAAGTCCGACTCGGACTTAAAGGGATTATCTTTAAGAGACTAATATTCGGCTCCCGGATTATATCAATTTACTACCTATCGCGTCTATTACATTATCGATGGTGATGGATATTTCATTTAGGTCGGCATATTCGTTAGCCATGTAATATAATACTTATTGATAAGGTAGTTATTATTTCTTATCAGGCAGTTGTTGGAGAATACACTATGTTGCTCGACATTTAGACACTTCTAATATGGATGCCTCTGTATATCCGGTAAAGCAAATTAATTCCGACAGCGAATCCAATACCTACATATAGTTATTCCGTAGCTTAATTATTCTGTCGTATGTTCTGGTACAATATATTCTTTACAACAACTTACTTTTCACTAAACAAACATCTTTCGCCAAATTGTACAGAGAGGTCTTCTACTGAACCAAGAGAACCAAGGACCCTGGAAATTTGGCACTTCCCACTAAATCCCCCCAGTCTTAGCAGAACAGGCCTTTCTCCTGGGTGAATGAAAGTAACATATACTTATATGTAACTGGACTACCTTCCTCACCCTCTTATGACCCTGTGACGTCACAGACATTGTTTGAGTTCCACTGCCCTGTTAAACAATATAATGTTTACCTCTCCTCTTCCACTAATGAGGCGTCCAGGGTAGTTTTTGTCATCAGGGTGGCGCCACTGCGGAAAGGGCAAACATTGATTAGAATTGATAAAATTGCTCAAACATTACGATTTTGCTGGTAATAGTAAATAAATAAATTTATACAACAGTGGCAGAACCAAAATGTCAAAGCAAAGTGAACTGAGCCAACGAATCCAATGCGGTGGTTTCGTGTGTTAATTATATACATATTCATGAAATAATACCTAACTATATGATGATAACTAACTAAAGTTCACGCCACTTCCCTAGCGGGGTAGACACTATTGATATTATGATTAAAATATAAAACACAAAGTATGAAAATAAAATAAAAAAGTGAGGTATAGATCACCGGACGATGAAGTCCGGTGATCTATACCTCACTTTTTATTAGGTTTTTCTATTTTTCTGCACCTTCGATTGTATTTTCGAAGCGGCCATTCCCATAAAATTATCAATTAGTTTGTGTTGCGACAATATGGGTCGCGAATGCTCCTTACAGTAAAAAGCGCATATAAAAACATATAATAACAAAACATCACGCCCAAAATCCCCGAAGGGGTAGGCAGAGTCAACACAATACACAATCACATAGGTACCCAAACCCCGATATACCATTAGTCGCCTTTTACGACATGCTAGGCAAGAAACACAGTTGGCACAATTTTTTAAGTCCCAGACCAACACGGGCAATGGGCTGGGTTAGATAGAAAATTGTGAAAAAGTAGTGACAAGTGGCTAGCTCGTCGCCTACACAGTCACATACCCAAAACACCGTATACCATCAGTCGCCTTTTACCACATGCTAGGCAAGAAACACAGTTGGCAAATTCTTTTTAAGTCCCAGACCAACACGGGACAAAAAAGCACATAAAAGCTAATCAGAATACAAAGCATAACTTTAACTTGCATGGATCGCTTCCTATTATAAAAAGCGGCAATTCCCCGCACCTGGTCCCGTTTTACGGCACACCATATATAACACTTGCACTACCCTTTCGACTTTCTCTCACCAGGTCGGAAACATTAAATTTCTTCCTTTTCAAGTCGTAATCTATGATAGTAACTTTTAATGTTATAGTTTTTATTGAAGCAGAATGTTGCAGTCTGATTCTGAATAATACACGTGAGATAATAATATACCCCCATATATGCCCTGTTAAACCATGCAATATTATCTCTTAGGCCTACGCAGAGAAAGTTGCAGATAGAAGCTAGATAAATACCATTGTTGTTAAAAGTGTGTACATGTGAGTGTAAATTAATAAATTTAATTGGAATCATTAAAATGGAAATTTTAATCATTAGGGCTTTAAAATTGCTTAACAGTCAGCCAGAAGTCAGCCAGAATCAGCTGACAATAGTAAACTGTATTAAAATGGAAATTATAATCATTAGGGCTTTAAAATTGCTTAACAGTCAGCCAGAATCAGCTGACAATAGCAAACTGTAAAAATGCCAGTTCATTACTTGACTAGCGAAACTCAAAAAAACGCGGCTTCGCACGGTGAGCGCTAAACAATATACTCACTAACTAAACTTCACGCCACTTCCCTAGCGGGGTAGGCAGAGAGAACTGAACGCCATATGGCACGATCCTTACACACCTCACTCGCCTCATCCTTTCATACAAGCTCTACGCTTTTTATGACTCCTAACATCACCTGCACGACCAATATGGTCGTGGTAGGTAAGCCTGGGCCTTCCACTTTCGCATTGTATATCTGTTTAGTCAATCTTTCGTCATCCATTTTTTCCACATGTCCGAACCATCGGAGCACACAATATTAAACTACGTATATATATATAACCTTCCTCTTGAATCCCTTTAGCTATAAATGAAAATCTTACTTAGGTATTAGTGTAAACTAAGTTACTTACAACATCATGGCAGAATTTTTTTTTAAGTCCTCCATCTTTTTTAAAAAACACGAACCTTATTTACGACGGAAACTTCATGGGTGTCTCCACGAATAGGCTAACCCCACTTTACCTATATAAAGCGGATTTGAATTGTAATTTTAAATAAATATTTGCTGTCATTTTAGCAGGCTACTCAAGACTTTGTCCAGATGGATTCTGAAATGACGAGTAAGTCAATTATCTATTGTTTTTTGCTCGTGAGGTAATAAATCTAAGCTTAATTTGTCCTGTAGTTAACTTCTAATGCCGCTGTTAATAAATCTGCAATCCCACATTTAAAACAGTGTCATAAAGACACTGTTTTAAATGTGGGATTGCTGGGATAAATGACTCTAATCCGACAAAAAATACGTTGATGTCATGTGTGTGTTCTTTTTCATTATACTATTAAAAACAACCAATAAACATACTACCTAGCTGGTTATAAGCGAATACCTTAACTTAGACATGTGCAAAACCAGAGACCCTAAAAAATTGTTGCCGACCTCGGAAGTGCCCTCACCATTATCCGGTGCTATGTACATCGCTGGATTTTCCCCGCAAATCCGGCAAAATCCAATACCACTACAATTCGTCGTCACCCCACCCAGCAATATTTTCCCTCACTCGTCTGCATTCCGAATTAAGATTCCGCCCGCGTGTCCGAGTTACCAAGACGTCTTTACTAAGTCAATAAAACTCTCAAAGGGCGTTCGTCTCTTTGAACGGGAAAAGCGTGAAAGGTTACAGAGGTTCCATAAATAATCAACTGAAAATAACAGCAGTATAGTAGTTATCTCGTACTGAGCCCAGTACGAGATAAGATTCTTCTTTTTATCCTGTAGATAAACCGCCTCCTAACGTTCATGGGAATAGGACAAAATTTACATATTTTTTTTGCAAACTCAAGTACATACCTGCATACAATACAGTCGGTCATTGAAGCTTACAGATAGGAAACAAATATGTTAGCGTCCCGCCTCGCCACATGACTGCAACCGTTGGCAACGCGACAGTACGACATTGTCGGCAACCGCCGTCGACCATTTGCAACCTTGTTCCCATCTATACACAAACTTCAACCAATCCACATGGACTTCGGATCTCGGAGTATGCCCATATGTAAGAAAGAAAGAAGAAAGTAAGAAAGAAATAATTCATTTGGTCCATAAAACTTAACCTAAAACAAATGTAAAAGATGGTAGTAGATGGTTTTGATAACATTAAACAATATTCAATTTATATTATTAAAAAAAAATAAGTGCCTACTGAATTTTAAAACAAAAACATATTAATGAATTCGCAATTTTCTCGTAAAAGAAACATGTAATTTTTTATTACTTCGAAATCACTAATCAAAGAAATTAAATTATAGGAGTCAATGTAGTACCTATTGTGAGCAATGTCCATCTACTCTACTATTGTACCAAGCGCCATTATACAGATCTAAAAATGTACATCAATTATTGACATGGCCAACTTCCCTATTGAACACAGCAACATACGAAGCCGAATAAGCCTCTGTTACTTTTGTAGGTGCAAAAAGACAATAAATATTTAATTTTAAATCCCCGTTAAAGCTAAGCAAAACATCCACTTGGCAACAGTAAATTCCGGCTGAACCCGCAACTCTCCAGAAGGTCAGCCTGACCACAGATTACTTTAGCCCGAAACAATAGGGAACTCCGTCCAACTTTCACTTTTAAAGTTCGCCCGACAAATTAGTAGGTATCATCTGTGATAAATTTACTGGACCTTTAAAATATTGTAAACTAACTAAAATGTATTATTCCGTTTGTCTTTGCAGGATAGCCTAAAACAATTAATAATAATACCTAATACCTTCGGTTGAAACATATTTTCCTAATCATCGCATTAAAATTAAACAAAATGTTATCTGTTTAATACGAAACAGTCTATGTATAAAAATTTAATAATCTATAATAATGATGTTACATAACAATTCAAGGCACATGCTTGTACTCTATGGATACTAGGTGAACAAATAGACGTATTAAATACGTTTTAAACATCCACGACTCGAGTATGAATGTCCATGTTCATCAAACGAAATATTTGCCTCTAGCGGTATTCGAACCAGCGACTCGTGCCAGGGTCTCTGACCACTCGACCAACGGGCCTGTCAATTAGTAGATAAGCAGTGCACAGTATTTGATATAATAAAATAGTTAGATATTAAGATAACTAAAATAGTAGATAACTTAGAAATTTTATCGTATACCAATTTTAATTTCGTAAGATTACTTATGAGATTAAAATTAAAGAAGAGAAGAGAATAGAGAGCAGAGAAGAGAAAATTAAAAGAAGAGAAGAGAATATGTTATGCCGTATGACGTTTGGTTCCACTGCCTACCCATCTAGGGAAATGGCGGGAAATAGCTAGTAATTAGTTAGAATACCCTAAAAACTTCAAAAACTGCTGAAAAAAGTCTAAGGGAATACAATAAAAAAAATTCACGATACTGTAATTAATTGGCAATTATTTAAAAAAAATCAGAATATTTCCTCAAAACTAAACTTCACAAAACTGATTTCTCTTAGTTGGGCGTAAGGTGTAAATTTGTTTGCAAATATCCCCTCTGACTCGATGAAAAATTAATTTAATTACTTATGTAAACAAATCACCATCCGTTGTTGGCATAACGGCAATTATATAAACGAATAGCGGAATCCGTCACATTGATGGCGCCAATCAAATTTTTAATTTCGGCCATGTTGTCCTTCGATTTGAAGACTATTTATTCTAGCAAACCAATATCAATACTTGGTAAAATGTTTGGCTCATAAGTGACTATTTATTACCTACTTCTGTTATAAGGAGTGTACTTAAGAACGTTAACTTAATAATACCTTTGTACTACACTACGTGAGCAACAAACACATACACGAGGACCTGAAAATGCTTACAGTTAAAGAAGAGATAGCCCGTTTTTAGTCTTGGCATACTAGTTCGCAACTGAGATCGCTCAGTATAGGTCGCCGCTCCTAAACGAACTAGTTCGTTCTTTTAGTTCGTTCGTTCGTCGTTCCCTCGTTTTAATACAGTCTTCTTTTAGAATTTTAGATCGTCAGTTCACGACTCTGTGGTGAGAACGATATGCTAAGAGATACTCGTATCTCGATATAGTTCTATGGATATGCCACTATGCCGCTCTGCCTAGTAGTTTATTAGAAGGGAAGTTCTAGATATAATATTTTATCAATATTTTATCTGCAACTACAAACTGTTTCAGTTAATATAAATAAACTACTCAGATAAAATACTTTGTCATGAACGAACTAGCGAACTATTAACGATCCAAACTGCGAACTAGTTTGCGTAGTTCACCTAAAAGAGCGCTCTATCGAACTAGTTCGTTCGCGAACTACACAAGCCTACCCGTTTTAGTAGCAACTACCAAACAAGAATATCACATCCACAAACTAGAATTATAACTAGTAGGCACAGGAAGTGTCCCACACTACAGACTGAAACGGCACAGTGTCCCCATGCTAACTGCGAGATTAGTAGTGATACCGATCGATAGTCGACTATCGATAGTCTATCGATAGTATCGATAGCCTATCGATACTATCGATACTATCGCTACAATCGATAGTATCGATAGTATTGCTTTCATGCAATAGTATTGCCTGAATCTAAGCTATCGATACTATCGATAGTTTGGTGATATCTAGCCATAATACTATCGATAGTATTGCAAGTCATCATGTAGTATTACCCCAATTTGGGCTATCGATACTATCGATAGTCCTATCGATATTCTAACTGATTTTCGAGGTCAACTATCGATAGCGAAACTATCGATAGTTCGGCATCACTACAACATAGGATAGGTGCTCGAAGGAATACCCTCTGGGAATGATATATAGGTGCAACAATACCAACCGAACGGCTAATTGTGTTTACACAGTTTGCCACGTTACAGAGTGAAAAAAAAGAAGAAAAATAATAATAATACCTTTATAACGTCTTTCTAAATTAAAATTCAACAAGCTAAGTATATTAATAAAGTGATATAGAATGTTTAGAGACCACGATGACATAAATACAGCAACTATTGTCAAGTTGTCTTATTAATATTTTTAGTATTCTACACATCATAATATAAAAGTCAGAATTTAAGTTAAGTGAGAAATATATTTTTCCTACTTTCCGCACCGGCCCACTGCCCAAGCGAGTAACCGTACATTTGTAATAGTAGACTAGGTGTTAAAGAACATTAAATAAATAATAAATAAATAAATATCCGACGACATCACATACATTGATCTGACTCCGAGGTAAGTAGCTTAAGCACTTGTGTTACGGATATCAGAATCAACAGTGGTATTACAAATATATACTTATATATTGGATATTAACACCCAGACACAGAACAAACACAAGTATTCATCATACGAATATTTGTCCTGGGTGGGGATCGAACCCACAACTCTTGGCGCATGGGGCAGGGACACTACCGAATGGGCCATCGAGCTTGTCAGAACATACATTTTATTTTTGAGAAAATAAGTAATGTCTGACGTTACTGGCATCTCGGTCCATATTAAGTTGTTTGTGTACGTTGCTGGCACCTAAATTAAATTAAATGGGTAATATCTATGAATTATCAACAAAAGCATTCTGAAACCATAACTAAATATATATACGTATACTAACTAACTAACTAAACTTCACGCCACTTCCCTAGCGGGCAGAGGCAGAGAGAACCGAACGCCATATGGCACGATCCTTACACACCTCACTTGTTTCTTCAACATTCACGATCCTTTTCATACAAGCTCTACGGTTTTTATGACTTCTAGCATCGCCTTCTGTTAACACACGACTAATCTGGTCGTGGTAGGCGAGCTTGGGCCTTTCGCGGCTCCTATATCCTTCCACCTTTGCATTGTATATCTGCTCAGTCAATCTTTCGTCATTCATACATATATAAATACTTATATGTTTTTATACTGCTCTTAAATAATTTCTAATGCAAGCGAAATTTCATTGCAAAACTAATCCTATATTCATGCTTTGTTCAAAATTCACAGTACAGTCTACAAACGTGTCTGCGTAGAAAATCTAATTGAATTCGCGCCTCATTCGCTAATCCCATCCGATATCCTGGCTCTGACATTGCTGTGCAACTGTGGACTTTAAGCTTATTAACATAGAATTCTATCTGAGTGGTGTAATGAAAGCCCTTGGTGCAGCGTCTTTGTGGCACAGATTGTTAGGTGTAACGGGTCTCGCTTGTCGTCCACGTCAATATACTAGGAATGTCTTGTTCTAAGCGGCATTATATAACGCCTATTTCAGGACAGTCTTAGTAAAGGAAACGATGGATTCATATGTACATATTTTTCTTATTGTTAGACTAGGGTAGGTAACTGACCGGTGGGGTCGGTAGATATGCTTTTTTTAAGCTATCAGACTGTAATGCTTTCATAAAAGCTGTGACGTTACGTCACAGCTTTCAAAGCACTAACTTTTTTATTTCGATTGCTTTGAAATATAGCATTTCAAAGCAATTCAAAATAAAAATGTCTTACCTGTATCGTGGTGGATAGGTCATCATCTTCCTAGCGTTATGTCCCGTGCTTAGACGGGGTCCGCTTAGACCATGATCCAGGATTTAGCGAGTCTGGTAATTACATTAAAGCGACTGCCGATCTGACCTTCGTAACCCTAAGATAGGGGAACGAGACAATTATTGGATTATGTTACAAATCCAAAGTTGTTTGAATTTGCAGGTTTCATCACGATGTTTTCCCTCACCGTCGAGCTAATGATATGAATACGTACATAGATTTGGAAAATCCAGAGGTACGTGCCCGCGTTTGAACACGCACTCCTTGGTTAAGAGGGGCGTGTCCTTACCATTGAGCTACCACCGCTCCATCTTGGTGGATAGGTCTGACACAAAACATTTTTACCCGACTTTGTTCAAAGAAGGGTAAAGTGGTGTTGACGACAGTTAACTACATAAAAAAATCCAAATACTTTGTTGCTTCATTATTTCATTAAGTAAATAAGGGCACTTGGCAAGCTATAATGCCTTTGTTATAAATAAGAAAGTTATTTAGAACTTGAGAGTAGCCGCTCGAGGCTGCAACTTAAACTGATTTATTTTCTATCTAAGCCTTAACTTGAGATATATTTCACTCCGGGGTGGATTTATTAGCAGTAGCTGTAACCTGTAAGAAAGTTTTAATTTAAACAGTTGGTCGAGTGGTCAGGGCTCTGGCCACGAAACCAAGAATTCGAATTCTGGTAGAGGCAAATATTTCGTGTGAACATGGACATATTTAAGTATATCTATGCGTTCATTAGTATTCATAAAAAAGCAAATATACTTAGTTTGGAACTAGTGAATTAGTGTGTTAGTCTGGAGAATTTATTTATTTACCAAATAACATTTAAAGTTAAAATTCTGTTAGCACTGAATAAAATTCATTGATGCTTTTTACGTTCGCATATCTAAATGAAAAAAAGAAGACAAGAGATTAAAGTATATTTGTATAAAAAAAGGTAATGAAAGCTTACACCTTAAAGATTATTTTAAAATTAATTTAATGTTAGCATTCTCCTACAATTTCTCAATTCATCTTAGGAATAATACAAATTCCGTTTAAGTGAGATGAAATAACGCAACTTAAATAACTTACGTTAATAAAACAGTACCACTTGTTTCTAAAACACTGTATATTCAAATAGCGAGTCACAAAGCACCTTTAGAACAAGAAAAACAAAATTTGCTTTTATTCACTGGAGCGTAACATAAGCTCTCTGATAAACGTGCATTGTATATAGGTGTTTGTAATATACAACTCATTTTTAACATTATGATGGCAGATTCTAAGCAGAGGCACAAAAATTTTGAAAATTAAGTTAAGCAAACAAATAATCTAGGTATTGGGTCTTCCACGTTTCATATTTTACATAGTTACTTGCACTTTAATATTAGATAAAAATTTGCCTTTCAAAGCAATGGATCATCAGGCTAAGATGAAGGTGATCAGATAGCTATTTTATTATTATATTTATAAACCAAGAATTTTGTACCGATTCGAATAGTACACAGACAAGATATCAGAAAAACAATATTTTCACACCCCACTGTGACAAAAAGCTCGGAAAGTTATAGAGCTCTCCGTCACGTCGTGACGCGGCAATAACAACGATGTGCCATCGTGAGGACGAAAATAACGCTTTGGTGACGTCACTTCGCTTAATATTTTCACGCCTTTCATAGTTTCTATACTGTATGAAAAGACTGCTAGTCAGTTATCTGTACAGTAACGGAAAACAATTGAGAGTACAATAAACGCCAATTTGTACTTTCTATCAAAATAATATTCCACTAATGTTAATTAGTACGACAACTAAATAGTAAATTTTTTTTTTTGTGACAACAACGTACGTTACTTATTCACACTCAGTAACCAATGCAGCTACAAGTATAGTATATATATCTAAGTATGTCACACAACATAGAATAACATCACGCCCATAATCCCCGAAAGGGTAGGCAGAGTCAAAGGGACAGCAGGCCCCTTTAACCACATTCAGCCAAAAATAAAACTGGGCTGGGTTAGATGGAAAAATTGTTAAAAAGTAGTGACAAGTGGCTAGTTTGTCGCCTACACAATCACATACCCATAACCCGATATACATTAGTCGACTTTTACGACATGCTAGGCAAGAAATACAGTTGGCACATTCTTTATAAGTACCAGACCAACACGGGACAATGGGCTGGGTTAGATGGAAAATTGTGACAAGTGGCTAGCTCGTCGCCTACACAATCACATACCCAAACCCCAAATACCACCATTAGTCGCCTTTGACGACATGCAAGGTAAGAAACACAGTTGGCAAATTCTTTTTAAATCCCAGACCAACACAGGACATATATCTATGTATAGTAAATTTTCGATAAAATCTTTACTTATCGGTATTTAATACAATAGTAAAAAAATATATTTTTCTGAATTATAAAAGCAGCTTATTTCGCATAGTGGCCCAGACAAGAAGTTCATGGCATCAGTGATTTGTACGGTACAACAAACTATTATCAGCACAACAAATTGATCAACAAGTCGTCTAAACACCATCACATTACTGCATTTCCCTTGAAAGCGACCGCGTCGCCGTAAATCCATCGCGTTTCTGGGCAATAAATCTCCTTTGCCATGGGAGAGCCTAGTCAAACACCATAAATAATAAGGCCACGAGCTGACTAGAGCGGTAGCGGGCAGATGGGTACGATAATTTACCTCTCTTGTAGACCACCCTTAGGGATAATTAACATATCAATAAAAGTAAAGTGTGTTATTATCCGTTAAATAAAAAAATAATAATAAACATTAGACATAACACACTCACATGGATTGATCAGTTTTTAATATCCTTATAATACTCGTATTATGGAATTAACAATAGCAACGAAAATACAATAAAACCTAGATTCGAACCTGTGTGACTAAAACTTTATTCATCAACAACTATTAGTTTCTAAATATAAGGATTGATCCCGCTGCGTACCTCTGAAGCAATGTTCCTAATTCATACATCCATATCCTGTTCACTATTGTAGTACTAGTGAGGTGTGTAAGGATCGTGCCATATGGCGTTCGGTTCTCTCTGCCTACCCCGCTAGGGAAGTGGCGTGAAGTTTAGTTAGTTAGTTAGTCTGTTCACTATTGCAGAAGTATTGGCTAGCTCATTCGTATTAGCAACACAATCACAAACCCCAGATTCACCATAGATTCAGTCTTTTACACATGCCAGAAACACTGTTGATGGAATCCTTTTAATGTCCCAGACTAACATAAGTCTTCACATCTTCAGTAACGTACCTATTTAAAAGCTCACATGATCGCTCTAACAAAACAATTCCTTTTTTCTGCTCGACGAATCGAAATAATAAATGTCCGAATACATAACTTCCTCTGAAGTTGTCTAAATCACGCTACAGTGAGTAGGTAAGTCCCAAAGTTATTTCCGCTCAGAAAAATAGCCTCAAATGTGTTATGAGGCGGATAGTTATAATATCTACATTTGAGTGTGCTTATATCAAAGTTTTTTATGTTTGAGTGTTCATGTGGAAATAATTATTTGTTATTGTCATATTTCTCCTAACAGTTATGTTTACATGAACAACATTATAATAAGATATCATAGTTTTGACAAGCTCGATGGCGCTTTCGGTAGTGACCCTGCCCCATGCGCAAAGAGTTGTGGATTTGATCCCCACCCAGGACAAAGATTCATATGATGAATACTTGTGTTTGTTCTGTGTCTGGGTGTTAATATCCAATATTTAAGTATATATTTGTAATACCACTGTTTTTCTGATATCCGTAACACAAGTGCTTAAGCTACTTACCTCGGAGTTAGATCAATGTATGTGATGTAGTCTGATAGCGGTAGACAGATTCCAAGAAGCAAAGAGCTCCTTAAACCAAATGTAACCAAATTCTAATACCCAATACATCATTGGTCGCCTTTTACGAGTTGAGTCCCAGACCCACATGGGACAGAATATAAATTTTTGTTTTTATATTTACAAGCTTACAAGTATGCAGTGGCGGACTAAGCCTGTTTTAGGCCCAGGGTGGTAAAGAGCTGTACGAGGCCCCTAGTAGGGATACGAGCAGTGTTGCTAGCCCAAAATGGGGGGGAATGCCACTGTTTGTTATGGGATGATTGCAGATTGCAGGGACTTGTAGATAATATGAGGCCCCCCAGGATCAGAGGCCCGGGGCGGACCGCCCCTTCCGCCACCCGGTGAGTGTCCGCCACTGCAAGTATGGTCCGATCCCGCTCCTTCCAACACGGGGTCACAGCCGTCGTGTAAAAGCCATAAAAACCTTTATACAGCTAGTGATCCCATAACAGTAAGGCTGGACGTAAATTTTGAATGACTCATAACAGAGTCGTAAGGAATATTTATGAGTCGACTTCTATTAGCGAAAGAGGTTTAACAATGTCCAGTGACGATGATGCGACATTTAAAACACAAAACTGGGAATCACGATTTACGTGCTTATGTGAGCACGTAAATCGTGACAATAAGAATGGATAACGGCTTAAATTTTATGAGTTCAATACATAGTCTGACGATTAATACAAATAGTTTGGTTCTTAAAAGTGTATATATACGTTTTGCAGGAAAATAGCCAATCTTCCTTAGATCGGCTATTGTTTCATCCGGCTGTTATGTCTATATAACCGCAAAAATATACAGTAAGTAGTATTTGAGTTTATCTTGTTAGACTAACTGGTAGAAGGCAAGGGGACTCTGTTGTGATAAATTTTAAGTGTGTGGCAGAATAAATGTGTACCTAGCGGTGGTAGCTCTATGGTAAGGACACGCGCCTCTTAACCGAGGAGTGCGGGTTCAAACCCGGATACCTCTTGATTTTTCAAGTCTATATACGTATTTATACTACTAGCTCGACGGTGAAGGAAAACATCGTTATGAAACCTGCAACTTCAAACAACTTTGCATTTGTAACCATGATCCAAAAATTGTCTGGTTCCCCTATCTTAGTGTTATGAAGGTCAGATCGGCAGTCGCTTCAATGTAATTACCAGACTCGCTCAATCCTGGATCATGGTCTAAGCGGACCCCGTCTAAACACGGGACATAACGATAGGAAGATGAGTATAAATGTGTACCTACCCTGTAAATTATCTATAAATTTTGTTACCTTACCGATTTGCTTTCAAAAGACAAGCGTAATCGTGAAATTTTTATCACGTTACGTCTAAAATCTGACCTCACCCCTCTCACATAGTGTCACCCCGAGATCCTTCTCACGTACTCATTATTTATGGATACCCACTCCAATTACACATACATTGAACGACCTCTTAGACAAAATGTAATTTTAAGACTGTACTTACCTTCCGTTTTCGACAAAAATGAGTTTTGCCATGAAATAACAAGGATATTGAATTATGAAGAAAATAGCTTTAAAAACACTTACGAACGAGAGGCTGGGGTACGAACATGCTAACTTCAATTAAAAAAAAAAAGGTAAACAAACATGTCTATGGATTCCGTAATACAGCCATCATTTAATTTGATAGCTATTTTGCGTATTTGTTACAGGAAATAAAACGTTATGAAGTTCCAAAATCATTTTAGCGACGTCAATGTTAGAGTTGAGAATTGTAATTTTTCTCTCAGTTCATAATTATCATAGCCGTGGTTATGTATTACTTTAAATAATAATAATAAATAAATAATAAATATCAGACTACATCACATACATTGATCTGACTCCGAGCTAAGTAGCCTAATCACTTATGTTACGGATATCAGAATCAACAGTGGTATTACAAATATATACCTAAATATATTGGATATTAACACCCAGACACAGAACAAACACAATTATTCATCACACGAATATTTGTCCTGGGTGGGGATTGAACCCACAACTTTTGGCGCATGGGGCAGGTTCATTACCGAATGAGCTATCGAGCTTGTCAATCCCTTATTACTGATACTTTTTCTGTTCTGTTATTGTTACATTCAAAATATACTGTTGTATAAGTGACATACATGTATAGGTTTAAGATAAACATGTACACATATTTATTTGGCTTTGCCTTGATTAAGTAAAATACCTACGAAGTTTGAATCACAAGCGTACAACTTTGAGTCAGCCGATATTTTCTGTTAATACAAGTATGTTTTTGCAGAATTCAATTCTCCTAAATATCCCGTTATAAATCCAGGAACAAACAAGGGAGTTACCGGAGCAACTTAAAACTAATAGTCGAAGATAGTAATAATGGCTGGGCGCCAAGAATCCGCCATTATTTCTGCTGCACAATATATTTCATCAGATCCAAAGTCACTTCTTATCGGCAGCGGTAAGTGTAAAAACTCTTTGGCGGTAGATTTTAGGGTTCAGTTTTAAAATAATAAAACCTATTATTGATCAGCTGTAGCCATCTAATGTTCTAAGGTATATCGACTACAAATCTTTACTAATATTATAAAGCTGAAGAGTTTGTTTGTTTCCTTGAACGCGCTAATCTCAGGAACTACTGATCCGATTAGAAAAATGATTTCAGTGTTAAATAGACCATTTATTGAGGAAGGCTATAGGCTACATAATATTAACCATAAACGCGGGTGAATCCGAACAGTTATTGCTGTAACAAAACTATGAATGATTAATTGCTAAAACTAATTATTACACCGTTTACTTTACATTAATATATGTATATACACTTATATTTTCCAACGTAACCTGTAATACGAATGGCACTAAGTATTTGTTCGTCCGCCTATGTCGTTTTCATGCCTAAACTATTAAATCCATTGGAATAAAATTTGCAACTCCAAAAGTTTCAACACTAAGAAAGATTATACGAGTAGAATATTTCGTAATTAATAGTGTAGCATAAATATTATGATCATTCCAAAATTGTCTGGTCCCCTATCTAAGGATTACGAACGTCAGATCGGCAGTCGCTTCAATGTATACTATATATACGCCATACTCTCTAAATCCTGGATCATGGTCTAAGCGGACCCCGACTAAACAAAGGACAGAACGCTAGTAAGATGATGAAGAAATATTATGAACATAGGCAAGCTTATTATGTTTCCTTTGCAACAAATATCGAATATTTCGTCGATTTTAATTAAAAAATATGAATGCAGATAGCTTTCAATGCGTACTTAAACTGATAAGAAACTGTGTAATCACAACTCCTATAAAACTTCATCAAAAAGTATGATCAATCATAAACTTATAAACCTTGATAAAGAAATCGCTTCCCATGAATTTGGCATTATCAAGACAAAGTAAGCACTAAATAAAAGTCGGATTGGAAGGGCCAATAGGCGCACCCCTTTTATTTAAGGGAGGGCTAGGATGAGATACAGCTTTCTTATTACTTAGAGATTAATACGGGTTAGGTAACTTAGGTACGTAGTTTCTTGAGAGAATACTAACAATTTGGTATTGTTTGGGTAAGTAAGGATATACGACTATACGTGTTTTAAACTATAGTTTAGACCGTGATTATTCTAACAGTATATTAGGGAGTTTAAGAACTTAACTTGAGATGCATGAAGATTTATTACAAGCGACATTAATGTAAATATTTATTCATGACAGTAATCTTTTCGTTTGAGATATAAAAATAAAGCATTTTTTTTTTTTTTTTTTTTTTTTATAATAAAAAAATAAAGCATTAAGAGCGGTGGTAGCTCAATGGTAAGGACACGCGCCTCTTAACCGAGGAGTGCGGGTTCAAACCCGGGCATGTACCTCTAGATTTTAAAAAATCTATGTACATATTTATACCACTAGCTCGACGGTGAGGGAAAACATCGTGGTGAAACCTGCAAATTCAAACAACTTTGAATTTGTAACCATGATCCAAAAATTGTCTGGTTCCCCTATCTTAGGGTTACGAAGGTCAGATCGGCAGTCGCTTCAATGGAATTACCAGACTCGCTAAATCCTGGATCATGGTCTAAGTGGACCCCGTCTGAGCACGGGACATAACACTAGGAAGATGATATAAAAATAATGCATTTCATAACTTTACTTTTAACTCATCCAAAATACGTTGTTTAGAAGCATTAGAAATATAAAATATTCTACGAACATTTATAGGCCACTGTAGTTGTTTTTAAACCTCATCAGAAAACTTTGCTTTGAAGAAATTGCCAATATTTTCTTAGAAAATACCCCCGTATACAAAGGAGAGGGTAAAACAACAAATAACCACTAGTAAAAACATAAAAGAGAAGAGATTGAAAAAAAAACGATCACTGAGCAAGTACTTAACATCATTATGTTCATACCCAAAATTACAAGGTATCCTTTGTGCCAAAATTCCGGAAGCACGTCGTAACGGCAATGTATCACAAACAAAGGTAATTTTGATCGCTTTTAGAATTTTCGAAATATCAACCTAAGCTCGCTGAAATGATGTCTCTTCAGGGTAAAAGGCAAAATACCATTATTGGAATTCTGTAAAATGTTACCGCAGGCACCGCCTCGTTTTTTGCGTCGATATCGATGTTGCGAGGCAGAATGTGATTGGCTAGCCTCTGGAACAGTTTTGAATTAGTGTTTTGGCTACCGTGTGATGCCTTGCACAGATATTCGTGACATCTCACACTGAAGAGTTAAATTTGTTGCTCCAAGTATACTTATTTTTTTTACACCATAGTTAATTATAACTTATAATGTGTAATATTAGATAAGGGATAGACATGTACCTAAAAGTTTATATAAACTCAAGTAAATATATCGATACTTATTATACAAAAATTCGCCCCTACCTGTGTTTCAACTTGTATGAATAGTGCCCTGACCACAAAACCAAACCCTGGCATTTGGTTTTGTGGCCAGGGCACTATCCATCCACCCGACCATCCGGCCCGACTTATCCAAGCAGGAAATGAACAACACATTATAAAGCCATAAGCACACCAGCTGAAAATGAATTCCGAATAATAATTTACGCAGATCGTCCTCTCCTGTCCCACCCTTACGTGCCTATAAAACATTTTTAAGTGCAAGAGCCTGCACCGCCCCACGCTGTCCCGCTCGCCATTCATTTATCACGTTGACACAAGCATCTTCGACATCATTATCTTTTCCACGCTTCGCGGGAAAAGGAGGTCGCGATATAGGACGCTGTTTTCCTTTTGTATTTTTTTTTATTTATCTACCCACTCACGGCCCACTTTAACCCCGCACAGTGTAGAGAAATTCGTGGGAAATGGGAAAATAGATACGCAGATGTATGTTATGTATATAAATAAGTTTGAAAGCCCCGTGGCGTATTGTTCCCAACTCCACGTGGGGGACGAACAATATTGTTGATGGAAACAGACTGAGCCTTGGTTATGAGTGTTAATTGAATTTGAACCGACAGATCAAGACTTGAAATGCGAGCAAGTGCCTTTTGATTTATTAAATCAATTGGACCAGTAAGAAAATAAAAGGTTTAAGCAAACTGATGTTTTCTGTACTATAGAATGTAAAAAAAAACAATTTGCTTAATTATAATTATAATCACTTTGCTATTTTATACAGCTCCAGAAAAGATATTGAAACTATTATTTTTACTCCACTTGACCCATATATGTCTATGTCGATTTACGAGTTGATTTTTTCTGATAAATGACAAACCAGCAGGTTAATGTATGTATTGTCTGTCAGCTTGGTCGAAAAGAATCACCGTTGCATATGATTTTATTCACATTTTTAGGAGCCGCCATCATGGCGCAAAAACGTTTACCTAATACACGAGCGTCCATTCACCAGAAATATATCGTTCATTACTATTTTGGAGAGGAAACCAGCTTCCATCGTAAAGACCCGCAGCTTTTATAGGCTATTAATTTTAGAACACTTCATTTTCTCATACGATGAACATAAATCATGCAACATATGTTCCTTTGCCGAATAAAAAAATTGTAAACAAACACGAGGTTGCCAACGCAATTTTCTGGATAATACTAGTTTATTCCGGATACAACTGGCTCATGTTATATTAACGGGTCTATGTTTGCAGAGTAGACATTACAGTGGACCAACTGTGGATTGGAAAGGGTTTAGCGGGTAAATTGGTTGTCTCTGAAAAATCTCATCTTTGCCGGCGGTCTGGATGCTGATAATACAAACTCGGAGCCAATAAGACCACGTAAATGAACAGGCATTTTCTTCCCGAAGGAATATTGTGTTGAAGCCATTCAATGGCTTAGTTCGTACGCTGTCAATTAAACTAGGATGGCATGTGGAATATTGTGAAATATTTTAGAATTTTTTAATTATTAATTACTAACTAATGGTGTATCGGGTGTGGATATGTGATTGTGTGGGCGACAGGCTAGCCACTTGTCACCACTTTTTCACAATTTTCCATCTAACCCAGCCCAGTTTTGTTTCTGGATGAATGTGGTTAAAGGGGCCTGCTGCCTCTTTGACTTTGCCTACTTATTCGGGAATTAAAGGCGTGATGTTATGCTATGTTATGTTTTAATTATTAATAGGTTCTGGTATTACACACATTTGACGTGTTTCTTATGAACTGTCAAAACGGAAAGGTTCCTAAGATATGTTTCATTAAGTAAATAATTAGCCTAATGAACATACACACTATGGATATATACTCGATGAGTATGATCTACTGAAAGGCGCAGTCTTACAACATTTTGTTTGCTTAAGTAATTCGCTCCCCTCGCATCTCGAGCATAAAATACAAAGTGATTGCATTAGCAGGAACTCGCACACTCCCCGGGAGTTTTTCAAGCAAATTTAATGTCCAATTACAAATTATATACCGTTTGCTTAGCTTTAGATTTTAGATGTATCTTTTAAAAGGGCGGACCCTTAACCCCCAAAAGTATATATATCAATGAAAAGTGTATATATATAGCTACATTATCGTAGCACTTCTATTGAGTACCTAAAGTAGCTTAAGGATCAATCAATGTGCCTCAAATTTGTAAAGGTATATATACATAATACTATTATGTATATATTTATATATACATAATACTATTATGTATATATAAATAAATAAATAAATAAATAAATATTTAACGACATCACATACATTGATCTGACTCCGAAGTAAGTAGCTTAAGTACTTGTGTTACGGATATCAGAAACAACAGTGGTATTACAAATATATACTTAAATATCAGATATTAACACCCAGACACAGAACAAACACAAGTATTCGTCACACGAATGTTTGTCCTGGGTGGGGATCGAACCCACAACTCTTGGCGCATGGGGCAGGATCACTACATTTACAAATAGCACAATCTTCGAAGGCTAAAAGCAAATTCAATTGTATTGGATGGAGAACTGTGAAAAAGTAGTGACAAGTGGTTACATCATTGGCTACACATTCACAAACCCAATATTTAGTAGATACACAATTTGACGATTTTTATGTCAAATTAGGCAAAGAATACATCTTTCTTTTTAAATATCAGACTACATCACATACATTGATCTGACTCTGAGGTAAGCAGCTTAAGCACTTGTGTTACGGATATCAGAATTAACAGTGGTATACTTATATACTTAAATATTGGATATATTGGACAGTATACTAAACATTACAAACAAACGAAGGACTGTAATTTTTGATATTTTATTATTTAAAATTATTATAAAACAGAGTTTCATCTGTTAAAAATCGCTAAAATTGGTATTTCTTTTTCACACAAACTATTTATTCAATGAGTCCCAAAGCACACAAAATTAAAGTTCTTCTGCAGTCTTCGCCGAAACGTTGAAAGTTGTAACATGAGGAGTTTTATGGAGCAAGTTCACCTATAGCTCCCTATAAGAGAGACGGCTGCGAACGATATATTAAGACAGGGCCACATGAACTTACTGAATTGGCTAATGAAAATCGCTGGTAGGTATTTTCAAGCAAAATACAGAGTAAAACCACAAACATAGATACCTACTCTGAATGATAATTATGATCATAATTTTAAATATATAAGTATTTTTGGGAGCGGTGGTAGCTCAATGGTAAGGACACGCGCCTCTTAACCGAGGAGTGCAGGTTCAAACCCGGGCACGTACCTCTGGATTTTTCAAGTCTACGTACGTATTTATACCACTAGCTCGACGGTGAAGGAAAACATCGTGATGAAACCTGCAAATTCAAACAACTTTGGATTTGCAATCATGATCCAAAAATTGTCTGGTTCCCCTATATTAGGGTTACGAAGGTCAGATCGGCAGTCGCTTCAATGTAATTACCAGACTCGCTAAATCCTGGATCATGGTCTAAGCGGACCCCGTCTAAGCACGGGACATAACGCTAGGAAGACGATGAAGTATTTTTGGGTAATTGCAACCGAAACCGCATACCATATTATTATTTTTATCTATGTCAAACTGTATATTGATTAGTTAACAAGTAAGTAAACACGGATGTTTGTAGTGACCCGTGAAGATCCGTAAAGACAAAGGATCCAAAAATATTTCCATTAAATTTATATCTACATTCACAATGCCTTTATATAGAAAATAAATACCACACGTTCCGACAAACTAACCTCTACGGTATCATAAAATTGACTTAAGTCTGACCTTTCAGCAGGAATACTATTCCAATGAATTTCATACGAATAATTTTAAAGTGTCATCTGCTTTGTACAGTAAATAACGAATGACGTTCTCAAAAAGGGATTTTTCACTGAATCGCATGAACTGTTATTTGCGTCTGAATTTAAAAAAAATACCTACTATCAAATATGTCGTATATAGGGGTTATTCACTTTTGAACTTGACCTCTTTTGTACTCAATTTATAATAACGACCTTTCCGACCGAATATTGATTACCTAATGATAAAATAATAGCACGGATAGTCTTAATCGTTCGTATCTCAATCACATACATTTCGCTATTAAGCTAATTCAGGCAAATTCATATTAGTTTGCCACGTATAATAAATAATTTCTCCAGACTGACACACCAATTCCCTAGTCCCAAACTAAGCTTATGCTTGTACTATGAATACTAGACGAACGGATATACATACTTTAATAAGTTTATAAACATCCATGACTCGAGTACAAATGTCCATGTTCATCTCACGAAACATTTGCCCTTAGCGGGATTCGAACCCGAGACCCTTGGTTTCGTGGCCAGGGTCTCTAACCACTCAACCAACGGGCCAGTCATTGCCCGATTATTGCTCAAGTTTTCAACGCTTGAACAAGCAGATGCTTGGCGGCGCCATAACAGCTTTGGAGCATGGTACACTAATAGGTTTGTGGTAGACATAAGTTCGCTTCGTATCTTCAGGGATGTATTTAGTTTACCACCATAGACTTGCTGAGGACCACACATTAAACGCGTAGCTAAGGTTTTGTTCTGTGATAGTTGGGAGTATAAGTAACATGTGTTTTAAATCACAATAAAGTATTTTACTTCCTACTTTTTTTATTTCTCTCTGTCTACCCCGCAAGGGAAGTGGCGTGAAGTTTAGTTAGTCAGTTAGAGTATTTTACAAATTTTTTAAACTACTTTCACAATAAAGGTAGGCACAAAATAAATACAAAAAAGTATTTCTCGTAAGCAAAATAGTTAAATTTAAAAAAAGGACATTTTAAAACAAATCGAGTTGACGTTTCAGTTTGCATAGATTTAGAATGTTTTGACTACGCAAAAGATACATAAAACGTGGGAGCGAGAAATCCTGCATATACGAATCTATGTCTTGCTTTGCCTATAATATTGCCTTGAGAACCGATAACTACAGAAATATCTATCTACATTTGTATTATGAGTCACATTTCACTCGAGCGAAGCAGGGTTTTCATCTATATCTATGGGTATACGGTGCCATATTCGGATCGCTTCGGTAGATATAAAACTCACATCCTGTCAAACTTGGGAGATAATTTTGGACGTACTGTTAAACTTGTTGCTAGACTTGATGGAAATAATACAGTCTTAAGACGTAAACGGCGTTTTAGTCACGTGATGATAACGCGCTATTTGTAACTTTTTAAATGTGTTTATTACAGATTATCAATTTCATTTTTAAAACGCGATATTCGGTATTTTTATTTTAATTTGAACAAAATACCTCAGGTATAAAGTGCTTATTTGTAACTTTTTTAATGTGTTTATTACAGATTATCAATTTCATTTTTAGGGAGCGGTGGTGGCTCAATGGTAAGGACACGCGCCTCTTAACCGAGGAGTGCGGGTTCAAACCCGGGCATGTACCTCTAGATTTTTCAAATCTATGTACATATTTATACCACTAACTCGACGGTGAGGGAAAACATCGTGATGAAACCTGCAAATTCAAACAACTTTGAATTTGTAACCATGATCCAAAAATTGTCTGGTTCCCCTATCTTAGGGTTACGAAGGTCAGATCGGCAGTCGCTTCAATGTAATTACCAGACTCGCTAAATCCTGGATCATGGTCTAAGCGGACCCCGTCTAAGAACGGGACATAACGCTAGGAAGATGATGATCAATTTCATTTTTAAAACGCGATATTCGGTATTTTTATTTTTATTTGAACAAAATACCTCAGGCACAAAGTGCTATAGTAAAATACACTATTATATCTTAAATCTACATTGTATATAATTTTACTACTTTTGAAGTATGTTACTAGAAATCCGAACTAATATTAAAAATGCGAAAGTCACTTTGTTTTTATTGGATTTTTCCCTAAATGAATTATTATATATTATTTATAAGATTATGTATTTATATTATTGTTTTATATTTTGCATTTAAATTTAAATATAATTTTACATGTGTCGATATATAGTGCGATATATAGTAATTGTATATATATATATATATATATATATATATATATATATACAATTACTTTGTCGGCCTATACAAAAAAGCACATGGACAATAATGCGAGATGATGCAGTAAAAAATATATTTGTATAAATAAAAATAAAAAAGTTTCATGTTTAATAATTATAACCGCTGAAAATTCAAAATTTGCACAGGATTGTCAAAAATCATAGAAACTCGACGAATAATAACGGTTTTATGATTTTATATATTTGTTGAAGTGATTGCTAATAATATCCTGGTAGGAAGATAGAAAAAGAGGGGTGTTAAGTGAGTTCGTTAGTCAGGGCACGGCACACCCAAAAATCGCACGTGTCTCTTACACATACTCCTACAGGATATGTTGACGCGTTGATGCGAAAGAAAGATGTTATAACGATATAGAAACGATTGAGAGATTGGTAAATATCAAGTATATGTGCAAGCATGTACTTGATACCCATCCCAAATATGACCAAAATTTTGAGAAAGAACCTATAAAAAAGTAAAAAAAGAATACATTTTCTTGCAGCTATCGCTATCGTGAGTACAAACTTTTCTAAATAAAAGTTTATATAAGTACACGAAAATGTAAAAAAAGAAATAGATATGTATAGAAATTTTACCAACTTTACCCAACAAAATGGAACAGTATTGAAATCTCACCTTCAACGAAATCAAAAAACCCACACAAGTAAAGGGATTAAATATAACAAAATAAGTTTCACTACCAGTAGATTTTTAATTCCGCTTACCCTAAACCCATTTCCGTGGGTTGTAAAATTTTATAGGAAATCCGAAATCGTTATAATATCGCTCGCGGTAATCCTTCCCTTCCTCGGAGAGGGCTCTGAATGTTGATGGCATAACAATAATGGAATCCACCCGGATTACACCTCAGGTGTGTGATTATTAACTTCCCGTGTATGGGATATATATTCTATGTAATGTAATATGTAAACCAATATGAATATTAATGATTTTCCGAGTTCCTATGTTTTCCTTAAATTTTTAATTGTGCAAAGGATGTATTCAGCACCCTATTATTCTTGTGTTATGCTTACTTAGACTTATTCATATATTTTAAGCAATTTTACACACCTTGGTCAAATATAAAATATATGAGAGAGTAAGAATATTTATTAACTAGCTCCTGCTCGCGGCTTTGTTCGCGTAGTACATCGATGAAACATTGTATACTTATGTGTTATTCTAATGTATAAGCTATACTAAAGTAAAGTTTCATTAAA
Organism: Glyphodes perspectalis; assembly: GCA_951394215.1. Lineage (NCBI taxonomy): Eukaryota > Metazoa > Arthropoda > Insecta > Lepidoptera > Crambidae > Glyphodes > Glyphodes perspectalis. Next base: position 11,151,296 of record OX596218.1, on the reverse strand, counting down.
ATTTATGCATTACTTTTTACGTGAAAGATTAACAAACATCTATACAAACTTTCGCGTCAAGAATGTTAGTTAGAAAATAATAATCGCTCCCACGAGTCCTCCGTAGTAAATATAGTTTAAGGGTGACTTAGAATTGGTGTCATTGTTTTAAGGGAGTGAAAGTATAGCCCATTTGACCTAAAAATATGTGCGGAATACCTAGTCGAAATTTACTAGTTTCGGAAATAACTGAGAGTTTAACTACTTTTCTAAAATGATCCAAATTCAAAATACTTTATGCATGCACTTTTTAAATTTTTTTTCTGTTTACTAGATAAATTATCCATGAAATTGATGGAAAAGTGTCAAAAAGTAATGACGAGTGGCTAGCTCGTCGCCTACGCAATCAACCCAATATACCATTAGTCGCCTTTTACGACATGCTAGGCAAGAGACCCAGTTGGCACATTATTTTTAAGCCATTAGACCAATATGGGACTGGATCTTACTAATAAAAACCACAAAAACGCAAAAGTTTTGCATAGATGGATGGATGGATGTTTGTTGTTCTTTCACGCGAAAACCACTGAATGGATTTTAATAAAACTTTACTTTAATATAAATACTATGAACCATGCCAGCGAATCCGAAGGCAGAAGCTAGTTAGTAAGTATATAAAAACTGACGTGTATTAAGAGCAGAAAATTATAGACGAATAAGGATGGAGTATGTCATATATATGAAAACATATTGAGTATAGAAGAGACTACTATACCCTAAATGATAATGATTTCCAAGAATAATAAATACACCTTTTCATCTCTTGTATAACAACTTCCTCAAATTCTAAGGCTGCTAAAGGGTAACATTGATAGCAGGAAGACCCAGTGTACATGAATGAATATTCCCTTCGTCATTACGTCAACAACGAGACACATTGAATGACGTGCGTCAATTTATTAAATTTCGGCTAAAGGTCGTGGTGAAAGGCTTTCTGTGTAGGCACCTTTCAGCTTCCTTTACAAGTCGGAATATGTCGAGAAAAGCCGTGCTAATAACCTTAATATACAAATACTTTTTTACATACTCTGCAGAGAAAATAATGACTTTCTTGAAAGGCTTAGACTTTTTAACGTAACTTATTAAAGTAGCTTTTCGAATCTAAAGTATTTTTTTAAATACTTTATTATACTGATCCCCATATCATTAAGCGCTTCACGTGCCTTCCGTTAAAGATTCGCACAATATTAAAAATCCTTTTTCAAACATTTTTGCAACTGTGATTGAAAGAACATATTATGTAGATTATGTATGTATGTACTTATATCAAATATACATATTTATTTAATACTAGCTGTGCCAGCGGTGTCACCCGCGTTTATGGTTAATATTATAAAGACTATTTCCGTCATACATGATTTCTATGTAACTTTAACCATTAAGGCTGCACACGCGAAGGAAGCTTAAAAAATAGAGTAACTTCTCCCGTTTTCCCAACATTTCCCTTCACTACTCTGCTCCTATTGATTGTAGCGTGATGAAAAGTATACTATAACCTGCCCAGGAGTATGACGAATAATTGTACCAAGTTTCGTTAAAATCCTTCGAGTAGTTTTTGTTTCTATAAGAAACATACAGACAGACAGACAGACAGACAAAAATTTTACTGATTGCATTTTTGGCATCAGTATCGATCACTAATCACCCCCTGATAGTTATTTTAAAAATATATTTCATATACAGAATTGACTTCTCTACAGATTTATTATAAGTATAGATCAATAATGCTTTAATTTAATTTCCGCTAAATAGAAGGTTATTGTAATAGAGTCAAATTGGATCATAAATACAAATCGTGATTTGAGTTAATTCAAATTCAAATTCAAAATGTCTTTATTTATGTAGGCTTTAAGAAAGCTTATAAATCGTCAAATTAACATAGGCGATCCTTATACTTAGTACCTTATAGTTATACTTAGAATTTTAAAGTTACAATTGAGCCACTAACTCTCACGCTTCATAACATCGATTTTAACCGACAAACAAACACACCCGTAGACTTGTCAGGCAATGATGTGCTAACATTAAACGTCTACTAATGTCTATTTGTTGTTTGCGCGGATAACCACTGGGAATCGAATATTTGCTCTCGATCCATCGAGCTATCGATACATCTCGTGCATATTTGCACTGCTTATCTCATAATTGGAAGCGATCGGTTAATTAATTAAACCGCAATAACACTCTGGAGGCAATCGTGTGAGGAACTGTTGCGATTTCAATGAAATTCGTTAGGACTTATGTCGTACAGATGACTTGTTGATGTGGTATAATGGCAAAAGAAGATTTCAATTCCAAAAAGAATTTAACATACATACATACATAACATCACGCCCATAATACCCGAAGGGGTATGCAGAGTCAAAGGGACAGTAGTCCCGTTTAACCACATTTAGCTAAAAACAAAACTGGTCTGGGTTAGATGGAAAATTGTGAAAAAGTAGTGACAAGTGGCTAGCTTGTCGCCTACACAATCACATACCCAAAACCCCATATACAATTAGTCGCCTTTTACGACATGCTAGCCAAGTAAAACAGTTGGCACTTTTTTTTAAATCTAGACCAACATGGGACAATGGGCTGGATTAGATGGAAAATTGTGAAAAAGTAGTGACAAGTGGCTAGCTCGTCGCCTACACAATCACATACACAAAACCCCATATACCAATAGTCGCCTTTTACGACATGCCAGGCAAGAAACACAGTTGGCTCATTCTTTTTAAGTCCCCGACCAACATGGGACAAAGTAAGACTATTACCGAGAGAATAACATTACGTTAAGCATCCTTACCGTTGAGCGATGGTAGCTCAACGGTAAGGACACGCGCCTCTTAACCGAGGTGTGCGGGTCCAAACCCGGGCATGTTCCTCTGGATTTTTCAAATCTATGTACGTATTTATACCACTAGCTCGACGGTGAAGGAAACATCGTGATAAAACCTGCAAATTCAAACAACTTTGGATTTGTAACCATAATCGAAAAATAACCCTAAGATAGGGGAACTATCCCCTATCTTAGGGTTACGAAGGTCAAATCGTCAGTCGCTTCAATGTAATTACCAGACTCGCTAAATCTTGGATCATCGTCTAAGTGGACCCCGTCTAAATACGGGACATAACGCTAGAAAGATGATGAATAACATTACGTTAAATGTCTCTACTTTTATATTTTATCCAAAACAATGATGAAAATAAATGCCATACAGCCATGACATTTAGGCTACACTCTCAATCCGGATAAACCTCCCAAAAATAAATCCCATAACAACACTTGAAAGAAAAAAAAATGAACAAAAATAGTTTCCTCCAATAGTAGTATCACTCCTTTGTTTAACCAGGAGCATTCGATTGAACATTGGCTAACGAGGCGCGGCATAACTTTTCGAACACACACATCTAGGGCTGACACAGGGAGCTTTAAAAAGGGTAAAACGAGACGAGTACATTAAATACCTACCAATAGTAAACAATAAAAAGATAATAACAGTTTGTAACGGTTACAATCACAAAGAAGGCGGTTAAACCTTAATCCTGACTTTATATGATTTATCAGCTGGCACTGACTTTGTCTTTTAACTTATGGTGCGCATAGAGTTTGTATAGAGGTTCATTTTGAGTGCTACTAAGTTATTATTTAAGCTACACTGTGGCAAATTAATCAAGTATGCGAAGAGGCCCTACGTTTTGTGTGTTATGGTACGACCATACTGCAACCATGCATGCAATACAGCTTAGATGGGCCGGCAGTAATCAGGAAAGTAGCACTTTCGCACATAAGATCAATAAAGTAGCAATATTTAACCGTATTTCTCGGTATCTCTGAGCCCGGAGCGGGAGCCTTTAACTTAGAGGCTCCTAGGAGACACACCACGCCGCTTCCCTTCAGACGGCGCGCTGAAGGTGCATTAAATATTCCCCGGATGAAAAAAAAAAGCTTTCTCCGAGTGACAGGTCCTGATACTTGTAATACCACTGGTATTTAAAATACTTATCTAATATATCAGCTACAGTAACTGCTTACTATCAGGCAGACTGTATGCTTGTTTGGTATGGTATACAAAAAAAACCATTCTCAACAAAAATTGCAATTATAAAAATTACATTCTCACCAGTGTTTAGCCAGCTAAAGCGGATAGCTAAACTCTTCTAACAAACTCCATCCTTAGTTTTATTCCAAGCGAACTCCTGGAAACGGGACATAAATGAAGATATTTTAAGGAAAAGTGCCATTTCAAAAGGAAAGTTGATAAAGATTTTGTTTTTAAAACAAATAGTTTTAGAAACTTCATGCTCAGACCCAAAACAACAAAGATGGCTAGCTGCCAGATGGAAACCGGGTTGGACATCTAGTATGTTTTCCGGCTTTCATTTCATAACATAATAATGATTTGTTTCATACTAGTTCTATTCGATGGCATGACATTAAGCAGATATACGGAGCGTATAGCAAATCTCTAAATTGCCAAAATTTGTTGGAAACGCATGAGTTTGGGAATTACTGAACAATGTCAGTTTGGGGTTCTCAAAAGTAGTTCAGAATCGGCTGTAAAGCCTATAAGTATAGTACAGGCCTACAAGGCCTATAAGGTAGAGTCCAAGTAGCAAACATTTCCTTAAACCTTAATTATTGTACTTTTACTTAGTTATATGTATGAGGATCAAAACAATTAACGTTTTTTTATCGGCTCAGATACCAACCCTATCGATATGCCCTTAAAATCTTTCCCTTTTCAAAGGCGGCGTGGACTCGGCAATTTCACGCCTTCTTACAAGAGCGGAAATATTCAAGGGCCTTTAGCGTCAGAAACTTGTGCCCTTTAAAAGGGCCCCAAAAGTGTAAAGAGATCGCTACGGAACCATTCGACATCATAAAAAAAGGACCAAGACTACCTGCTTGCTAAGGGCTTCTAATTTAATGTTACTAATTTAGCCTTTTGCAATTTTATTCCGAGACCCATGGTAGCTTAGTGACACTCATCTCATTTGCGAGGACTGTTGGTTCAAACTCGGACACGTGTCTGTCAGTTTCTCAAATCTATGTGTATAGACAGGCCCGTTGGTCGAGTGATCAGAGACACAAGCTACGAAACCAAAGGTCGCGGGTTCGAATCCCGCTAGGGGCTAATGTATCGTGTGATGAACATAGACATTTGTACTCAAGTCATGGATGTTTATAAACGTATTTAAGAATGTCTATCCGTTCTCCTAGTATCCATAGCACAAGCCTATAAGCTTAGATTGAAACTAGGGAATTGGTGTGTCAGTGTGGAGAATTAAAAATGTATGTATTTTATCCTCCAGATGGTAAGAAAAAATATCGTGACATGTAACCTACACGAATCAAATAATTATGAATGTATAACCAGAATGTGTTAAATAAATCTTAGGGTTACTTGAATCGCTAAATCCTTGGCCAATACGAGTATATGCTTTAATTGCAAATGCGAAAAATTTACCACAAATAACATAACGAGATCACGATAGCATCGAAATAGTGAAATAAATCGGTTTTTAACTATTGTAAGATCCACTATTTATTACTCAGATACGATAAATGAACTTTTACATATTTTATGTTTGTAAAATAATATGTTATAATAGATAACTATTAGCGTTTATCATCCACTTTGAAGAAATATTATTATTTTTAAATCCAAAATCCACTAAAGTTACATCACCAGAGAAAACCCCGACCTCCAATTTAGTCGTTATCTTTCGAAATGACAATTATCAAGAAACCGGATCAAAATAAAACAACTAAAGTCCAATTCTGTGTCCAGAATGTTTCAATAAGAAATGCATAATCTTTAATGGATACTAATAGTGACGTCACTTTTAATTAAGCCTACAGGCTGACGTTTGAGGTCTCGTTACCCCTTTCATAAATTTTAAAGGCTTGTTGTAATTATTATCTTTGAAGGGAAAATTGTTCAAATATTTTGAAGTAATAAACGCAATAATAGGGTTGTTGATGATTGTTAATTAAAACAATAGTCATCAAATGATATTTAATCATCTACCTAGATTGGGTTCCGTAGTCCTGACAAGGGACCGTTATATTTCGCCATGTCCTTCTGTCCTTCTGTCCATCAGTCTGAGGAGATTTAGCTAATCATTTAAAATTTTATCATCATTGTAATAAAAACAACGCTTTCTGTTTGATCAAGGTGTCTACGGACCTCTTCACAGCATATGGCTCGCACTTTGCCATTTTTTTTAAATCTCTCAATGGTTTTACATATCATAGTTTTTAACAAGAAGTCCTTATTCTTCATCGGATTAGAATGAAGGAATTGCGAACACTCATCATTATCATCATCATCCTCTGGCCCTTCTCCCAGTTCATTTGGGGTCGGCGCAGCATGTCTTCCTCTTCCAAACGTCCCGGTCAGCCGTCATCAAGCTATCAACTCCCATTTCAATCATATCATCTTTCAGCGTCAGAAACTTGTGCTCTTTAAAAGGGCCCCAACACTAACTGTATTTATACCACTATAACCATAATATTAGTGCTGATCATATTTTTTTACTAATTATCAAACTTTGGATAAAGTATTACAATATATTACGTACCAAATTCATTAAGGATCTTAACATTCTTTAGTCTCCATAAGCCATGTCGTCACATCTCTGTTGCTAAAAACACCACCTCAATAACCAGTCTTCCAAACTAATAAAAGGATCTGAAGCAAAACCAATATCATGTTACCACGTCGCATTTTGCTTTACAACGATATTCGCTTCCAAATATATGAGTGTCGGTATTTCTGTACTCGCTCCACGAGGATAATCTCGGGGGATAGGTAACCTACGTCGCCGCTGAATCTTATTTGTAATGCACGTAATATATTATTACTCTGTGGTAATGCTAAAATGAAATATCACTTACGAGGTTCGGTACCAAAAATCTGTCTAATTCTATAGATGTATTCAGGTGTCTGTAGTGAAGATTTCAGGTAACTGTTTTTGCGATCCATAGTAATTTTACAAATGCTAAAGTAAGTCTGTGACGTTTTCAGGCCTTACAAATAACATTGTCGTTTTATGTGTATTGATCATTAATTTACATTAGAGACAGTAAAACGAGCTTGAGGGTCATCTGATGGTAAATAATAATGGTCCTTATAGAAAACTGCAACACCAGAGTAATTGCGTTTCTGGCCTTTAATGGAGTTGGACCTCCGGCACTCTTACGGCACAAAACATCAATATTGATATTATTTTAACATATAATTTGTATATATTTATTCCTTATCATCTACTATCTAATTTGGTCCCATTAGTAGATGATAAGTTATCATCTACTAATTTGGTATATAGTATATATTTATTCTTTATTTTACTATTGATATTATAAAATTAAGTATGTTTATGTAATAGTTATTACATCACATTTCATTATAATTACACATGTGTGCATCCTCTGCAATTCCTCTGACTGTCAGTATATGTTATTACTACATATGTAAAATCCGTTATTTGCTGTATATTTAGTTATATCTGAATTGTAAATTGATTTTAGGAGCTGTGGATTTGGAATAAATCATAAAATAAAAATAAAAATGTTAAGAGGCACAGGTTGTACGCCGATTTTCTGTTTGAAGGTGATACTTTCACGGTCGTGCTGGCCCAGCTTATGTAACTCCCGATAAATGGCGACTACGTGGGGTCAGACCGCTTGAATGCTAATTTATTAAGCTAGTTAGTAATTTATACGTCTCAGAATATATTAAGTAAATAATAATAATAGAATTATTTATTTATTAAGTATTTCGCTACGTTATATTTCTAAAATATTTACTACAATATCTCATGAACATTTTCATAAATGGCAAGAATGAAAATGCTCAAGTATAAATTCTAAAGCCTAAACCAGCAGGCAGTTGTTTCTTCTTTCAATACTTTTAAATCCTAACATAATAATATGTAAGTCTGGCCCCGCGTACTAACATGTTACAAGAGGATAAAAATAAACATTTATACAGGGTAATTTGAAACCTTATCGGACGTAGAGCGTATAAACTGACCTTTATTGAAAGAGCACAATACATAATCATTAAAACGAATTGAACCGCGGAAACTGTGGTAGTAGATAGCCTCGGATTTTGGCCAAATTGAAGGCTACCCAATTCGTTTGCCTCACAGAACAGAGGGTTGGTCGATTACAACCCTCACAGTACGCGCAAACGGACGTGGAAACAAATTGTTTGGGCAGATATGCATGTGTAGGTAAGCAATCAATCAATTTCCACGAAAACTTACAGCGAGAAACCATTTAAGTTTTTGTTGTTGCTACGTCATCAACAGTTGCCTTAAGCTTAGGAGTACAAATACTTTATGTTTTGCAGCTTTATAGTAGCGAAACATTTCATACTGCAATAGGATTACGGATTTTGTCCTTGCTCCACTGATATCTTAATGAAATAACAATAAATTAAATTAGGTAACGTCTCAGATTACTCAATAGGTAACGTGTTTCATTGTCGATATAAAACTAATAACAGCTAACTCTGTCCATCGACCTTAACCTCTTTTAAGTACGGAAAAAATTATAGATCCCGCATGACCTCCCTAAAACAGCTCAAATTCCACATGGGTAAAGCCGCGGGCTAATCCTAGTAACTATGTCATCATCTTGCCCGTGCTCCGGCGGGGTCCGCTTAGACCATGATCCAGGATTTAGCGAGTCTGGTAATTACATTGAAGCGACTGCCGATCTGACCTTCGTAACCCTAAGATAGGGGAACCAGACAATTTTTGGATCATGGTTACAAATCCAAAGATGTTTGAATCTGCAGGTTTCATCACGATGTTTTCCCTCACCGTCGAGCTAGTGGTATGAATACGTACATAGATTTGAAAAATCCAGAGGTACGTGCCCGGGTTTGAACCCGCACTCCTCGGTTAAAAGGCGCGTGTCCTTACCATTGAGCTATCACCGCTAATGCTAGTAACTATGTGTGACACTCATATATCAAATCATAAAAAGACAACACTTCAAATAGTTCTAAACACTTACACGTGTCTTGCTCAACAGTCGCAGGTACGTCGTTCATACTTAATAATGTATTTTTAGATAAAAAGGTTCTCCGACCAACAATAAGGACCTGTCGTATACAAAGTGCACCCCGCAAACGTATATCATAAAAAGAAATGTACGATTTTACACAATATTTTATACACAAACGCCCACACAATCAGATTATGTAGGAGGTACCCGTTTGTTGAATACGGCCCGAGATAAAGTAACGTTATCATTTATCGTGTAAATTGTGGTACAATAAATGCCAAGTAGGATTCGGTGAGCAGAAAAACAGCAGCAAACATAACGCTAGGAAGATGATGATCAACAATATTAACTTGATTGCTTTCTAAGCAACTAAATGTAACTCAAAGGACATTTATTTATTTATTAGCAACAACCATTTTCAAAATCTTCACAGGAAATCCCAAAATTAAATTGTGAGCTTACATTATCTTATTATATAAGTATAAAAAAAGAAAACTAAAATAAAAATTATCAATTAACTTAAATTGGAAGCGTAAAAAAAAACTTATGAAGAAAAAGATAAAAGACTAAAGGGATGTTACCGACTTCTATCTTTGTTGATAATTAGGAAACCAAATAATAACCTAAACACTAATAGAGAGCTGAAAAGCTTCAGTTGATTACAATACAACATGAAATTTTAAAAAAGAGCAAATAATAAAAATACATACGAAATAGGCGCTAAATACACTAGTGATATAACAGCACTATACAAAACGATCCAACTTTTATTTCCAATCTATTTACAGCCTATAGCATGTTAGAATTATCGTACAACTAAATATTTAAACAAATTGGAATGGAGTTGAATTTCAATGCGGCATTTGAAATAGAAGTTTGTTTCCGATAAAATGTTTTATGAACGTTCATTTCGTCATCATTCCGTCATCATCGATAGTTAACATTGGATCATTCAATATCAACTCAATTAAAAACCATTTGCATTTATGAAGCATAAGTACGTTGATGAATTTATAAACTGCGAAAAAAGCTTGTATGATAACATAACAAACAAACGTTTATTACTATTAGATCTTAAATCTCATAGTTCTGGTGATTAACAATAGTATTGAGATTAGAACGCTATCCAGGCATACTTGCCCCATAAAAACGAACGTGAGTACTGTTGTACCTACCTACTTTGTTGAAGGACAAACTTTGTCACTTTAATGAACCAGAAACAGTTCAGGCAAACTTGCCTTAAGGGGAACACCGATTATAAGAAATAATGTATTTTAATTTTTATTTTGATTACCAAAATCAATCAAAAGCTAGTTAATCTTTATCTTTCATATATTAAAAATGTCGTGTCACAGTGTTAGTTACCATACTCCTCCGATACGGCTAAACCGATTCTGATGAAATTTTATATGTACACTTGGTAGGTTTGAGAATAGGTTGGTATCTTTTTTTCAAACCCCTTAAGTGATAAGGATGGCCCACCCTAAAGCTATAACTTGAGAACGGCTTTTCCGATTTCACAAATTCTTTTTTATTTGTGTTTGTTATTGTCAAGTGAAGGTTTTTATGAATGAAAAAATAAAAAAGTTGCGCGGTAAATAAAAAAAAAATGGGTATAGAAAAACTGAGAACGGGGCGTTACGAAGTGCGCCGGGTCAGCTAGTAAATATATAATTAGGTACAAATAAGTACTAGCAAGAAAATGAATTTTATGGAATGGTCTATGCTGACCCCGACTATGCGCAGGACATAAGACTAGGAAAATTATTACTATTCCATGAAATTTATTTACTGACACTCGAGAAAAAATATAGTAATGCTGGTTTATAGAAATCAATTGATACTTTTGGCTGCTTCCTCTACTATAGGACGATTTAGATTCTCTAACGATATAGGTAGGTATAAATGTGAAGCGGTAATCTATATAAAATTCCGATAATAAAGTTAATTATCCTAAGTCAGGGCAACTTCAGATAATACCTACGTAAAATTTATTAGCACCAATGATATTTATCTAAAGCTTAAGACGTATTTCATGACATGTTCATTCTTTCGGCTATCAGAAAGTTTTTAAAACTACACTGTGCTTCCCTTAAACAACACTAATACAGGGTGATATCTTCAAGTCGCTTTCGGGAAGGAAAGTTGTAAAACCGGAAACTGAAGAACATTTGAACCGGAGCCTGGACCGGACAGGTTTGCTTTTAAACTTGCCAAACATTGGAATTCTTCTGGATTAGAAGTTCGCTAGAGTCGTTAATAAATACATTTTCTTATAGTTTCTTGTCCAATGAATCGGATTTTGCAAAATAGTCAATCAGTCAAAACCTTCTTTCAGTTTCATATTCGGGAACTTTTTAAAATGCACGCAAGAACTAACAAGCTCTTTTAAAGATCCGACAACCATAGTTATAGTATCACAAATAAAAACAAATTTGCAGTTTTAAATAGGGGCCTTCATTAAACAAGTAATTAATTCTTTTGTGAGGTTAAATATAAATATACTTAGACTTAAATAAAGTTACCTACCTAGATTTTTAAAAATGTACACTCCTTCTGTAATTTAAAATAAAAAAAAAACATTACAATATACATCGTATAAGTCTATTCCATTCGTACTACGCCTCCACACAATTGATTCGTTACACGATTAATTCTCCGTTACAAAAACCTGCCAATACCCTAAATGTTTTCTAAACCAGAAGCGAACCTCGCCTTTATTTAAACTTCATCAACCGTACTCGCATTCAATAACCATAAGGCGTTATGACCTAACCGCTTTCGTCCCATACAGTATACAGACCGTGGAGTAATATTGAAAATGTTATCTCCAGTTATGAGGGTCACGATTTGAATCACAAAGTACGCCTACTTCACCTCACCTCAAATCTGGGCATATTGAGCATATATCAAATCGCATATTGACATTATTTACCCTAACTTATGGCACTAATAAATATGTCTACTGAAGTTCTAATACTGTAAGAAGCTTGGTCCAGCAATATCTGAAAGTGATGTTACGCCTTACAAGTTCTATCACATTTTAAAATAAATTTTCATAACAGTTTTTAAGTTACCCTATCCGAAATTCTCGCAATTGGATCCAAGCTCGATTTCCCTACAAGTTTACTCGGTAACATTAAGGTACTATTGTATTAATTAATATTGGAGCTTGAATTTTGCTTCTTGTTGAATACCTTTATACAAATAGAAGATTATGCTATATTTTCTACTTCTTATCATGACATCATCATGGAAAAATCGGTTGACTATTACCATAGAGGAATGTTAAATAAATACACAATATGTATGTATTAGCAATATAATTATGTATATACGATTTGTATCAAATTTGTGTGTCAGCCTGAAGAATGTATTAATTGTTAATACACATTGATTGTAATCAGGTTTATCATCTTTGTAACTGGTATATATACGTGCGTAGTTAATTCTCAGACAAACACAAATATTCCGTAATCAGGAACAACTAAACCGCTTTTGACGGCTTTTAACCTAATCGGAGAATGCATAGATACTCCCGTATAATTCTATAATACCACTGAGTAATAATATACTACGTACAACAGAGGGTCACAAGAACAGCGACAGTGGTGAGTAATTGGAACTACAGCAAAGTTTAGTCTGTTTGTCAGGAATAATACAAGATGGCGCTACAAGCACAGGTTAGTTGTTTCTTAGTAATAATACGCCATCTGTGTAAAATTCATAATTTTAAAACAAAAAAAAATATTTTGGTTTGCTTCTGAAGAAAATTTTTTATAAACATGTTTTTCACCTAAATTTAATAAATTATCTAAGAAATGACGTAAATACCTTATTTCATGAGAAAAGCATTTTTTAATAGTGAAAAAATAACGTTTTTATTCGGTTATATCATTATTTGTCAAAAAGTAGATAAAACAAAGCTAAATGTCAAAGCAAACTACCTACTGGAGTTCAAAGACAAAAGACGTTAAGTATAACTAGTAGCAGTCTCGACATGTTAGAGGGTGCAAAGTTACTAAAGCATTCCTAGAAACTAGACCAAGCACGTTCATACCCGTCTAGGACATGTTAGAACAAACTTATTGACCCTTTCTACGTGGAAATACTTAGTAGTGATGTTAAAGTTTCGATAATTTGGAATAAATGGCAGTTGGAATGCAATAAAAATATCCATTTAACTGATTTCGGTCACGGCGGCTAAATGCAACAAGTCTCTGCTCAAGCAATTTCTATTCCTTGACACTATCAAAGCGGTAAGATGGTAAGCTGACATGACCGGAGAAAGATCAGGTGCATAACCAATGACTTATCGCTAAATGAAAATGTTAAAGTCTATTCGCTTACAACGCTGTTGATATAATTAATTATACGTAATATTTTTGATATGATATTCTTTAAAGAGACTTTAACGGCCCATTTAACTTATAAGATAACTTTTTTAACACTAAGATCATACATAATATATGCAAACAAATTAAAAGGGTTCCCCGTTTCCCGTGAGCACGGGGGACCCACCATGCTACAGAATCAAAATTGAATATATATAATAATAATGAAATTGCCACTGGCCTTAAACGGCATAGTTTCGCCACCGAATTAGATCTATATTCAAGTATAAATAACCCTTTATAAATATTGAGTTATTAGTACTAAATATATGCTCAATTTGCATCATATTTTGTTCTAATATAATACATATAGGTAAACACGCATTACATTAAAGTAAAATACGAATATATTATAGCGCAATAAATTAAGTAAGCGTGAAAATTGTTAAACTATCGATAAAACTACCTATCTATCGATTTGCATCACTATTATACCAAGAGTTTCGCGGAAATTTGTAGTAGAGGGATTGTCTTCCAAATTAAATCTTCACTACACGTACTGGGAGTATTTTATAGTTCTGTTAAACTTAAGAACGTATTAGGGGTAACTATCAAACATTTTAAGGATTATGAATGTTAAAGAAGCGAATGAGGTGTGTAAGGACCGTGTCGTGTGGTGCTCAGTTCTCTTAGCCTACCCCTCCGAGGCCATGGCGAATGATAAGTAGAAGATTAGCTAGTTTATAATGCTTTTTTATAGTTTATCTAAAAATATGTTAATATATTTCGATATTCCATAATAAAATAGTAGAAATTTTTATAAAATTGTTACAAAAGCAATTGTGAACATATTTTAGAGTAAATTACTTTTTTATCGAATCAATATGCAATAGCTAAACTGACATGAAACAAGATTTTAACTTTACAGGAAGCTGATTGGTATATTTCCCTATTTCCTTCTGAGAGCTTCCTACGGTACCACAAATAGAATAACTACAGCGAGGCAGCATTACACAAATCTGGGACTTGAAAATAATTTACGAACATCGTAAAAGGCGAATAATGGTGTATGTATGACTGGCTCAATGGTCGAATGGTCAGAGACCCTGGTCACTAAACCGAGAGTCGCGGGTTCGAATCCCGTTAAGGGCAAATGTTTCGTGGGATGAACAAGGGCATTTGTACTTGAGTCATAGATATTTATACGTATTTAAGTATGTCCATCCGTTCACCTAGTATCCATAGCACAAGCATAAGCTTAGTTTGGGACTAAGGAATTTGTGCGTCCAAGGATGGAAAGATAACAAATGACCCGACCAGTATCCTAATAAAATTGTCGGTCCATGCGCCAAACACCCTGTTTAGACGATGGGCTACCCACTTGTAAGGTACTTTTCACCATTTTTCATCTAGGTTTCTTGGCTAAATGTGGTTGTAAGAGCTTATCGCTCCTTAGACTGCCTACTCTTTCGGAGATTACAGGCATGATGGTATGTATGTTTGATGATGACTCCACTCTTGTACCTGTGTACTAGTTACCTGTGACATCACTGTCCCCTCCGGCGCTGTGCCGCCTCGCTCCATTACAACCAATAAAAGTCCGCGCCAGCGCAGGGCCCGCGCGCCCTTTGTGCCTCGAGTAATAAACTGCACTACACGTGAGGGGCTGCTCACGCGAATTCTTGCCATTGCGCCGTAGTTGCCAACATCCTACCTGGGTGCCGTCATTAGGAACGTAGCTGTGACGTAAATTGGTGTGTACATTCTTCGCATTTGATCGCGATTCGCCAACAATAGATAAAATAATGATTTTATAAAAAAGTTGGTGAGTCTGATGTTATTAAATGGTGACTCATTTTCATTCAAGTACTTAATTTTGTAAATTCATTCAAGTACTAATATACTTAGCTAATTAGATTCTGTTACGCTTTATTGTATCTAAAATTTAATTTACTGTCCAAAATAAACAAAATATCTACCTTTAAGGACTCCTTTTTTTGTGGTAATTAAAACTATGTTAGCTTTTATGTAACGCTACAGATAGTATAGTGTCTAACCACAGTGATTTTTTAATTAGGATCCTCGTATTTATGTACATTAATATTATAAAGAGGAGTTTACATATTTATGTTTCTAAGGAATAATCTCAAAAACTACTTAAGGGTTCTGGTTGAAATCAGGCATAGACATAGATTATAAACTAGAATGGCTTATAGGCTATGTTGTATCGATATACCAAGAGGCCACTGCAGTAGAAAGCTAGTTCTTGAAAAAAAAAACCTGAGAGGCAAAGTCCATTGACCTCCGCCCCCATTCCGCTTGTTTACCGAACGCTCTCATCCGCGGCTGTCTTATGTGACAAAACTAATTAGATGGATGTTGTCTGCGACCCTTGAAACAATAGGCGAGGGCAACAATGCGTTTTGTTTACTTTTTGCGCCATTCACCACTATTGTAGTCCCGCCTTTTGTTTATTTTTACTAGTGTTTCAGTGTATTTACGAAGGAAAGTAAATGTTTACGCGTACAGCGTAAACGGTTTGTGTTGTGCGTTTGTTGTTTAAAAGCTAAGCAACATTCGTAGCATGGGTGATTGTATTTAAAAAGGATAATTTCTCTAAAAAGACTTATGAATGGAGAAGAAGCGAAAGGTGTATGTCAGGATCGTAGCAAATGGAAGTATGTGATCTCTGTCTACCCCCATGGGAAAAGGCGTGACATTATGTATGTAATTTATCTGTCCTTTAAAAGCGTAGGCAATAAGTTTATTTTGTGTTTTCTTCAAATTTCTACAGTGAATTCGAACGAACGAACTGCAAACAATTGTGACCGACACATCGCAACTGACTACAATAAAAATACTTGTAGGTTTAGGGCTGATTTTTCAACAGTCAGATAAATTATAACAAACGAATAAATCACAATCCGGATAATTGTAAAATGTCATTGTCTGTTTCCTAAGTGAAATACCGTATGACATCCGCAAATTGGTGACTTTATACTATATCAGTTGGTTAATTCATATCTGACCATTAAAAAATCGGCCCTTAATAATTCAAATGTGATTGAGTATTAACTAATTCTAAATAAGTATACAACGGGCTCAAATGTGATTAAAATTAGAAATCAAAACAAAACATAAAATCAAAATTTACGACCACGCGTCTGTTATATTTAAATTTCATATGTACATACACGTCATAAGTAAAACTTGAGTACCTATAAATCGTTCTCCTTCATACGCAAGAAAACCATTCTCGACTTTCATAATGTGCCGTTTCAGAAATGCTATGAATAATTTCTTATATACCACATTTGCATACAGTAAACATTGTCTTATCGCCCTAGAGATCTGATAAGCAATATACTTATAGTGAAGAAACTTAATGAAACGTTTTTATTACAAGTACTACAATGCCCCATGTTACGTGGACTTTGAACTACAAGAATAACTTAGATATAGGGTTGTCAAGCACAGTTGAAATAATATGTCAAAAATTTATCGCAATTTTGTGCAATAATCGTTTTTCGTTTGATAACATAATTTATTTACTTATCATGTCCATATAGGGAATAATTTTATACCTCAGAGGTTTAAATTTCAAACTACACAACAAATAAAGCAAATGATACCTTAAATTATTCTCGTGAAAGCACATAATAACCTAAAAATTAAATTAACATATTATCATAAATGTCATCAAGTAAAGTTAATTGGGACAACTTACCAAAAAAATATTTTGCACAGAAACAACACATACTTATGAATAAATTAACTAATATATAAATACTCCAGACTGACACACCAATTCCCTAGTTCCAAACTAAACTATAAGCTTGTCCTATGATAGATAGACTTACTTAAATACGTTTATAAACATCCATGTCTCGAGTAGGTACAAATGTCCTTGTTCATCACAGAAAACATTTGCCCCTAGCAGGTTTCGAATCCCACCTTCGTGCCCTCGCCTTCGTGGCCATGGTCTCTTACCACTCGAGCAACGGGCCTGTCTTAATGGTATAAATTAAATCAGGTGAAAAGTTGACGTTAAATTATAATTTTACCATTCATCACAAACATCCCTATTAGAAACAATGTACAGTTTTATCGTCCTCCAGAGACCGTACGAGTACATTTGTAAACAAATCCTAACTCAGCCAATTAAAATAATTAATCCCAGAAGCAGTTACCATAGTTATAAACTCCCTACTTTAATACCAAGTTCCTGAGAGCCACGTGCAAAAAGATCTATACAATTATGAACCTTAATCCGCCTACCTAAGAGCTCAATATACAGATATTTTTGTTGCTTACAATACAATGCTCGAGTTAATGTTTCCCAAGGAATCTTAATTAGTTACGGCTTAATTGATCAGTAATAATTTTATTGGGTGCGAACACAAGTTTGATTGATCAAGGTCTGCTTTATTACGATGGAAAAGGATATAATTTCAATTGACAGCTCTCATGTTTCCATGAGTTATGGATATGATATGGATTACTAGATATAATCATTCCTAACGCTAACGTTAGAATTTATAATAACTAGTTTAATACATAAGTACGTAGACACAAAGTCTATACACTTCTAAAGTCTAGATATGTACTTTCATAGCCAACTATAAACTTTACATACATATTAAGTACGTTTTAATTACTTACGTAATGTTAATGATGTAGTATTATTTATTTCCTATCACTTCGTTTCTTTATGATATCTTCATGGTAAGTTAGAAATGCCAATTAACGACGATACTAACTGTGCTCGCGTAGCATCCAAATCTCCTGAAGATCGCGACGCGTACAGGACCGCAAAACGTGCCACTAAGAAAGCCGTAGCCAGAGCCAGACGAGACCACCTACAACCACTTTATGATAGGTTGGATTCGTCTGAGGGGCAAAAGCAAATTTATAAGTTGGCACGTTCGAGGGTCAAAGCGGCACTGGATATTACCAAGTGCCGCTGTGTTAAAGACCACTGCGGAAACCTGTTGAGCGAGGAGCTCGCGGTGAAGGAGAGATGGCGCTCGTATTTCCACGAGCTGCTAAACAAGCAGCATAATGAGGTACAGCCACCGGATCTGCCTCCCAATCTGGGACTAATGCCGCCGGTAGCGCCTAAAGAAGTCGAGAAGTGTCTTCGCCGCATGAAGAATCGGAAAGCTGTCGGTCCTGACGGGATCCCCATCGAGGCCTGGAAGGCGATGGGTCCTCGTGGTGTGGGCATCTTAACAAACTTTATAACCGCATACTTCTTACCGGACGGATCCCTCGCCAGTGGAGACTGAGTATTATTACTCCGGTCTTCAAAGGGAAGGGATCTGCAAGTGTGGAAGCTATCGCTGTATAAAGGTTATGTCCCACACCATGAAGCTCTTTGAGCGGGTAGTAGACTCCCGGATCCGACAGGAGTGTACGGTCTCGAATTGTCAATATGGCTTCCGCCCTGGATACGGAACCATGGACCCTATCTTTGCCCTAAGGATCGTCATGGAGGGCCATGACGATCCTTAGGGCAAAGATACAGGACGAAGAATACGCCTCTGCACCTCCTGTTTCTGGATATGGAGAAGGCCTTCGACTGTGTCCCTCAATCGATAATCTGGTGGGCCCTGCGGTCCATGGGTGTCCCGGAGGCTTATGTTGACATCCGAGACATGTACCGCGACTCCAACTCCGTAGTCCGAACCGCTGTTGGCGACACCAAACCCTTCTCCATCACCGTTGGAGTTCACCAGGGGTCCGTCCTCTGTCCATTCCTGTTCAGCGTAGTATTAGACGTCGTGTCAAATATCACAGACACTCATGAGTAGCCCCCATGGCTGCTCATGTATGCCGATGATATTGCGCTGGCAGATTCGGACAGGGGTCGCCTGGTAAGACGCTTGAACTCTTGGAAGGGATCGCTTGAGAACGGCGGTCTGAAACTCAATGTGGTGAAGACGGAATACCTGGCCTGTAATACTACAGATCCCACATCCGTCCGCATAGGCGATTCAATGGTCGAGCGCACGGACCAGTTTAAATACATGGGATCTGTACTCCATGCGTCCGGTGACATCGACTGTGACGTCAGGACACGCATAGCTGCAGCGTGGGCTAAATGGCGTGAGGTGTCTGGTGTCATTTGTGATCCTAAGATGCCGGTTAAGTTGAAGAGTCAGGTCTATAGATAAGTCCATTATTAGACCTGTCCTTCTCTATGGCAGTAAAACGTGGCCAGTACTTGAGCGACACAAGCAAGAGTTGCGGGTCACGGAGATGAAAATGCTGCGGTGGATGTGTGGAGTGACGCGAAAGCACCGGGCCAGAAACTCCCGCATCCGCGGCAGCCTTCATGTTCGTGACATTGCCGACAAATTGCAGGAGAGCCGCCTACGTTGGTACTGACACGTTTGCGAAAACCGCAAGCTATGTGGGGAACAAATGTCTGGCCATGCCGCCTCCACCGGGCCACGGTAGACGGGGAAGACCCAAGAAACGCTGGCTTGATGTCACATGCGTGCAAATGGTCTCACAATCAGGGACGCCAAAGACCGGCCGAAGTGGAAGCGTAAAGTAAGGAAGGCGGACCCCGGGCTTCGGTACACGAACGCAACCGGGACAACGCCATGCTGATGATGACTAGCTGTGCTCGCGATTTCACCCGCGTTTATGGTTAGTAATTTTTCAAATCGGACCATTAGTTCCTGAGATTAGCGCGTTCAAGCAAACAAACAAACTCTATAGCTTTTTAATATTAGTATAGATTTTGTATCAATTGTAACTTGATACCTCCAACCATTCTCACAGAAGATGCCAAGCAGTCTGACAAACTAAGAGATTTACGATGATACCTTCAGTATCTTTGTCCTTTCAGATAAAAGAGGTCTTGGCTATTATCTAGGACCTATTTTATTTGAAAGGGTGAAACGGTTCAATAACCCATGTAATACACAAAGTTATCTCTTCGCTAAGTTCAAGACCTGTCCCGGACTGTGCTAAAGACAAAAAATGCCAGTAAGGCGTAAAGTGTATGGCCCATCTCATTAATTACCTCATTAGGTGGGTGCGCCTCGCTCGGCTGCGCATTGATCAAAGGCTCTTTACCAATAGAATTTTCCGCCGGTTTTTTTTCCTCCTCGTTTTCTGTCCATAAGTATACCGTTTACCTAGGGATACACTAACAGCCAATCAAAGGTTCAGGAAGTTTTCCTACAGGGTAAAATAATATTATTTAAGAATCTACTGGTTTATAAGGAAAATTATTGTAAGCTGGGTAAATTCGGCCACACTTTACTGCCATTCATACACAATTTAAATATTGCTGACTGGGTAAATTCTTAAATTAAAAACAAAACACATTTTTTTAAGCTAAGTAAATGTTGAGACGCCATGAATTCGATAAATATCTTTGTTTAATAAACAATTTACGCCAACACGGTTTTGTTTCCCTGAACAATGAAATAAAACGATTACCTACAGAACGTTTTAATATCAACTGATGGATTCAGTGTTTGCCAACCTCACAAGAAAGGCTCACTCACCTAAATGGCTATTTGTTACAAAGTAAATGTGAGAGAGCGAAGGTAAATAGCGGGCTTATTGAAAGAATAGTTCTAATATCGTCGGACTGTAGTCACGGGTAAACAAAGACGGGATTCTTTTGCTTGCCTCAGAATTATATTTGCACAATGCCGTGGGCGTCTTCCAATCATGCTGTATTTAGTTAAAGCGAAATACTGATTCATTTTTCATAGGAAAGTAGTGATTAATGTGCCTTTTTGTTTTGTATTGGCGGGATAAGAATTGCTTTTAAGTTAAAGTGATTAAGACTAAGGCCCGTCTTAAGCCGAGGTAAATTTATTATACTATAGAGCCTTAATTAGTAAGCAAAACAACTTAGATCTTAATCCCATTTAAGTAATAGAGGTTTGATTACTTGCTCAAAAAAAATTACAAAATTAGAATTTCTTTAATAAAAACCAAATGAAGATGCTGTGACACGACATTGGTAAATCTAGCTAAAGGTACTTAAAGTTAATTAGAAATTTACTTTTCTTTATTAATGCCATGCAAATCCATCATCATCAGCCTCGTCATCCTACTAGCGTTATGTCCCGTTAGTCAGGGTTCGCTATGACCATGATCCTGGATTTATCGAGTCTAGTAATTGCATTGAGGCGACTGCTCTGACCTTCGTGACCCATTGATAGGGGAACCAAACAATTTTGATCACGGTTACTCATTCATAGTTGTTGTAATGTGCAGGTTTCATCACGATAATTTCCCTCACCGCTGAGCTAGTGGTATAATTACGTACATAGATTTAAAAAATCCCGAGGTTCGCGCCCATTTTCGAACCTGCACCCATTGGTTGAGACGCGTATCCTTGCCATTGAACTACCATCGCTCCCCATGCAATTTGATTTATGAGTAGTTTAAAGATACCAATTTTAACCTTTTTACAACAAAAAATTTGACAGCTTTGAAAAATGGATAATCTTTTAAGCAATAAAAAAAATCTCATCTCTCATTTATTATATTTTTAAATTATCATATTTTGTTTATAATAGATGTTAGATATGTATTTAATATACATACTAAATGGAAATAATATACACATGTTAAAAAAATGGATGTGAACTCACCAAGTATTCTAATATTCTTCATCATTATTAAGGTGTCAACTTATCCTAAGCAGTTCTTATAAAGCAGAACTAAATATTTTCAATGAGTTGAAAGAAACAACATATCTAATAAAGGTTTATTCAGGACGAAATGTTCACATAAGATGGAATTACGTCTAATCTTATCTACTTCAATTACAGTACATAACTTTATATAACATATACATATGTATTGAATAGGTGATCGCATTCACTTATTGCTTTTGATTTTGAGCTTTAAATAATTTAAAATATTTTAACATGTTAAACTTTCAGCCTTAATACAAAGATATATACGTGGCTTAAATCTAGTCAAAGAATAGCCAAGTGATTTAAAATGATTCACCGTATATTCAAATAAAATTCAAACATAACGAAAAGGTTGGTTATTATTTAAACTAGGCTTAAACCTTGTATCATTTATTATAATAAGGCTAAATGGGTTTATTATATATAATATACATAATACGATTGTTTAACAGATACATAATAATATTATATAACGAATATATTTATTGATATACATAGTTAACCGTTGTAACAATTCCAGCCTGTTATCAGTTTTATTCGGATTTACCCTAAGGCCCAGTAGGCCCGGGCCTAGGGCGGCCAGATATTAGAGGCGGCCAATCGTAATAAAAAATAAGTGATGACGCTTTAGTACTGAGAGTTATGGCCTGGGGCCTAGGGTGGCCAAGACTGTAAATCCGCCACTGCCTGTTATATATAATCGTCTAACATGAAGCATGGTTTAAACAATTACTCATGTCAGCAAGTAAATATTATCTTCATCAGTAAAATAAATATGCGTTGTATCTACAAATCATTAGGAACATTAAACATATTTATTTTTTTTAATTTTCGCGTGTATTTGCTTTAACGTTTTCCAGTATCACCGCGTCTTATTTCAGGCCGTAGAAAAAAAAAGGTCATAACATTATAAAATTCATAATTACATATGCTTTTAAGGTACATATATATATACATATGAGTGTTTTTTCTGTTATGTTTTATTATACGCTACGATGCCTAGATTCTAATAAAATGATATAAATAAAACATATATCGAATTTCTTGCCGGTTTCTTCTCGGTAGAATCTACTTTTTGAACCGGTAGATATTCTGACGAATTTTTAGTGCTTTTTTGAAGCCTACGTAAAAAAAGACAATTTCATTTCATTTCATTTCATTACAACCTTTTTTTTTAAATGAATTTTCATTAAGAAATATTTTTTCTTACCGATGTTTTTCCAATAGTTAGATAAAGTTAATAGTCGAATAGACTACAGTACCTACGGATAATTTCATAATGTTATCTCAGGAAAGCACCGTATTAATTTGTTATGTTATTTGAAAATTCGACCCTTTTTTTATAAAAAATACTAATGGAATAGTATTTTCGTTAATTTCTGATTCTTTGGTTTCTATTATTATTATAGAGGATAACATTTCAATTCACATCATTCTCCTTGCCAACAAAGCTATTTGGTTTAATTGCTTCGTGGATTTTGAAAGCTGTTAGTGAAAAGGGATTCAAGGCACTAGGTACCTATCTAGGGAGAGGTAGCCGTCTCCAGCCGAATCTAATTTACGTTTACTGCTACAGAGCTTCAACCAATTACTAAAATCTAGCTATTTTCCTTGAAGATTAAAGCCCAAAGACTCAATGATATAGAAATACTAATTATCTCAAAGTAATTGAAACTATGGATTTTAAAAACTATTTTAAAACAAAAAGTTCAATGAAAGAACACACGAATAATTACTATTATAAACATTGAATGATACGACTAGTTACAGACCAAATTACATTTAGAGACTTCCAAACTTGGCTGGCACGTTTGCGCATTCGCTAGTGACCCTCCCCTATGCGCCAAGGGTTGTGGGTTTGATCCCCACCCAGGACAAAAATTCGTATGATGAATACTTGTGTTTGTTCTGTGTCTGGGTGTTAATATCCAATATTTAAGTATATATTTGTAATGCCATTGCTGATTCTGATTTCCGTAACAAAAGTGCTTAAGCTACTTACCTCGGAGTCAGATCAGTGTGATGTAGTCGGATATTAAAAAAAAAGATATTAAAAAAATACTTAATCATATATTAAGAAAACCTTCTACCTACAAAAGTATGCCCTTAAAAGCCAGCCAAAGATCCGATTTAAAAGTAACATAAAAATAAAATTATAATTGAAATAAAATATATATTTTAAATACTATTAATATAATTAAATATTTACTACAAAAATAAAATTAAAAAATATAAAGAATAATCACAATTATTGAGTACTATTGATAAAGTGCCTGAGGGTTGTGGTAGTGTTAAAATTTCTTGTGTCTTGTAACTTTTTAGGTACCCAATTATATACTGCACCTAAAACAAAAACAACATGATGTATAATGCAGCTATTAATTGTGTAATTCTTTCTTCTAGTTACATTAAAATTATTAAGAATGTGTAAGAAAAAAGAAAGTATTAAAAATATAAAACAATCAAACAGTCAATATATGTATATAAGGAATAAAGAAATTATTTTTCTATTTCAATTATTTTGGTATTGGATGACAACGTGATAATTTTGTAATTAAAAAAAAATATAAGAATAATGTGTATCAGTGGGATATTTTATTATGATAACGTTTTATTTTCATTACGAATAAACAATACTTAATATTATTTGGTACGCTTATCACTGCCACATAAATTATTTATCTTTTCTTTTTCTACATAAATATTTGTCATACTACAACACGGAGGAACTGCGATCAGGAGTGAAATTCACATATGGCCAACAAATTGAGATAAAATTATGTATAACAAACAAACCCCTAACATTTGCACTAGCTCACATTTTAACAAGAAAATGTTCACAACATCTGGCAATCACAGTTTAAATCTTACACAATAAATAATTTAAGCTTTAACTTACAGAATAATGATATAGCGACATTCAATTAACAACCAAATTCACAAGAAGTTTAATTTAATATGTAGTAATATTCAATAATA
This sequence comes from Glyphodes perspectalis, assembly GCA_951394215.1. Classification (NCBI taxonomy): domain Eukaryota; kingdom Metazoa; phylum Arthropoda; class Insecta; order Lepidoptera; family Crambidae; genus Glyphodes; species Glyphodes perspectalis. The sequence goes on along the minus strand of OX596218.1, from coordinate 11,126,256 downwards.
GATTAAATATGTATAATGCCTGAAAAATATTCCACAAAGTAATGGTATATTTAAAATAATACTAGAATAAAATTGTAGTTTGATTAAATTAGATTAATATACAGCGTAGCTGGCGTCAGGAGCTCAAAACACATTATTATGTAGCACGTTCAGACATTACCTAATGTCCGGATAAGTTAGCTGGCATAACCAACTTGTCGCCCTTAAGACCTGGCAACCTTATTGTAGGCTCCTATAGAACATAAATTTAATTTCACGAACACGGCATAAAAAACCTGTTCCAAGTCCTAACTGATACTTTGGTTTTGGACAATACTCCTTACATTGGTAAGTATAATAACATCTGAGAAGGAATAATCTTGATTTTATTTCCAACTTGGTTGATTTCAACTTTGGTTGAAAAAGTTTAATCCAAACAAGAGAAAAAATAACCCGCAATTTCCTTATTTCAAATCACTGCCGTCTGATATTCGTACTAGGCCCAAACGGGGCCTAAACACCATTCACACTATACACTAACGTGTTTATTATTATAATTGCAAGTGCCCATTCACACAACTAGGTGCTACTCGTATCAACCACTATGGCCATTTGCACATCAGGTGACAAGTAAAATAATGCACATTTATTTGCAAAAAAAAAAACAGAAACATGTAAAATTTCAGTGTTACTTACTGACACACTCAATTGCACAAATTGGTGACAAAACATCAGTCATACAACACATATCGCTCATTTTACTTACAGTTTACCCTACATTCATACGATATCTATGATATGCTTTATCGTACAGTTCTGCTAATACATAATTAATTGTATTATTATTTTTAATGAAGTTGGTACTATGTTGAACCATCTACTTATTAAAAATGTGTCGAAAAGGTTTGCAGAAGTAGAGGAGTAATTTTGAATATGTATTTTGTTTTAATATTGTAAGAAAATAGTTACCGCAATAAATAGGGAAACTATTAGGATATAGATTAGCCGAAGTATATGATCAACATCAGAGTATCATTGTATGTAAACGGTAGAAAGGAATTTGTCTCGTGGATGTGTTTAAAAGTATACGTGAGTATGAAATGTCTTCGATTTTTTATTATTTATATTAAGATTTGAAAGAAGTTTAAAAACTATGCGTGCTAAAATTTTACTAAAATTATTTTAAACACCGCTCATTCTCCAGGTATTTTAATGGAAAATTTAAAAAGCAATTACGTCGCCGATTCTCGTAACGAAATAAAAATCAACAGCACTTAACCCTTTTGTTTTCAAAGTAAATATAACAGTATATTCAACATTTTAGAGAGCTATGTTTTTCAATTTTCTGTTATTATATTATTTTCAATATGGCCTCCTCTTTCGTTGTGCTTCTATTGTTTTTAATTGAATTATTATATAATTATGAAAGTCAAAACAGATGTTTAGTAAGAGTATTCGAGCGCATATAATGTAATATTCAAATGAGACGATTACATGCGTGTCAGATTGCACGAGCGAGAAATAATGTAAGTTGTGCGATGGTGGTGCGATTTGGAAGAAACGCGGAAAGTGTTAGACTAGAAGACATATGACTGACATTTATACGAATCGTATCAAGGTTTACGTGCAAGAGCACATATGATCGCCAAGCCTGCCAGACTCCATATGTTTAGTAATCCATCTACAACAATCAAATGAAGCTATCATATGAAAGTCATGAAACGTGTTTAATCAATATATGAAATCAATCCTACAATATATTTAAATGTTTAAAATTACTTTTTGCACTGATCCTATTTAATACATTGGGTCTTAACACATAACATAATTTTACACAAATGAGTGAGCATTTCATAATTTTCGAGTTCCTTTTTTATATAGTTGCTTAAATATTAAAACTGTTAAACTAACAATGTTTTTGATTCCAGTTTTTTTATAATGATTTATTTCTAGATCCTTTTTCTATTATGAGTTCATCAGGTAACCGAAAAGGAAAGACATACTTTGATTTATGTATATTTTAAATCCTTAAGTACGTAAAATATTTTTCATCTTGTACATTATACTTCCCGCCCTTTTTTGGATAAAAACAATAGGAAGTAAAATTAACACTTCAGTTCGATTTCGGTCATGTTCTATATAAGAAGCTTTATTTTCACTAAGGGATGCATAGTTACGTCGATTGATCACACTTTTTTCTTGTTCAAAAAACAACGAACGAATAACAAGTCATCATCTTCGTAGCGTTATGTCTTGTGCTTAGACGGGGTCCGCTTAGACCATGATCCAGGATTTAGCGAGTCTGGTAATTACATTGAAGCGACTGCCGATCTGACCTTCGTAACCCTAAGATAGGGGAACCAGACAATTTTTTAGATCACGGTTACAAATCCAAAATTGTTTGAATTTGCAAGTTTCATCACCATGTTTTCCCTCACCGTCGAGCTAGTGGTAAGAATACGTACATAGATTTGAAAAATCCAGAGGTACGTGCCCGGGTTTGAACCGGCACTCCTCGGTTAAAAAGCGCGTGTCCTTACCATGAGCTACCACCGCTCTCTAACGAACGAATAACAAGTATTTGTGATTAAAAATAAATTCGAAAAAATTCTTGATGAAAGAAACTACGATCGCTCATTAGATTCTTTGCAGTACTACTGTTCCGACGATTCGCTAAATACCGCATCTGTATTTTACGATAGTCGTAATAGTCTATTCTAAATGGGCCTAGACGACAATCTCATCACACTGGTTTCAGTTGCTCTGTCAAATCATTCTAGAATCGGCCCACAATTATTTCGGTCACGTATCTTGGTACGTTTTCTAAGACAAAAACTTATCTCAAAATAAGCTGAGCCTAACATACTTAGCTTATAGAAAGATAAAAGAAACATAATTGTGGTAGAATATTACCAACTCGCGAGTAACAAGCATTGAATTGACGAAAATGAATAAGTTCGAATATTCGATTGGTAAAAGGCAGCTGTATTTACGATAGCGATATAAAGGTTTTATGGTTTTTTTATTTATTCCTAGATTTGTTTCTTTGTCGTCAATGAATAAATATGCAGTCAGGTATATAATCTATGTATACATAAATGAAACCCTATTTCTCATGGTCATGCTATAACTTGAGAACAGCTTTACCGATCGCTAATTCTTTTTAGTCGTCTTGTTATAGTCCGGTGAAGGTTCTTATGAAAGAAAGTTGAGCGCGGAAAAAAAATGGGTATTGAAAATCCGAGAACGGGGCGTTACGAAGTGCGCCGGACCAGCTAGTTTCCAATAAAAAAGCTAAAGCAGCTTACGTTGTCAATGTCAATCACACCAATCATAGTTTCTATTTTTATTGGTAATCAAAAAATAATGGACAGTATTAAATGATGTTACGATATTTATTATCCAAAATAAATAAGTTAAAATCGATGATAAATGGTGCAATGAATCAACTGTAAAAATGTTTACGACGCATAACCAGATAGATTTGTCCTAAGCGAATAAATCTAAGTGGATTGAAATCGGGTCATGGGATCTTAGTATGAAGAATAGTGGCAAAGAAAGTTTGGGACAAGTTACTGTCTTAGAATGCGTTAAGTTAGGTTTTATTCGTTGTGATGCAGATACGAAGCCAAAATGAATATACATTTGCATTTTTTTTAGTTACCACCTAGCTACCTATATTTTTCCGTCTTGTCTGATTTTGATAACAACGTCTCTATAAGAGAAAAATACAGTTTAGTATTGTATATTCATCTGCCGAATTTCGACGAAGAAATTTCTTCCACGATTACTTCGAAGAAATTTCTTCGCTGAAATAATTTCGGTTTCTACCTTTGGACTTATTCTCGTAAAGTGCTCTTAGTCAACACTATAGATACAATAGGTACTGCTAACATCCCCACATGACCTTACACTGAGGCCTATCCTGATACTTGTGCTTGAAAGCGCCGATGATCTTCATGTACCGTTGCGTGTTAACCCTCTCAGCGCGCCGGTGGTGCTGGCCGGTCCGGGAGACCGCCGCGTGGCAGAGGAAGCCCCCGTCCAATACCACCATGCGGTATTCTTGGAGACACAGCTCGAGCATCTACACAGATAGGGTAACTGAATTTAAAAAATACACTGCACAAGTGCACATTCGTTTAACATATAAAATAATTCTATATATTTCGAGCGTGACTAGGGTTTAATTATATTTAAACAGGCCACACTTATATATTTTCGAATTTCAACTGTTAATTAATTATAGACTAGACTAAACATCCGTGATTATGATAAATGGTATTTCGTAGACATATTTTTTTTACTGTTACTCAAATCACATAAAAATATGTTATCAGATGTTAGAAAATTAAAGCCTAGGGCATCATAAAAAAATCTAAACTAACATATAAAGCTGAAGTGCTTGTTTGCTTGAACGCTTCTTTTTCTGTTCTATCGATAAGTTAATTTATCGACGGAGGCTTTGGCTATATAACATTAACTATAAACTCAGATAAAATCGCGGGCACAACTACATAGTATATTATATTCATATATGTTCATTTCTTCCCGTAGTAATTTTATGTAATTCAGCTTAGCTTATTAGCTTGATATATCATATCATATTTTTCAAACATCCATATTATGTATGTTTTTCCATATTTTCAAGTAATTTGCTGTAACACCTTAAATTGTACTATTACCTATTATACTATTACTATTACCTATTGAAAGCCATACATGCTCATAGAATTTATCTTCAAAACAGATATAAAACTCGTTTTAGAGATGTATTTTATTCCAAGAAAATTGTTTGGACGCTGAATAGCTTGTTTATATAAAATCAACATTATTATTTACTACGGCAAACGCAATAATACTACAGACATTGCTATTCAAAGAAATCCATTATCATACTTGTTTAGACGAAAGCTTCCAAGAATAATAAACAGATCCATTATAATAATACGAACGAATAAAGTGATGCACACTGCCAAAGTTCTCATTTTCTCTTAAAATAATATTAATTTATTATTTCTGAACGAACAGAGATGATCTATAGTCTGCGTTGAATGATGAAGTATTAATAATTAGTCTAACAATCCATCTTCAATGATCTTGAAATGCGGTACGCACGAATAATAAGAACATAAAAAGAAATTATATAGTTAAGACATAAATAAACATTATAATAAAGATTACGTTCCGAATTTAAAAATTAAAAACGCCGAACTAAGATTTTTTTTATAATATGTTTTCACGGAGCTAGTGGTATAAATACGTTTTTAAACTAACTAACTAAACTTCACGCCACTTCCCTAGCGGGGTAGGCAGAGAAAACCGAACGCCATATGGAACGATCCTTACACACCTTACTCGCCTCTTGCGTTTTTAGATTTTGGAAATACAAAGATAGGTTGTCGAGCGAAACGTGGACCATACTATACTCATCTCCTATAATAAATATACCCTAGGTGAAGAATGCTGCCTTTAGTCATAGGCCCATAGGTTACCAATTGCAACAGATCTAAAGGGGCGGCAAACACCATTATATCTCGCACAAGATGCCTATAACATTGTGTTACGTGACTTAAAAATCATTGAAATGAGCGTTTTCAAAAATACAAAGTCTCACTGTCACTATTGGCTCTTTGATCCCATGTCAGTTTGTTCTGACAACTAACCAATGAGGAGGGTGACAAGACCGCAAGTCACAGTTGCGCCATCTTTTGGATGTTTTAATTCAAAAAACGCTTATTCAGTCTTGTGAAGAAAAGAACGAAAGAGTCATATAAATCTCACCCAGTGCGCTAGTAATGCTAAAACCAACCGTATAGATATACTTGCGTAGGCAAACAAACCTCACCTCACTCCTAGATGCTATCAAGCCGCTGTAAGGCTTCTACACTTAACGGCTACCATCGATAGCAAACCCTAGCGGGACCTATAAGTCTCAGTAATCTATAGCCTATGTACATTGGGTAGCACGTAGAAGTGAATTTTACTTTACAAAACACACCTCGCAGGTAGCTACTTATTCTACGTCTGAATGTTTAATTCGTATTTATAATGTTATATATACTTACTTAAAACATGTATTTTTTTATGAACAATCATTTTCCCGTATTTTTTTTTATTTTCTATTTAATGCAAACAAACAAACAATGAAAGAAGAAAGAAAGAAAGAAAGAAAACATATTTATTTAGCACACAAAAAATAAAGGTACAGACGTCTTACAAAAAAAAAAAGAGAATTAAAATAAAATAAAATAAAACAAAATTTAAGTGTGCTAAAAAGGCTACCACTCAGCATTATGTCATGGTGCCAATAGCTGACACCAAGACGCTGATTTTCAGGGGTCGCCTAACGGCAATCGAAGAGGCACATAAATAAAACAATACAAAAATATACAGGTTAGTTATGGTAGTGGTGGAAGAATTTACTGATAAAAAGATAGTTTTGCTTACGAACATTTAACACATTACTACTCTTACAGCACATAAAACAAACAAAAAGAAAACAAATTAACAACACATTTACACCACACGTGCATTCACTCAAAACACCCACATGACAACATAGCCTCACTCAATCAGCCCACAAGCAGGGTTAGTTTTAATGTTAAGCCTAGACACAAAACACTATTGCTTCTGAAGTTTTAAAAGGTAGGCTTTGAATTTAATTTTAAAAGTAGAAATGGTCTGAGAATTAATGATTGGTGGGGGTATATTGTTCCAGCACTTCGTGGCTGCGTGGCGAAAGCTGCCACGAAATGCGGTAGTAGTGTGTCTTGTGTAGGTTAGCTTTTGGCTTATTCGAACCGGTCTCTGGGAAAATTTTAATTTCTCAAAAAGGTATGAGGGTTTTTTATGTTTTATAATTCCAAAAAGGAGACTGGCAAAATGAAACTTGTATCGAGACTTCATATTTAAAAGTCCACCCTGGTTCAAAAATGGTGTAACATGGGCTCTTCGAGGGATCGAAAAGCAAAAGCGCGCACAGGCGTTCTGCACTCTCTGGACCAGCTTCTTTGTGCGTTCCAAAAGACATCCTCCTATGACTGTATCAGCATAGTTAAGCTTTGACAGTATCAATGACTCGGATAGATAGATTCGAAGCTCAACAGTTAGGTATTGTTTTATTCTGTAGAGAACTTTCAGCCTGTAGTAACATTTTTTTATGGTATCTAGTATATGATTCTCGAATTTCAGGCCTCCGTCCATGAGTACCCCCAGACTACGCGCCTCATGTACCTGTTCCACAGAGCTATTACCAATTTTCACACAGGGGCCGAAGCCAGCTATATTAGAAATTTGCTTCCTTGTGCCCATTATCATGTATTTTGATTTAGCCGGGTTGATAACTAAACTATTTCTTTCCGACCAATCAGCTATACGCTCCAGGTCCTCATTGAGCTTTGAATGAAAATGAAATCCTTCCTGTTTATAATATTAGTATGATATGAAAACCAGGCGCATTCGACCTACACTCACTAACTGCAGTAATAAAACCCCATCGTGACTACCACAAGAAGGTTTTGCATTATGACATTCTTCTTCTAGAGGACCTAATTTGAATCCCCTTGACCAGTCACGCGCGAACTTCAAGAAGTGGCTTCTTGAAGTTGGCGAAACGTTCTAAGAATCTTGTTGGGTATTCCGTCAACCTCGAACTGACGAACTTGTCTCGCGTCCAGCGACTAGACGCAAACTTTAACTCAATTGAACAATCCGCGAGCCTCAATTATGTCTTTGGCCAAGAGCCTGATATTTACTACGAAATATTACAGTGAGGCACATCTTTACAGATGTACAAGTAAGTACCTATTCTACGTCAAAAATGCTTTATTTTTTATTAAATCAAATTTAATTCTATATAATGTTTTCCATGTCGGTCTGAGACTTAAAAATAATGCGCTAACTGTGTTCCTTGCCTAGCATATCATGAAAGTCGAATTAATGGGATATCTGGTTTTGGGTGTGTGATTGTGTGGGTGACAAGTTAGCCACTTGTCATTACTTTTTCACAATTTTCCATCTAAGCCAACCCAGTTTTATTTTTTGACTGAATAAGTACCAAGTAGTGTATTTATGTAAAATGCTTTAATGGCAATAAGGTCAATCAGGATATACATAGCTAACATCAATCATCGGTATCCGTCTGGTAGTTCTTGAGAGTAACGACGTACTCTAGGCGTAATTGTCCAAATTTTTTACTTGAAAAAATTCCCGGGCGAATCTATAGTAGCCCCTGGTAAGCCTTGGGGAGCACGATTAGATCCTTTTAATAAACTCAATTCCATGCAGGTGGAGGCTAAGGAAAAATATATTACGTCGTTTACAGGCCTATATTGCAATACACAAGCCTAGAAGATCTGAGTGGAGACGCCTTGTCCATCAAAATTAAATAATTTCGTGCTGGAGCGAAGGTTAGACCTGGACATGAGACGTGATTATATTAAGGCCCGTCCACCTGCGGCCATCACTTACAGATACATTAATGGTGTGCTTACGTGCCCTGATTGCGGACGTACGTTCCGAGCAAAACTTGGATACATTAGTAAAAGCACATCAAAGGGCTTATCAACTTCATGCCCAAACATGAATTAATATTAGCAGTAAAGCAGTCGCTGTAGCCGAAATCGGCTGTAAGGCATCTTTATAAAGTACCAGAGAAATTATAATACTAAGTGAAGTTAAGTAGCAAAGTAAATAGGTCATTACTTTACTGTTTGTCAACGTTATACTACACTAACGTAGCTATTAAGATGCTCGTAATAGCATTGGAATGTTAGACAAAGTTGAATAATACAAGCTTATTGTTTGATATATAGGTATTCAACCCAAAGTTGAGTTAGCTACCACAAGAGAGCTACCACAAGAGTTTCATATATACTATTGCAGATTCAGTTATCGTCTTCCCAACGTATATGTCTCGTTCTCACTCAGGATCTGCTTGGATTATGATCTTAGGAGTGTGAGTTTGGTTATTAAATCAGACCGTCATTTGTCTTTAAGCAGGAAAACCAGAACCAGGCGCAGTGGTTTAAGATTACACATTTTTTGTGCAAAACACAAAAAGTTTTAGAACAATCATCATCTTCCTAGCGTTATGTCCCGTGCTTAGACGGGGTCCGCTTAGACCATGATCCAGGATTTAGCGAGTCTGGTAATTACATTGAAGCGACTGCCGATCTGACCTTCGTAACCCTAAGATAGGGGAACCAGACAATTTTTGGATCATGGTTACAAATTCAAAGTTGTTTGAATTTGCAGGTTTCATCACGATGTTTTCCCTCACCGTCGAGCTAGTGGTATAAATATGTACATAGATTTTTTTAAAATCTAGAGGTACATGCCCGGGTTTGAAACCGCACTCCTCGGTTAAGAGGCGCGTGTCCTTACCATTGAGCTACCACCGCTCTCCGCTCTCCAAGTTTTAGAACAAATAATGGCTAAATTTACTCTTCAGGACATGACAGTACTTAATCCAAAATCGATTCGGCTTTTTTGGAGATTACCCGAAACAAAGAGCCAGACAGACAAAACTTTTAAAATTGATTTTTGACAAACTTTCATATAATCGTTATGTTCTAATAACTATAATTTCATAGCTGACAAATGAAAACCGTAGCGGTAACTTTTTAATTTTAAACATACTCACAAAGCTATTTCACATTATAATATATCGATTAGGTACATCATAAGAAAGAAAACGCTTAAGTATATAAATAAAGTTTTTTGAAGTTTATCATGCACTCAACAGTAAACCAAATACCGCACATTTACTGAAAAAGATAGCAAGAAGAACTCACTATGATCCCTTTCAAACAGTCAACCAACTTTCCCCGGCTAATTACTCCGCTTTGAGAAATAACGCGAAACTTCTCGAATCTAGGAAGAATTCCTGTTTCGACCTCAAACCGTCTAACTTATTTCCGTCCAGAAACTCGAAACGGTACAGGCAAGCCCAGCCATAACTCAATTGGAACGATCTGCGCGACTGAACTTTGCCCCGGCTATGTACAGTCAGCAACGTGGCTTACCAATCTTGACATAGAAGGTATTCGTGTTTATACAAATGTCTGTCGCACTGGTATAATCTGACTAATCTGAGAAGCTAAAGGTAGATGCCGCCAGGTAAGTCAACTGTCAAAGGGTAAGCTACATTGTTGATTGTCTAACTAAGATTTTGTTTGTTTTGGGATTGTATTGCCACAGAGCCTCAATGTTATAGTATGCCCTTGTATTTTCTAAAGAAATGCGAGACATATGTTTCCGAGAGACATACAATTGAGAATAAAATATAGTAATATATATTTTGGCAATATTTTATATCATCAGACAAGGTGATGCCTTAGTAATTTGTTCTTTGAAATCGTTTGTAACTACCAACCATATTAGGGCCGCCTACCGTGAGAAATATCTGACATCGCTACCATGCGCTGGCGGTAAGCATATACAAGTTATCCTTTAATCATTGTATTTAAAATTTAAAACATTAAATTGTTGTCATTTTATGCATTAAAGTATTGTGCAATGTATCGAAATATTTGACTTTTGGCACGTACATCGTCAAACTATTTGTCGAGTAGACAATTTGCTTTGAACCCGATAGCGTCTGAAAGGTACAAGTAGTCTACTCGAAATCTATGAAACGACAAGGAATACAAAACACACGGGATTTTGTTAAAGCTGATCAATATTAAACTCGACATTGGCAGAAATACTATAACAATATTAATAATGTATACTTATAATAACGGATTTTATATGAGGCATATTTAATGTGCATGCATGTCAAAACTTTGGTTTAACCACTTATACATTTTCCTATGCTTATATAGAAAACGTAAAAATATTTAATTTGAAACCAATAAATTTAAGGATATTTTGAGAATCATACATGAAACATTTAATCAAACAGTATTCCCAAATAAATTCACAAGTCAAATAAACTGGAATACTCAATAAAAAAATACCGAATCAAGAAAAGATAAATTCAAACCCGAAACTTTGGCTCTGAGTCCTTAAGGAGGTAAAACGAATATATCTTTCAAGCTTGTTTTAGAGAGAGGAAGTTTTTAAACGGCATCAGATCCAACTTTACCAATTTCTTGGAAGCCGACAGACTCGATTCAATAATTGATAAAAATGGTCCGAGTCGCAGTATCGATGTTTTAAGACGAGCCACTAAGCTTATTGAATATGAAGCAATCTAGTTCCAGAAATGGCTTCTCGTATAAAGAGTTTATATTGATATCGCAAAAGTTCATAGAAACTTGCATTTATCTAAGGTCCGTAGTAGACTCATAAGTCTACGTTTTCACTAAGACGGCGCTGGACAGAGCGAAAAGGGTACGTGCAGGAATCGGCCTATAAAATTGTTTAAATCTTACATGTTCTTTCCATTCAACGTGAGTGACATGTTAACCTTACCTGTGTCATCTTATCTTGCCTTCCCTCCCAGGAGAGCATTTCGCTGTACCAAGGCTCTTTGTGGGTCCCGAAATACAGCGGCTCCCATCTATGGTAGGGGTACTCACGACGAGCAATCAGCATAGGCTGGGAAAAAAACCTTACATTAATACACATAGTCTATTAAACATTGAATAATTTTAAATAAAACAAGATATAACAACATATGGCATTCGGTTCTCTCTGCCTACCCCGCCAGGGAGGATCATGAAGTTAAGTTAGTTAGTTAATGTATAAGAGGGCGCATATTTCATCGCGTTACTATCAATTGCACAGAGTAAACCAACTTAGAAATTTAATTGAATTCAGTTCCACATAACTTTTATTTTCACCGTGAAAAATAAGAACTCGAATGAACTTATTAATTTGTATATTTAATATATTAGTTGGAAGACTAGTTGCTAAATACAGGCTGGTTAACAATGTACCTTTAATTTTACAATTTATTATGACACTTATACTCTACGCTACACAATTTAAAAAAAAAACCTTAATACCCCTTTTTCTTGTCACGTCCCCATTGGCGTAGATACTTTAGCTAGTGCTTACAGGAGAACTTTGTCTTTGACACCATTGCAATTAGGTTCCACTTCAACTTGCTCTAAGTTTTTAATACAACATCTGAGCTCCCGAGGAAGCTGCGACGGAGAAACTTAAAAGCCATTTGAGAGACTTTAATTTATAAATAACGACACGGAAACTCGTTGGCGAGCAAAGTTGATGTCTATTTACCTTCACGAGATTAAAGATAACGTCCTAAGCCCGTATTTAGACAACTTTTTAGATGAAAATAAAGATGAGGGTTTTCGTATTTTACTGAAAAACAATAATTAACATGTTTATACGAAGGCCTGCTGGGTTAGCACGCCGTTCAGAGTTTTCCAGCAAGTACAAAAACAATTATCACGCCTCTAGAAACAGGTATTAGATAAAAATTAGATTGCTCTTCAAGATACAATAAAAGGGCTTAACTACGATCTATGTTTATCCTTTAAACTATTATTTCTTTAGAACTATTGACATATTGTTCTTCACACCAGAAAGAAATGTCATCTAAACACATACATCATTCCACTCGAGAAACATGTCCAAACTTGTGAAGATTTATTATCTCTTTCCCCAGATCTGAAGCATAAAAAGATGTGATCAATTTCGCGCTTATGCCATCGGGAAAAGGTTTACAATTGATTAAATTTTTTGCTCAGACTGTGCTTTAATTTATCCAATCACGAACGCTATTGAAGATTAAAGGAGCTTGAGAGCGCATGCCGTAGTTCACTACGGCATGCGCTTTGTCTTGTTAGAAAGGTTAATACTGACGATAACCACATACAAACTGACTCACCAGCATCTAGACTACTAAACTACAGTATTATTATTAGTAATGTTCTCTTGAAAAATATAAAATGATCGTTAAGCAATTTAAATATTGAGCGTGATATAGAACCAAAACATATCTTGTTAAAATAACCCTTTTATAACACAGTACAACAGCGAGGCTTATGGAAATACTGTTTTAATTTCCATTGTCAGGCCCGTTGGACAAGTGGTCAGAGACCCTGGCCACGAAACTGAGTCGCGGGTTCGAATCCCGCTAGGGGCAAATGTTTTATGTGATGAACATGGACATTTGTACTCGAGTCATGGATATTTTATAAACGTACTTAAGTATGTATATCCGTTCACCTTGTATTCATAGTACATACTTATAAGCTTACTTTGGGACTAGGGAATTGATGTCAGTCTGGAGATATTTATTAATTTATATATTAATTCTCAAGAATTGAAAAAATAGTCAATAATCAACCATTCTAGATGAATAAACTTGTAAATTTTTAGCTTGATAAAATCTTAAAAATTCAGCCCTCACATCATAATCTATGCAAGATCTGGACATAAACCTGTTCAGATAAATTATAGCTGAAACATATTCTGGAGCATCATATAGGTACTACTATTAGAGGCTAAAAAATATTGTCAGGCTCCATCACTACAGGTCTAGATCCTTCTTTATTCATTTGTCTTTAGTCATACTTAATCATCGAAGATAGACGTACTTTGATTCTTGGCAAACGTACCATAAAGTCAGGTAACTTTTGTCTATAGTTTGTTTGCAGCAGACAAAAAGTCCGCCATCTACGTGGTCCCTTACTAAATTCAAATTCAAAATGTCTTTATATGTGTAGGCTTCAAGAAAGCACTTATAAATCGTCAAATTTACATAGGTGATCCTTAAAACTACATGAATCTACCGTTACAAATAATAATATAACTATTAGCAAGCAGAAATAGTTTCGACGCGTGATGGCCCGGTAAGTGGGTGGGCGGCGCCAAATTAGCGAGCAATTAGCATCGCCGAGCCCCGGAACATTAGCCGCTGTCGCGATATCGGCACACTTCATCAAAACACCGGGCACGTTTCTTGCGAGTAACGACAATCGGAGACGAAGTACTTGGAAGCAGTTTGAGTATTATCTTTTGTACTACAGCTAAGACACGTAGGTAATTTCGGTGTGGTAATAGTGTCTAAGCAGTGCGTAGGTTCGGTAGTGAGTCCGTAGCGTAATAAGCATCGTGTCTTTAATCCAATAAAATTAAATAAGGTACCTTCTTTGTTCAAATTAGTCAAAAATCAAAAATACAACTGGAAATAAACAATTTAGATTTTGAGATTAAAAAGCAGCTTATGTTCCTTGGGCTTTGGACAATAATAACGAATAAATTAACATTGCTTTCTTCAAATGTATTAATTTAGGAGTGTATAAACTCATAAAATGCTATTCCTTTGTATTGTGTAGAGGAACACATTTTTGACCACATACATCGTCTACACATAGGTCACACTGCCAGCCACATTGTTTTTGAAAATGATAGTGTGAATCCATACCTACGAACCAAATAATTATCTCGGCTCAATTTTATTATCCTAATGTAAAAGTAATGTAAAAGTAAAAATAACTTGAGTAACAAAACTAAAAATAGACACTCGAAGTAAATTACGCAGCGATTACAGCCGAGCTGTAACTGTAATAAAATGGACTGCGTTTTATTTCAGAGTCGTAATAGTGCCGGCGCGGCGCGATGGCCCGTTAAGTGAGGAGGCGGCGCGAAATTAGCGAGCAATTAGCCACGCGCCGAGACTGAGAACATTAGCTGTTACCGCGCGAGATCTGGCCTACTTCATCAGTGTACTAGGTACGCTGCTTATTACACGAAGAAAGTAACCTAAAAAGGAAATAGAACGTCTAGTTCTTTAATACCACTGAAGTACCTACAGATTATTTTGAAGTTCATCGAAATGTTAGCGCGACGGCATGATGACACGAGAGTGCGTGCGATGCTGATTTCGCGCGAGATTTAGTATAAGTACTTAATATTTGTACTATAAGACATTGCTTCTAGGACTAAGAAAGTGACATAAAAAGGAAATGTAACTTCAATATATTTAACACTGCTGAAGTACCTACATATTATTTTAAATGAGCAACTAATAAAAAAATATATATGGGCAACTGCCGCGTGATGGCACAGTAAATGTGTAGGATGCACTTAAATTAATAAGCAATTCGCAACGCGCCGAGTCTCGCGATTTTGTCTATATCATGAATATATTCTAAATAATAACGAAAATCTTAATAAACCTAAATACTTCTTCGACAATGTGATATCAAGTCCTACAACGCTGCTCAGGTACAGATTACTTCGTAGGAGCACCTCATAGTGTTGGCGCGGCGCGATGGCCCGGTAAGTGTGTGGGCGGCGCTAAATTAGTGAGCAATTAGCAACGCGCCGAGACTGATAACATACCTGCTACCGTAGAAGACTGTCCTAGTTCATTAATATACTAGACAAGTGACTTGTTCCTAATAGCCCCTAGTACTAAGAGATGAAAGATATGTTACATTTAAAGGTCATTTTATTGTTAGTTATACAATAAGGTACGTCAGACACTAACGTACCTGATAATGTTTGGTCTCGGAGTTTTGTTAGTTATAAATAAATAAAATTTAAATTCAAATTCAAAATGTCTTTATTTATGTAGGTTTCAAGAAAGCACTAATAAATCGTAAAATTTATATAGGTGATTCTTAATTACATAAGAACCTACCTAAATATACTTAGTCGCACTATCAAACGCATATCGTCAACATATTGTTATGTCTTCCTAAGATACAATATTAAATCAAATATTTCAAATTCTTTAACTAAAAGCTTTCCAATTTTTTTTTTTTGTTTAGTAATACTAGACAACTTATTTCTGTCACCAAGTCATTTATCTAAGGTACGACATAGAAAAATGTGCACTCGGTTCGACTTGGAAAAGAGTAATGATCCGTGAAATAAGAAACCTAATTTTCCAAGTAACTTCAAACATATATCATTATTCTCAATGACTTAACAAATGTTGTCTCCGATCTTCACAAATAAAGTCAAGGTAATCGCAAAGCGTTATCAACGGAGATAAGGCGACTTATAATAATTTAAAAACTCGATCTCGTGAAATAATATTCCACATCAGGAGAAACAACATCCAACTAAAATGTAAAAAGCTCTCTTTTCTATTCCCCGGTCATGATATCCAGTGAACTCAAAAAGACACAAAGGCGGAACTTCAATTTTCCAGCTCGTGTTCGGATCTGTGGATAATCTTTTGTTTATCATATGGAAAATATTCTTCATTGTAGTTTATTTCACTTTCTGAGGAAGATTTCTTAATACTTTTATTACTAACTTACACTAAAAATAACCTTGTATAACTAAAATCGACACTGTTGATTCTAATATCCGCAACATAAGTGCTTAAGCTACTTACCTTGGAGGCAAATCAATGTATGTGATGTAGTCTAATATTTATTTATTTATGTATTATTAATCATGATATCTAAGTACTAACAATTGCACCTCCCATCGCACTCTTAAGTTGGAAAGATTATTCTGTGCGTCTTAAAGTTGTTTACCGTAACCAATCCTTAATATTACTATATCTCTTAATACAAACGTTGAGTATGCAAACGTAACAACGTCTACACGCCTTTCACTTGCTGTGGAAATTGGAACTAGCGCAGGTACCATACAAAAAACAGAACTATGTATTGAACTTAAGACAAATCTCTCTTTCATCAACTCCTATCTCCGTCCCGTTAAAAAGAATGTGCCAACTGTTTTTCTTGCCTATCATGTCGTAAAAAGCGACTAATGGTAGGTATATGGGCTAGCCACTTGCTACTACTTTTTCACAATTTTCCATTTATCCCTACTAATCCCTACTTATATATATATAATATTATAAATGCGAAAGTAACTCTGTCTGTCTGTCTGTTACGCTTTCCCGCTTAAACCTCTCAACCGATTTTGATGAAATTTGGCACAGACAATCTTTAGACCCTGAGAAAGAACATAGGCTACTTTTTATTGCGAAAAAAAAAGCGCGATATAACCGATTTCCACGCGGGCGAAGCCGCGGGCGGAAGCTAGTCTTAAATAAAACTGCGTTGAGTTTTATTTTTGGCTGAATGCGGTTAAAGGGGCCTCCTGCCCTTTTGACTCTGCCTACCCCTTCGGGGATTATGGGCGTGATGTTATATAAGTTATGTACGTTTATCTCCGTTCTGTTGTGGGGATCGAACCCGAGCCTCCTGCGTTCAACGCGAAATAGGAACCATTACACCAATAGGTGCTTTCTAATTATTTAAATGGCGCAATGAACACAGTGATTTCAATACAAAACGTAATTCGAGCTTTACCTACTGTTGTCATACGGCATAAAATTAAGTCGGACTTTTGAACGGTCAGGTCAGAAACATAACATACGGATGATTTTAAAATATCATCGCCTGTTTTCTAAATAAAATACCAAATGGCATCAACGAATTGGTTTATTTATATTTATTGAAAAATCAGTTCCGAGTACACTTACCTCGACAATACTAATCGGATGTCTTGCTAGCCAGGTCTGCAGGCCAGGGAACCTCTGACAGTGCGAGCACAGCTTCTGGTGGAAGTACGAGGCCCGGTTAGCCGCCACCATCTTCACCAACCTGTCAGAACATCAAGCCTTCGTCAGTTTTTAATAAGATTTCATTTAATAATCATTTATCGAAAATAACCTATTTGTTAGAAATTAAACAAAAATATCAAACTGTACGGACTTCGTCCATGCAGAAAACAGAATAAAGCTGCACAAATAAGAACACAGAAAAATCACAATTAAGAAATATTTGAAGTAATCAAATATCTAACGATAACATTAAATAATACAAGACTTAGTTATAATGTACACTTATAATAAATCTGTAGAGAGGTCAATTCTGTACATGAAATATATTTTCAGAATAACTATCAGGGGGTGATTAGTGATCAATACTGATGCCAAAAATGCAATCAGTAAAATTTTTGTCTGTCTGTCTGTCTGTCTGTCTGTATGTTCCTTATAGAAACAAAAACTACTCGACGGATTTTAACGAAACTTGGTACAATTATTCTTCATACTCCTGGGCAGGTTATAGTATACTTTTCATCACGCTACAATCAATAGGAACAGAGTAGTAAAGGGAAATGTTGGGAAAACGAAAAGAAGTTACTCCATTTTTTTAGCTTCCGTCGCGTGTGCAGCCTTAATGGTTAAAGTTACATAGAAATCGTGTATGACGGAAATAGTCTTTATAATATTAACCATAAACGCGGGTGACGCCGCTGGCACAGCTTGTAAAAAATATATACGATCGAATTAAGAATCTCCTCTTTTCTTAAATTCGGTTGAAAATATGGTGCGTATTACAATAAACTGCCAAACTACGTATTCCATTTCACTATAAAATGTAATAGCATCCAACCATACACGTTTAACTTAACACTACGGCAGCTAAAACCACATTTAACCAAATCAAAACATATGGTTTGAGCACTATAATGTCCAATAAATCCTGGCCTATGAGGTTAAGCCCTATTGGGTCTGAATTCTGATTGATAATATGTTATTAACTACAACATAGATTACAATCAGAAACGTAATACATGTGTATTATGGTAGCAGCTGTATGCTATGATTCGTATCCAATAATTGATATAAATTATGGAATCAGAACCTTAATTGAACATCCGATTCCTGTGATCAATATGAATATATTATCGATATTGTGATTGGAACGGGTTTATTTTGGGTTTGTTAATATTCAAACAATTGATGGAAATATGGGAATCGTTACTATCATTATAAATGCGAAAGTAACTATCTACGGCTTCTGTTCGTCCGTTACGTCATCGCGACTATATTAACATTCCGAATATATGAAGTTGAAGAATTTAATTGTTTGGATGAACGCTACAATCTCAGGCACTACTGGTCCGAATTGAAAAATTATCTTTATGTTGTATAGTTAATTTATCGAGGAAGGCTATATAACTTTAACCATACACGCGGGTAAAACTGCGGGCACAGCTAGTTATCATATAAGAGCAAAATGTCGACGACTAGGAACTCAGTTGAAATTATGAATGCCCTTAGATGGTACCCCAAACGATAGTCCACCACAGTAGTAACATAAAATCATTATAGATAACGAAACTATAACGTAACCTCCATTAAAGTACATCCACATTGGCCACATATAAGAAACAAAGACGTCTCATATATCATACTATTACAAACTCAAGAATGTAATACATTTCAAGTCCGAAAAGAATACTAAGCCGTAATAAGTAAAATGAACAAAGTGAGACAAGTTTAAAAGTCTACACGAACTGTATAAACTCGCCGGTGGTCGTAAACTTTATTTTACGATGACACTGAAAATAATTCTGGGGTTTACGTCAGCAATAAGACTCACTGTTACTCCTTTTGGGGGCTGAACTTTTAAAAAGCGGCGTTTCTAAAGAATTAGACCGTCCATTGTGTTATTAGTAATAGAATAAAGTTCGATTTCTTAGAGAAAAGCTTAGTCTTTCAGTGAAAGCAAGCACAAAGACACTGTCCCATTATTAGCTGCTATTGTTGAAACCAGTATATATTTGAAAATTCTTATACATCTTCCATTAAGTGCCAGATATATAGAGTCTTGGTACATACTCCAAGAAAAGAAAATACTGTATAATTACAGGGATAAATTGCCATTCATATCAAAATAAATTGTTTCTTACGTAATTTACTTCAAGATTGTGTATTTGTCTTTAAAACTTACTATGACAAGACATAGTAAACCAGATTCGTAACAAATGTTTAGTCTCTGCGACTATTTTAATATGGCTAGACGGACGTTTCCGCGCTAAATTTAAGGGAACGACATGAAAAGTTGTAACAATCAGTCATTCTCGGCTTTCATTCACTAATTCTGTCCACGCTCAAACGGAACCTAATGGCATTAATATATTTACAATATACATACACCTTTAATTAATGTAATTACCAGACTTGCTAAATCCTGGATCATGGTCTAAGCTGACCCCGACTAAGCACGGGACATTACGCTAGGAAGATGTTGACATACACCTTTAATTACAATATATGGGCATAGGTAATACCAAATAGTAGTTCTATGGCACCGCAGACAAAAATAATATTTAAATTATTTTTGTCTTTTCTCATTCTCTCTCTCTCACACTCTCTGTCAGTGCTAACCGTAGAGAATTTCATTTTGTGCTTTACTTTTTAACATTGCGTTTAATCAGAACTTTGACATATACCCTAATGTTACTAAGAGTTAAGCGGTGCCATGCCCACTAGGTTACTTGCTTGCTTGCTTGCTATATTATTTACGGCTGTCCTCGACTTTATCGATTAACAATTAAATACAGTCGATATATTAGGAAAACGGTAAGTGCTGGAACGAGGTGAAAGCACCCATTAATTCGAACGATAAACGCGAAACGAGTTTCCTGAATGGGTTAACTGATTGAAACATTAACTTATTCAGGAGGAGTATACCCGTTGTATTATGAAAACTAACCGTTATCTGCTTTTTAAACTACGATTACCTTGTAACACTCCGATAAAAAGTCAGATTAACATTGATTTTTAATACAAGCGCCATATTTATTTTGTAATTATTTAACGGAACCAACGAACATCAATGGGAATACTAATGAGTGTGGAATAAATAGATACGTTAAAGTTGTGAGTTAAAATCGTTGCAAACATAAGAATGGAATCTTTTCATAACTTTAATGTGGAAAGAACGTGCCTTAATGGAATGCAATATTACCAAAGTTCGATTATATCTTATTTAACTAAAAATATTTTCAATTTAAATAAAATTCTCACTTTAACAAACTATAATTACATGTTATCGTACGTCCTGGAGTAGACACAGGATAATATTGATGACGCTGTCAACTTCGGCGTCAGTCAAATGTCATTTTCTATTTATAGTCATGCCCAAACTCAGTCAGCTTGCAACTTGTAGAGTTATCGAATGCGATGAATATGAATACACATCACTCCAAAAATCACATTCACATAACAAGACACATGATAATGGTAAACCTTTTGTGAATAATTCGGATGGAAAACTATTTGTAAAAGGTTCCCAAGGAAATGGCGTACCAGTCCATTAAATCTGTCGCAATTTTCGGAAGCTTACGAGTATTACTCGTTATGGCTCATAGAACAAATGAGAACTGCCCGCAAAAGGAAGAAGAGATCTAGATTTTATGAGATATCGTCTTATATGATGGCTTATGTACCAAAAATATGAACGATGGGGCCCGTTTTCAAAGCCTTATGTCCTTGACAAAATAATAATATTCTATAATGTTGATTGCAGGCAACTAGTTCTTTCCTATACGTATCTCTGTATAGAAAATAATATGCGTTACGTGTATGCCAGAACTTTCAAAATTTACCAAATCTAATACACGGTGGTTCAGACATGTGGAAAGAATGGATGACAAAATATTGACTAAACAGATATACAATGCGAAATCGAAAATATGTAGAAGCCGCGGAAGGCTCAGGCTCACCTAAGGCGATGTTAGTAGTCATTAAAACCGTAGAGCTTGTATGAAAAGGATCATGAATATTGAAGAGGCGAGTGAGGTGTGTAAGGATCGTGCCATATGGCGTTCAGTTCTCTCTGCCTACCCCGCTAGGGAAGTGGAGTGAAATTTAGTTAGTTATCTAATACACACATATTCCTGCTACGATATCAAATCAAGACAGGCTTATCAATCACAAATTAAGACTAGAAACTAGTTATATCCGACGGATATAGGTTGTCTAACATCAGAAGCTAGATAGATAAATTCAATTAATCAACAACGCCATTCAGAGTTTGAATTTGTGTAATGTTAAAATAGATTTCAATAAAATCTCACACGTAATCACGCTGAATTCAGAAGTTTTGCGACCGCTCTCTAAAGCTCTTAAGTTCGTAATACGACGCAATATATTTTATCGATGAACCCGATTCCCTTACTCATAATAGAATGTTTTCCCATACTCTATTAATCGTCTAAAAGTTTATATTTCCGCTTATTCATTTGCCTCAACTATACTCGTATATAAATTGAATGGCGTCGTCTTACCGCATCACCGATTTCAAATATAATACGGTTCGGCAGACTTTTTATTTAATGGGTTTAATGTCTGTCTAATCTGATTTGGTAGTAGACATCAGATCGCGCATATATCCACCGCATCAATAATTTGTCGTATGGATGACTAGATTTACTCCATGATAGCATTCTGAAACCTATCTCTATGCAAAGAAGTCTCTTAGAAATTCAGTAACATCTAGATGGCTAAAAAAAAACTTTGCAGAACATTTAAGTTGCTACCATTTACTAAAACAAAAAATTAAGCTTGAAACCCCTACTTGAGTATCACAAGGCTTAATATAACTTATCCCGAACAAATATGCACGCCTCTCCATATTTTTATGATACATTATGCTATTCACGTCACGTCCGCCGAATGAACCGATGGAGACTTATAAAAGCTATTTTATGAAGGCAAATGGCAGAACGCGGGCAGCCCCCATATGCTCCCCATAAGATTATTGACGAGACGTCCAAATGAGTTTTTATAGTGTCGTATTTTATACGACTTCGTTTGGACATGAACGACGAAGATGTCTCGAACGATGATATAGATGTACTTACATTCTAAGAACCTAGTTAACAATGTTTAGATATGACAAGTTCTTTTTTATACGATGGAAAGCTAGATAAAATTCTGGAAATGTATGTAATTTTCTTCCCTTTATACTCCAAGAGATACACAATATTGTGAATTAATTGTTTAGTATACATAGAAGTATACCCAACAGACATTATCTTAAAGAACAGAATACAACGAAGTGTGAAATTATGCAGCAAATGTTACAAAAATATGTGTATACGTTCACACTTTTAAGTAGAAGGTTTGTAGTTACAGACACCTCTTTGGACTTTAATGTAAGTAATATTAATGTAACAGATACCCGTAGAATTCTCTTGTCACCATCAATCTACAGAGCTACAAATAACAGCATCGCTTTTCATAAATATGAATTTCAAACTACGCAACACGCGCGGGTAATACATTCATCTACTCAGACGAGCGTTCATTTATCAACTTACATGTCTTTGTCCCTCGGGATGTCTTCCCCTCTCTCCACCTCGAACAGCGGCACTACAAAGACAGCCTTAGCGAATATATAGCCCTCGTCTCGTTTCTTATCACCCATAAGTTTTCTCACCATTGTAAGGAATTTGGGAGCTAGGCTGTCACTTGGCACCATTTCTATATCCGACACTAAGAAGTAGTTCGTCCTTGACGCGTTCCTAGCTACGTTTCTACCCACATTAATCGGGTATATCATATTGTGTTCCTTTCTAAACGTTGCTATATCAAACGTTTCTAAACCGGCGCAGTCGTTGAATATCAAATTTTGCGCCATTGTCCTTTTCTTAGGCATTTTTATCATCATTCGCTGAATTTTATTCTTTCTCACCCACTCAATATACTGAGCCCTAGTTTTGTTATTCAAATTCCTAAATTTATCTAATTTTGCTCTCAATATTTCCTCGACGGAGCTGTTTGTCGTCGTCGTCAACGGAATAGGCGTAGTCGTGATGAACATTTCCTCCTTAGTTCTTATTTTCGGTGGAAATTTCTTGGGGTAAAACAAATGGAGGGATACTTTGGACATTCCGGAATAACAGTGGCACAGTTGGTTCATGATTTGCATAGTCAAATCCAAATCGTAATCAGGCACGAAGACGGAGAGGCTGATTGGGCCATCCCAGTACCTCGCGATTTCCACTATGTGGTAAATAAATTCTGGTGTTGACTGCGTAGCGTACGTAACAGCGTCATATTTGCTGACATTTGTGTACGCTCTGCCTTTTATTGCGTTGTAAATGACGTTATAAGGGCTCAATGTTCCCGCTTCGGGGGTCGGGCTCGATTTGAAAGTCCCCCATTTCAGCACTTCAGGAAGGCCATATTGGAATTCGCAGTAACTAGAGTTCTCGTTTGGTTGACTGTCCTTTAAGAAGGAGCCTGGTCTGTAGTCAAAGTCACCGATCCTCGGTTTTGTGTGGGGAGTCTCCTGGTGCCTGTAGGCGTACAACTGCAGTATCAGCGTGATAGTGAGGATGAAAGAAGCTATGAGAACCAACGTCGAGTGCCTCCTCGTCACCCTGAACGAATAAGCTCCGAAAACTCGCAGACATCTCATTTTTAACAGACATTGTCCTTATTTATATGACGGGACGTATATCTTCCATTATCCGATTACGAGTGTATCGTCTTTGGTATCTTCACATTTAATTTGTCGTTATAGAGTTCCTCAATCATTATTATCGCCGCATTTATTTAATATGAAACGATTCTTTATAGATTGGAAAAAATACTGTTGATACTCTGTAAATAAAATTTTCAACACTTTTATTTCAATGTGTAACGAAACATTAGAATGGCTACGACCAAAATTGATGTAATTATACAACACCGGCAATGCAGGTAAGATAGTTGGCCTTGGGAATTCAAAAAGCCATGTATTCAAAGGCTAAATACTAGAATACAAATTACTAGTTCAATTAGGTACAATAGTGGTTAAATAATAATTTACTGGTAGTACAGTTTTGGATTACCAACAATATTATACACCAATACTGATTACTTTAGGACACACTATAGATATTTTCTGTTGCTATGAAAATTTTACGCATGTTTTCGTTAACATTCCAAAAATTATTTGAGTTCGCCTCAGAAGAACTAAACTTATAATATCCAAATAAATAAAAAATTATTAAGTACAATAATAGAACGGAAATAATAAAGATATCCTTGTTTTGAAACGTGTGGGACCTAATTATTTTCACAGGTTAATATTAGGTATCCACGCTTGTATATTACCTAAAAGGGCTCTAATCTTATAGTTGACAACCCAAATATCTCATCACAGTTCCCAAATTTCACTAAACACTGCAATTATTTACACACAAGAATTTTATTTATCCGTCGGCTGATATTTTATTTTGACAGGTGATGCGCGCGCCGCTTGGCGGAATTCTGCGGAACTGGAAAATCAATATTCGCGCCAACGTGTTTGAGGCGCGTTCTCGTTTACAATATTCTAGGAAACTTTATAAGATGCGAAACTGTAACTTAAATCAAATATTTTGTATTGCAGTATGAAGATTTCTGTAAATATTTTTAAGTGTATATTGTTGACTTCTGTATATAAATTTCATCATATTAATATATAATTTTAAGGTTAATTAGATGTACTTAACTAACTAGCTTCAATTCATGTTCCTAGCGGGTTAGTAAGTTAGATATAAAATTTAAAAAATGCTTGCTATAAGTTTTTATTACCTAGTATTTTATTTTAAAGATACATACATACATTCATAATGTCACGCCTTAATTCCCATGGGGGTAGGCAGAGATCACGTACTTCCATTTGCTACTATATTTTAAAGATATATATATTTATATTATAAGTAAAGGTATTATTTAATATTTTTTTACATTACAGTTATGTATATTTTTTTATGATTATTCCTATACTTTTTAGTGCTAATGAGATGCAAGCGTCGTCCGCCCACTCAACTCCAGGAGTATGCAAATACGCTCCACATCGATCTAATGAGACTCGCGAGGAAAGCACTTATTGACAACAAGAGCAAACTTGCCTTTGAACATCCGCTTCGACGCCCGGTAAGAGCAAATTAGCTCACATTTAGCTCTGGCAAAAGGCTCGGGAATTGTGCAGACGGTATAGTACGCCTCGACTTTACACGTAAAGAATTTGTGTCTTAAATTGATCTAGGACTCAATAAGAATGTACTAACTGTGTTCCTCATAAATAGGGTTGCCATCCGTCCGGATTTCCCCGATTTGTCCTAGTTTAGAGGGCATCCGGGGAGCGTCCGGGCGGGGTTTCATTTGTAGTCCGGGTTTAAAAATTTAAAGTCATGGGCTGTCCACGACACATGCACTGTGCCCGCACGCCGCGATCAACCGACGAAACGACTCGCTAAATTCACCATTATTTTCAATTATTTTATAACACTGATGTCCGGGGCCTGGGCTCTAAAATCCGGGGGTTTCACGCGTTTTGTCTTGGTTGCCAAATGTTAGAGATGGCAACCCTACTCATAAAAGACAACTAATAGTGTATTGGGTGTTGGGTTTGTGATTAAACTGTATTCAGTTTTTTGAAAGACTCGCGAGGAAAGCACTTTGAGAACAAGAGCAAACATTCCTTTGAACATCCGCTAGTTTTCTATGTATTTGGCACTAAAATACAATAACTTTACAATAATACACAAACAACAAAATCAAACACTAAAGCACCAAATGGGTCCCTCAGCATGTGCCGTGTCACAGCGTGCCACGACGCTGGTATTCTGCGGATAACTTAATATATAAAATATATGTAACCCAACTATATATTAATTCGACTGAATATAGTTCAACGAGCTTATCGTTCCTTGGACTCTGCCTACCCCATAAGGGATTGCCGGTATGAAGGTGTATTTATAAATGTATGCAAGAGCAAACTTGTCTTTAAATGTTCGCTTCGACGCCCGCGTACGAGCAAATCAGCTCACATTTAGTTAACAGGAAAAGGCTCCGGAATTACGTAAAAGCACGTCGACTTTACACGTGGAGAATAAAGTTTATGTTATATTTTCCATGGAAGTTTTACGTTTTGGGTTCCAAGTTGATACAATCTCAGGCATAATTGGGTTACACGTTTATATGGTAATTAAGACTGGAGGATAGAATAAACATAAATATAGGCAAAGAGTCGAGATACATATATCGTACATGAGCAATTTACGGCGGGGAGTTTAATTCAAACCGTGTATAGTGTAACACAATATGATTATGAGTTCAAATTAACCAATTAATGCGTATCTATCACAAAGGCTACAAGAATATTAAATGTGGTAAGTACTTCTCGTAGATAAAGTTAAAAAAAAAACAAATTTCTTTTGTTAATTAATTACTTAATTTTCACTATCACAATTAAACCTTATCTACATACATACATACATACATGACATCACGCCCATAATCCCCGAAGGGGTAGGCAGAGTCGAAAGGGCAGCAAGCCCCTTCAACCACATTCAGCCAAAAATAAAGCCGGGCTGGGTTAGATGGAAAATTGTGAAAAAGCAGTGACAAGCGCCTAACCTGTCGCCTACACAATCTCACATCCAAAACCGGATATACCATTAGTCGCCTTTTACGACATGCTAGGCAAGAACCACAATTGCCATATTCTTTTTAAGTCCCAGGCCAACATGGGAAAGTGGGCTGGGTTGGATGGAAAGCTGTGAATAAGGAGTGACAAGTGACTAGCTCGACACCTACTCAGTCACATACCCAAAAGCCCGTAAACCATTAGTCGGCTTTACGACATGCTAGGCAAGAACCACAGTTGGCACATTCTTTTTTTTTTTTTTTGTCCCAGATCTACATGGGCCAAGTCCCAGACCAACATGGGACAAAACCTTATTTAATTAGTTAAATACCCGATTATTGAAACCAAACAAAACATACCATTATTGTTTTGTTTAGATTTTGGGCATTAAATTGTTAGATTCATGTAATTTGTAAAAAGAAAGAAAGAAAGAAAGAAAATATATACATACTCATTCTAAATATCCAATTATTTAGCAGCTTATACTTACTAGGTTTTTGGCAAATATTACACAATGTCGTAAAAAAAGCAAATACTACGGTCATCTTAGCCTGGCCCGTTGGACAAGTGGTCGAATCCCGCTAGGGGCAAATATTTCGTGTGATGAACTTGGATATTTGTACTCGAGTCATGGATTTATAAACGTATTTAGATAAGTCTATCTGATCACCTAATATCCATAGAACAAGCTTATAAGCTTAGTTTGTAACTAAAGAATTGGTGTGTCAGTCTATAGAATTTAGTAACTTTTTTATTTAATCTTTCATTGCTGAAGCCAAAATAGTAATCTATACTATACTAATATTATAAAGCTGAAGCGTTTGTTTGTTTGAACGCGCTAATCTCCGGAACTACTGGTCCGATTTGAAAACTTCTTTCAGTGTTCGATAGCCCATTTATCGAGGAAGGCTTAGACTATACGACATTAACCATAAACGCGGGCGAAACCGCGAGCACAGCTAGTAAAAAATAAAAAAATAAATATTTCATCAGAACGATTCCGTTGAATATGTCCTCACTTTATACTGCTAATGATAACCCAAGTCGTTTGAAACACTTCAATAGCACTTAGTGAGTCCAAAGAAACATCTGGAGACTAAACATTTTCCTTGAACCAAGATATATTATGCTATGAGCACAATGAGAAAAACATGTTAATACAAGACGTTTATCTTGATGTATTTGAGCAAATGGACACTGGGGTAGAAAAAAGGATAGGTACCTAGTTAGATCTAGAAGTACGTTTGTATAAAGGCTATATATTTTTTGCTTTAACTAAATCGGGCAAAGCTTTCCTATGTTTACCCTAAAATATCGTGATTAAAAGTACATATATATCTTAAGTATACCTACAAATAAAATAATGTGTTTAAATTTTATAATCAATCTTAGCGGTGGTAGCTCTATGGTAAGGTACACGCACCTCTTAACCAAGGAGTGCGGGTTCAAACCCGGGCATGTACCCCTGGATTTTTTAAATCTATGTAGGTACGTATTTATACCACTAGCTCGACGGTGAAGGTAAACATTGTGATGAAACCTGCAAAAAAGGAGTGACAAGTGGTGGCCTTATTATAGTACTTAATATATAATTGATTTCTAGTGATTTGGCACATATGCTCGACAAGTAAACAATCCCCATTGTCGGCAGCGGCCTTCAGGACATTATTGCGGCTACCGCGAACTCGTCTCAAAAGTACTAAAACGTGCAAATATTTTAGAATAATGCTCTTAGGCTCTTAAGTAATGTGTTTCTGCTAGTTAATTATGTGTAGAAGTTACTTTAGTACGTATGCTGTCATCCGTCCTATTGTTAAACATGCCATGAACGAAACATATCGGAACATTTGTATGTAAAACAGTTCGTCGAATGCAGCTGTAGCTATGTTGTAGAGCCTCCCCGGTGAGCGACAGACCACATGACACCAACTCAATTTAAACTTTCTTTCGTGCGCAGAACTGTGCTGTCTTTGTGTGGACACGTCTGCTTTTTATCGTTTACATTGGAACGTCACTTACTACGTGTAATTTCTATATGCTTGGTCTAGTTGCTAAAATATTTTTAAAGCATGCTTTCTATGAGGTACCACTATAGAGGTACCACAGAAACACAGACAACAACAAATTGTTTTTGTTGTGATCATTTTATGTTTCAAAAAATTTCAATAATCGAATTTGTAAATGTTAAAATTAAAATATTGGAAGGCTTTATTTGGAATGGAATGTAAATGAAACAAAGCTCCAATATGTACTTAAATATTCATAAAATAAAAAAATATAGGTACCTACAAACATACGCTAATCGACCTTTAACCGTATGTCATCCGTATTAACTAAAGTAAGGTAACTGGGCAGAAACTGTTCGTTTTAAAAAAAATTGTCACATTATCCACCTTTTTCTTTCGCCAGACATAATGAAAAGCGTTCCCGATAGCCAAAATAACGAATCAGGAGTTGCGCCTTGACAGCCGGCTGAGATTCTGTTTTGTGTTTCCGACTTGTTTTGTTACCGAGATTTATGACTTAATTTGGGATTAGCTAAACTTAATTTTCTTAAAAGAGTTATTGAAAATTCTCTTACTTTTGTTTTTACTTTCAAGGTGACACTTTTTTTAAATCTTCGAATACTAGGCATGCTTCTTTTTTAATGTTGAATTTAAATAAAGCTACTTATCTCCTAGCCATTAAATAACATTAAAAACTTACTGTCTTGTATAAGAATAACTTCCACCACACTCTGCAGGTATGTCACATCAGAATATTATTATATCTAACAAAAATTTCTCTAAACATTGATATCTTCGAAAAGCATTTAGAGATGTGTTGTGTATGTATATAAACTCTACTTGCTTAGTTTACTCTTTAATGATACTAACTTGTACCAACCCTGAACTGTAACTACACAATATCCACCGAAAATCAAAGACCAAGTTCGGTATTAAGTTCACGTGTAATTAAGTTCGGTGCCCATAACTTCAAACCACTGGTCTACTGCTCCTACGTGCAAGTTACGACACGCTACCCAAGACAGCATATTTGCTATCCAGTAATGCTCGAAAATTCCCTTCGAACAGTAGCCATGAAGAAGGCTTTAAGGGAAAAGTTCAAACAAAACGTGAATTTCGTTAGGCCGCTTTACAGGAAGGCGAAACTCGGGAAACGTGTTAAACCCATAAGAAAGGTGTTCATTACTGTCGACGTCAATCAAGACAATAAACCATGTGGCAATGGAATTTACGTCAAACGCAAAATTGTAAAAGACCATACCTTTGATTGTCATGTGATTGATCTTAGCAGTGAAAACGGTGCATGTAATAACAACTTACCCGGTGCATGTGATAGTATATATCAAAAAACTCATTCTAGATTTAAGTCATCTCGTAATGTGAATAATATAAATAGAAAGTTTATAAAAAATGCCGAATTCACGGGTTACAAATTGTCAAGGATAGATTATGGTAAAATGGAAAGCCACAAAGACTTCGATCGTCAAGATCATGATCAATCTATTCAAGCTAAGAGTAATGTAGTATTAATACATAAGGTAAGAGTTATATCATTATACCCATCTGTCTTTTATAAGTAAAAATAATTTACGCGCAGTATGACACAGCCAAGTTCGTTATACACCGTATTGAAACCATGTAGTTCACTATAGTAACATTGATGTATAAACTTATAATGATACTAATAATCTTAATATGCGCATAGAACCAACCATTTTTTTTATGTCTGATAAAGATTTCATCCCCTTATAAAAAGTAGCTGAAAATGTAAGTACATATTCGAAAAAACAAAAGCAAAATACATTAATTTTAATACATATTTAAATACTAACACTACACCCTCTATTCATCGCAGTTTTAGAGAGAACTAAATAGAATATGTTAAAAAGTTAATAAATAAAGAATATAATAAAAAGTCGTATTTTCTGTTAGGGGTTAGTGCTCCTTTGACTTTGCCTACCCCTTCTGGGATTAAGGACGTGATGTTATGTATGTGTCTTATTTATTTATTTAAAACAGGCCTACATGCAATAGCATGTAAGAGTATAAAAATTGATGGTAATAGTTAAATATAACTAAAAATACGTTTGAGATAAATGATTAATATAAAAACTAATTACAGGTAGACACCACATGATATTATTAAACAGTCATTTTATAAAATAAAAAAGGATTGAGAAACAATTAAATTCTCTTCTTCTCTAATAATATATCGAACTAGGTCTACCAAAATGAATTCCTAAATACGTGTTGCATATTATATTTATATCATTTAGTACGGTGGTAACATTTTCTGTATATTGGTTATTTACAAGTGTTTTTTTTAAAGCCGATGGTAATAAAGATATTTTGAATTTGAACTCTCTAGTTATACAATTTTCAGATCCCAGTATCCTGGTTGCGCGTGTACCCAGCGACTCAGAGCCACGACGAGTCCATTTTATCTGTGGTCTTCCGTTGTGTGGCGTGCCAGCTCGGTTTGGCCGGCTTCCTCATTCTATGGACAGTTATGTGGATGTTCATCGTCCACCACTTTGAAGGTAAGACATTTATAAGTATCCGACTATTCTGAACTTGTTAATACTTTCAATTGGTCGCAACTCTCTTTTTAATATAATTTCATGTTCAACTTTTTATATAGTAAGAACTCAAAAGGGTCATACACCTGTCATGTCAATCGTAACATTTTTAAGAAATAATTAAAGATAAAGATTTTTATATTGTTTACCGTTTACTTTACTTTCAGGACCGTACGAAACTCAGGTATCTCTGGATTTTGAAAAAGCACAAAATCAGTTGGTCATCGATCTCGCCACAGAATTACGGCAGGTAAGTAATATAGTTATTAAATAATATGCCGTAGATTATTTTATAGAACACCTGAAGCTTAAAATAACAAACACATTCAAGATAACGACAGAATGTTAATCACGCCAAATAATTACATTTCCCTGTATAAAACTTGAGAAGATCATATCAGGTGGCAGTCGCTTCAATGTAATAACCTGAGTTTCTCCCATGAATGAATCCTGAGTATACGATGTAACACCAGAATAGTACATAACCTCCGAATATAGTACCTAGACCCAGTACATAGTCTCTCCGATTATCTCATTCTCCGATTCCAATTCCTTATCTACCTAGGTATATACCTACATACTAGGTCACATTACAATGTTTCTGTGTATAGATTTATTTTTGAATTATGTAAATTCAGGAATTCGTATTCGGAATAGGCTATTAGGCAGTATGAAAAATAATTACTTATCAAAATAATTAATTGAACTCGTCACTCGACGCCATATTGCGGAAGTAGGCGTTTTGACAGCTCAAATAAGCAGTGTATTTTTTTTATGAAACATACTTGAAATAAATAAAAATAAATATTATTCCTAGAGTCCTCATACATTATTAAATAATGTGCGATGGTTTTGAGAAACTAGTCAAATAATGAAATAACCTATTCAAGTAACAATTGTTTACTTACATGAGCCGTCGTCGTGTACATTGATCCTCTTCTCCATTGATCTAATATACATTATTTTGTTTACTACATAATTCTTCCTCCTCCTACGATTCCTTGTTTTTATGAAATTCGTAAAGATTTTATGAAAACGTGCGCGATTTTCTTCGCTACATCGTTTCTAACTCTGGCACAGTAATCCCCTTTTACACCTCTTAGCCAGGCCCTAAACTTTTGATTGATGGTATTTTTAATATTGCGCATATTTCACCTGTATATTTGACACGTATAAGGATTCGACGGTAAATTGTATTTTATATTACTTTTATTACGAGCTTGCGGTTGATTCTCGTAAACAGATCTCTTGTATGTCAATCAATATTATGGATCCTTTTTACATGGCTTTAATATTAGATTAGATAGGTATAATAATATATTATTAAATTTTGATATATTTAGAACCATAGTCGAAGTGAGTGGTAAGGGCCATGCAAGTTTAGATCTATATGATACAACCGCACTGGTGATGCAGGAAGATCGAGTAGTTTAAAAGATACCTAATACCTCGTCTTCTAACTCCTTGATCAGATGACTTAATCTATAAGTTACAAAATCAGATAACTTTACTATAATAACCAAACTCACAAAATCCAAGATAATGATGCAAGCTGTTTTTAACTAAGAAGAAATATTTTTTAACAATAAAGTCAACCTTAAGACATCGGGCTTAAAGAATACAATATCGGTATTTATAATGTCCTCCTAACCGATATCGGTTACGGCGGCCAATCTCAACGAGGATTAGCCATCTGCGCAGGAGATATTATAGTGCACAAGTGAGTACGCTAACACAGGTGCACTCTCTATTCCTTCACTCTCATAGTCCGGTGAGACGGCAATTCTACATGACCGAAGAGAGGTTAGGCGCAGGACCAACGGCTTAACGTGCTTTCCGAGGCACGGGGGTGATTAAACCGCCAACTTCCTGACTCCGGGCTGTTACTGAGTAATTTGGATATTGAAATACCCAGCGACAAATTTTTTGGCCCGACCCGGGATTTGAACCCGGGACCTCTTGGTCCTTAGGCGGCGCATGCTACCACTAGACCAACGAGGCAGTCATCGGTATTTATTATATTATAAAAATGAATCGCTGGATGTGTTGATAAGCACAAATC
This sequence comes from Glyphodes perspectalis, assembly GCA_951394215.1. Lineage (NCBI taxonomy): Eukaryota > Metazoa > Arthropoda > Insecta > Lepidoptera > Crambidae > Glyphodes > Glyphodes perspectalis. The sequence continues at coordinate 11,092,532 of OX596218.1, read as the reverse complement.
TCGAGAACAACTGAACCGATTTCGCTAATTCTTTTTTAGTTGTGTTTGTTATTATCGGGTGAAGGTTCTTATGAAAAAAAAAAAAAAAAAAGTTGCACGTAAAAAAAAATAGTAGTAAGTATTGAAAATCCGAGAACGAGGCGTTACGAAGTGCGCCGGGTCAGCTAGTTACATATAAAAATACATTTTTATACTTAACAAATTTTCTACGAACTGTCTTAAATAGAGGTGTCAGAGAAGGGTTTCTCATTAGTGAGTCGACATTATGTTCATAGATCAATTTTACCAGTTCACCCTAAGGTTCTTTAGACCCCCATCAAGCCGCTCTGTCTATACGATGGATGTATCTATCTAGCAATGTCTTGAGCTTAATTATTCACATAGCTGCTGAGCATCAATAATTGTCGAAATGTTTCGGCGCCCACTAGTTAGGGTTCTTACAGACTGGTTCTCTTGCGACTATAATATGGCTAGATGCCACTACCTTAAATCTAAATACCTCAAATCTGCCTTAATAGAGTGACATCGTCTCAAGCTGTTGACACATTCAAATGTGTCCTTATAACAATACTTCATAAACCGCCTGCATCCCGAAGGCGTAGGCAGAATTCAAGGAGCAGGAAGCCCCTTGTATCGCTTTAAACCGAAAATAAACTAGGTTGGGTTATTAAATATATATACCATTTATTTTATTGATGTACAATAAATATTCATTGTAACAGGGTCTTTTCCCACCCCAAAACAAGTCGCGTATAACTGAAAGAAACAATTAAGTATAGTCTACAATTCAACCCTCCCTCATTTGTAAAGCACTTCATTCGCGGTGCAGGGGATAAACGTATACCAACCTTAAGCCCACTTTCAGACAGCGGTTCTGCTGATGGAAGACGCGGACAGGAGACTAGCACAACGAAGGAGTTATTGTTCAAAATATGTCGTATGAAACGGTGAAAAGCACTTATCAGTATCCGAACTCTTCAGTGATTAACCCTATTGTGAATAAATAAAACTAAATTTATACTCTTTATTGCATGTAGCTGTTGGTCCTAGTCAGATATGTCAGCGGCAAAAGCTTTTAATGCAAAATTTTACCATAAACATTTTACTTATATTCAAATAAATAAATAATAATAAATTAATACATTTTCCAGACTGACACACCAATTTCCTAGTTTTAAACTAAGCGTAAGCTTTTGCTATGGATACTCGGCGAACGGATAGAAATACTTAAATACATTTATAAACATCCATGACTCGAGTACAAATACTCATGTTCATCACCCGAAACTTTTTGGATGGCCAGAGTCTCTGACCACTCGACCAACGGGCTTGTCAAATGCTTAATTTTTTAAGATACTTCATACAAAAACGTATATTTATTAAACATTTCTTATACCTAGCAGTACTTCAAAATTATATAGAAATCCTCAGTATATTCTGTAAGTATTCCTTTTAAGATCAAAGCTTTGATACGTCCCAGCTCAGCAGAGCTCCTGTGATGAAAATCTCCCCCGTGAATATAAAGTTATTGATTCCCGCTGTAAAACCAACCAACCAATCTTACAGAACTCATTAGTTTTCCTCTTCGCTTATCTCCTTAATGGAGAACTAACCTTACTCGGCCATTCTGTATAGAATACAAGCTTAAACGCTGAGCGGAATACAAACACTCTGCCGTTAATCACTGCGGATTTTAATTGGAAGAAGCGTCCACAAAATTTGTCAGTCCTCTGAAATGCAAAGTGCATTTTAGATTAAAATATTCGTGCTCAGCGGAGCGGAAGTGGAGTGACAGGGACTGCTGATGACACTAAAGTTAATGATCGCCATAGTCGCACAACACCACATACATTTAACTGATTGATAAGTTTATAGCTTAGGCATTTACATACTCGAAATGGAGATCAGAATCAACGAAGATACCAAACGCAGATTTGAAGTAAATACCTATTATATTAACAAGTATTTCGCTGTCTTCTAATTCGTCGGAATATACCTTAGATTCCCAAAATTCCCATATAAATTTGGTCAAGTCCTAATGACCGCCATGAAGAGAGTAACACAGTATGTTTTACCCTCACTAAGATCGTCCTCTATCGGAATTTCCCCGGAAAAGTATGTATGAGAACCATATATACCTTCTTCCATTACTTTTAATGTAACATTGTCATGTCTAAAAAGCTATCTTTTGCTTACAAAATGCCTAAAAAGATCACAAGTAACAAAGTTCGCTGGCGTTATCGTATCGACACGCGGCGCGATACGTTTCGCACCAATTTGCACATCTCAACGAAATGAAATTTGAATATTCTAGTGGAATCTTGCTGCTTATTCTCAGGCGGCCTACGTTATGGAATTGTACAGTGGAGCAACGTGAATCCAAATCTCCTTACTTTGTCTGAAATAAAAAATATGTAGGTAGCCGGAGAGCGGTAGTGGCTTAACAGGTAAGAACATTATGCATCTCAAATAGGAGGGGCCTTATTTCAAATCCAAGCTTACCTTTGCATTTTTAAATCCATGCTTTATATATAAGTATATCAGTAGCTCGGTGGTGAGGGAAAATACTTCAACGCCGATTGTTTCATATCGTGAGGAAATTTGCATATGCAAATATAACGCCCGCAATCCCCAAAGGAATAGGCAGAGTTTAAAAAGTCGCAAGTTATTTTAACCAAACATCACGCCCATAACCCCCGAAGGGGTAGGCAGAGTCAAATGGAGGCTCATTTAACCTCATTCAGCCAAAACCAAAACTCGGCTGGATTAGATGGAAAATTGTGAAAAAGTAGTAGTGTCAAGTGGCTAGCTCGTCGCTTACACAATCACATACCCAAAACCCCATATACCATTAGTCGCCTTTACGACATGCTAGGCAAGAAACACAGTTGGCACATTCTTTTTTATGTCCCAAAACAACATCGGACATAGAGAATTACAATTATTTTAACCAATTTACCCAAAAAAAATAATTACGTTAGACTAAATGAAAAGTATTTGCTAGTTCGTCGTCTACGTAATCAAAAACCTAATACACCATTCGCCTTTTACGATATGCTAGGCAAGGGACACAAACCAACATGGGACTTAACAATTTCAAATATTAAGTCATAAAAATTGCCAAGACGGTAAACGGCAAAATTTCATTATAAAGAAATCTCTCAATCTCTCCGCCCTTTATACTCTTACGGGAAAATGTAAATAAACCGCCATAAACGTTGACTATTATTCGTTACTTCTCGGTCGAGCGGCGGTATTGAAAGCTGCGTTTTGTGTTGCCGACGAGGATGGCGCCGAGCCAAATAACCCGACAGGACCGGGCTATACGCGAATTGCCCGGAAAATAACCGAATTATTTCGAAACCCGGGATTTCGGACGCTAGAACCGAGATTGATATCGATGATTATTGGATTAACGAACGAAATATATTTGGTTTTACAGCAGATAGGAATCAAGCTTTTCTGAACTTGTAGTACCAAGCCCTTTTCACAATGGGGGTTTAATTCTCATCAACTTTTACATAAAATCGATGGTCTATGTCTACGATTATGGGATTAGAGTTATGTGATTAAAATAAATGCAGCACTATGTCATAAAAAACAAGATAGTAAATACTGACAAGGTCTAGCGGTAAAGATGTACCATTTATTCTATAAGTATTGACTGGCCCGTTGGTCCAGTGGTCAGAGACCCTGACCCTGACCACGAAACCAAGGGTCACGGATTCGAATCCCGCTAGGAGCAAATGTTTCGTGTGATAAACATGGACATTTGTACTAGGGTCATGAATGTTTATAAACGTATTTAAGTATGTCTATCTGTTCACCTAGTGTCGATAGTACAAGCATCAGCTTAGTTTGGAATTAGGGAATGGGGGTGTCAGTCTGAAGAATTTATGTATTTATTTATTTATTATTTATTGTAGCATGCAATAGTGAACAAACCTAATGATACACTGGTCAGATCTAGCGTTAAAGACATCGCCTTCTATATCATTATTCTATACGTATAATAGCATTCGGTATTCTTCGTATAGGTTTTCAAAACCAGGCTATTACAAAGGCTTAGTAGACCGCTCATTGGGTCTCACTGAACCAGATCTACGTGTACTTATAATCCGGAGCTTAGCCCATCTACTGGGTGTATTGTATGTATATTGTCCGTACAATATATGTATATATGTACTGTATATTGTATTTACATACAGTCCAGCAGCTATTACTGTTACTGTATCGCCAAATTGGGTGGCTGATCGCTATTCAGAGCTTTGACTACCGAACTGAGTCAAACTGCTATTAACTCTGATATTGTCTAATTTAGTAGTTATGCCTACGTAAACCTTAATTGGATCACACCAGTGAAATATTACGAATGATATACTCTATTATGTCACAAGGACAGGTACTGCGGTGGTTTTCAGTGGCACTTTATTGTGAGGGATATGGATCGTTATTTTCTAAATATGTACCTTAGAATTTATTTCAAGCAAATTTATCTATCCTTAGGCTGATATTAACAGGTAGTAGCATATAAATGTCGTCGGCTATTCGCAGAGCCGGCTACGAGGTCTCAGAGTCCAAAGACCGATGCGCTCCTTAAACCTCGTATACCCTCACGAAACGCAGCCGTTATTGGTCACAGTCTGCGGACAATCCATTTTTTTTAAACGGGAAAACATAACTCAACAAACTTTTAAATTTAGCTGTGCCATGTTTTACCCGCATCTATGGTTAATGTTATATATTTACATATAGCCTATAGCCTGCCTCTATAAATGGTCTATCTAACACTGAATGAATTTTTCAAATCGGACCAGAAGTTCCTGTGATTAGCGCGTTCAAGCAAACAAACTCTTCAGCTTTATAATATTAGTAAAGTAAAGTATAGATTACAAATATTACAAATATGACGTCCAATACGTATACGTATTTATTTATTTATAACGAGTTTCTACGTTGTTATTAAGCCATCAATTTTCGATTTCAATTTGTAGAAGCTTTGATATTTTGGGCTCTTGTGGATTTTTATTTGTAGCGTAATCGAATACTCAGTTTCGTTCAATAAATTTCTTCAGAGGTGATCTTGAGACGTGAATCTATCTACTCTCGAAAAGCGCGTCGATCAAAACACACAGGCTGATACGAATATATTACTTTACTAGCTGTGCCAGCGGTGTCACCCGCGTTTATGGTTAATATTATAAAGACTATTTCCGCCATACATGATTTCTATGTAACTTTAACCATTAAGGCTGCACATGCGACGGAAGCTTAAAAAAATGGAGTAACTTCTCGCGTTTTCTCAACATTCACTACTCTGCTCCTATTGATTGTAGCGTGATGAAAAGTATACTATAACCTGCCCAGGAGTATGAAGAATAATTGTACCAAGTTTCGTTAAAATCCGTCAAGTAGTTTTTGTTTCTATAAGGAACATACAGACAGACAGACAGTCAAAAATTTTACTGATTGCATTTTTGGCATCAGTATCGATCACGAATCACACCCTGATAGTTATTTTGAAAATATATTGCATGTACAGAATTGACCTCTCTACAGATTTATTATAAGTATAGATTACATTACATACATATATAAATATAACCACATTCAGCCTAAAATAAAACTGGGCTGAGTTAAATAGAAAATGATGAAAAAGTAGTGACAAGTGGCTAGCTCATCGCCTACACGATCACTTACCCAAATCCCTGAATATCATTGGTCGCTTTTTACGACATGCTAAGCAAGAAACACTGTTGACGCATTATTTTTATGTCCCAGACCAACATGGGACATTTTAGTTACCTAATGCTTAGACTGAGATGTGATGTGTGGCGTCTGATCTCCACAATCACGGATATTTATTGTGCAAAATTATAACATTTATTAAGTTTCTACAAACATTAATTATCTTTCGCCAAGCGGTTAGCTTTGGTGGAAGGTAATTGTTTGTTCAACATAACTAACTAACTAACTAACTAAACTTCACGCCACTTCCCTAGCGGGGTAGGCAGAGAGAACCGAACGCCATATGGCACGATCCTTACACACCTCACTCGCCTCTTCAACATTCATAATTGTTCAACATTTTCGTGCAAAATTTATTTTCTACAGGATAAGATCAAAATACATATTTTTGGAAATTTCCCCGAAAAGCTCGACAATAACCTTGGATTTTTTTCACCTATAAGGTATAAAAAAGTTCTTATGCCATTTATTACAATACTTATTGTAATTGTTTGGTACAATAATGGCTATCTACGTAACTACAAAGGCTTTCTTGGTAATTTTACCGACAGTCCTACACTTTGCAACTATCATACTTGCAAAACCGTAAAATGTAAGCATATTAAGTTGACTTTATATATACTATATAACATATCATCGACGACTAGGCGTATACGACCTTGTAAAATCTTCATTTGTGCACTTAAACCCTATTGAAACCTGTCTTGAGTAAATAATATAGAAGCAATCAGTCGTGAAACTTCTCAATATTTGTAGGGATTTAAACTCCAAACAAAATCTCGCGAGACTCTTTATTTGATTCTGCGAAGTTCTGTTCATCAAAAAGTTTGTTCAAATATCGTGGTCTCTTCTCCTTTTTAGTGATCCGTGCCAAGCTTAACATACTAACAGCATTATTTTTTGAGGCGAGACACACATTGACGTATTTAATGACTGGAAACTCCAAAAGTAGAACGGCGATTTAAATAACGTACTCTAAATTTTCATCAACATTGTCAGTACTTATCTCACATAATGTACGAGAAAATAAAATTAAATTGCCTTCATTTACATAGGCATGAAAATAGCACTTAAAATCGTTAGAACAAAATCAACATCAAAATGAATTTTACAAATGTACAAAGTAAGTCCACTGACAGTTTAATGTAAAGAATATTCAGTGTAAATTAAAACATGCTTTTACATACTCTGTTACAATGTTATATTAGTCTTGGCGTACAAGTTATATGTGTCCACATAGTACGAGTACGGAATCCCTATGCGTGATGCAAAACATTCTTGAACGGGTTTTGTGGACTTTATCAGCTCTTGTTACGAGTTACGGTAAATTTTCTTTCTAAAACTTCAAGACTAAGTTTCTTTACGTTAAGAAATTGTATGAGTTAGGCAACTTGAAGTGACTCTGATCATAGGTACCGCTGCTTGATTTATTTTTATACTTTAGCCTTTTTAAGTATTTTAAAATACAACTTATTTTGTGCTTTTTACGGACAAGTAAAAAATAAGGACTCCACGCTGTCATACTACAACGTAAAGCCACGTTTATGTATGTCTGAGTGAGATTCTTAGGGATACCAGATATCAGAAATCTGTCATTTGGATGTCAATGTGTATCGTAAATTGCGTGTCAAATTGGACCACCTATGGAGCTTCAACGTTTAGTTAGTGGCGCGGAGTCCTTCTTTTTTTACTAGTCCGTTTAATTTTTTTATCTACGCGGAATACAAACCAACTTATTTGGCGCGGGCAACAGCAAGTGTAGGTACAATATATTTACTCTAGATTGTTATTAAATAAAATAATTATAATGGCGCAACATTTAGTAACTTTGAGGAAGTACTTCTTTATATGAGCGAATACATCTTGTCTATTAATTATGAATTTTCCAAGACAAAAGTCCTTTTATATGGTTCAATCTTTTGTAGTACCTTTCATCGCAAACAAGTTAGGCGTAAAACGTGATAGTAGACAGAATTTTGCATTGATATTAAAATATCAATAAGGAATTAAGAATTAATATGGATTAACAGGTCTCTTTATGGCTTCTATTGCACAATGAAACAGCAAATCCTCCACGGGTCATCGGGTCATTGGTTCGAATAATGTAACGGAATCCCGAATTCTAGTTAAAGGCATTGCATACTTGCTTCCAATGATCTATGCGAACCTCGCAAGATCGCCGGGGAATGCAGCCGCAACCGGGATTGCCCTCGCCCGTGGGAACGTCAGGACTCCTGGCTCCAACCGAATTCCGTCGGTCCTGCTACCTAACTACGAAGGAGGTAGGTACTTTGAGCGAATTCAGTATTACGGTCCGGAGGTCATTGGCTCTGCAGTTCGCGAATCTTACTAAAATTCCAACAACCTTATTACTTAATTTGAGCCTAGTCTAAAAACTAGACGGAAAATTGGAATTGTTGCTATTGCAAATCCTACCCTATCGTCTTTGTCTTTGTCATTGTTATTTTTATGTAATACTAACATATTTAAAATCCGTTATTAGCTTTAAGATAAAAATTAAAGTTTCTTGTAAAATTAATAAAGAGCTGTGGATTTTGTGCAAAATAAAATAAAAATAATATTGGTGACATATATTTTAAAGCTGTTGATTATCTCTTTAGCAATTAAAATGTAATTAAAAGACAAACATAGATTATACACCAGACATATCACATACGTTTAGAATTATTTTGAATTTTCCTGAATCTTGATATTAACTTGTAGGATTATACATATATAGGTATTCGAATATAATGTGTGTATAACTTATCTTCTGCTAGTCAGCCAGTATATTTTGTTTTATATTTATATACATCAAATAATAAAAGCTTACTGTAATAAAAATATGTAAACTCATTTGTTACAGCTTCATGCTCCCAACTCATAAAGTCTATTTTTCGACGCAGCCGAATCATCTCATTTATCATCGTCGGTTCCAGATGAGTTATTGCATTTACATAAGGAAGCCATGGTTATTAAATAATTCCTAAACGATATTCATTTCATTGCCATGATCGAAATTTATTCCATACAACGAAGCTTCCAAGTTAATTACTACACACATGTATGCATGATTAATCTTGGTTTCTCCTGACTAGTTAAAATTACACATACCTGTACTAAACTTAATAAGTATACTAAACAGAAATTGTAGGATTCCAAACGATGTTTTTTTTTTGCCGTCGGTTGAGTGGTAGAAATCCGTAGAAAGTTTGATTTTTGTAAATTTATAGCAGTACTCGGGTTCAAACCCGTACTGCTTGCGAAGTACCTTGTTTATCTGCTGATATAAGTGTATATTTGAATGATATTTCGATAAATGGCATAGATTAACGATATTTGTAATTTTTTGTCAAAATTACTTGATAACAAGATTTGTTGAAATTGAACTTCTATATTTAATATCGTTGAAAAATAATTGTAATAGGCGTGATAAAGACTTTCTACCGACTAAAATTCACATGGGAATGCTGCGGATGTAGAAGCTATTGTTCACTGACACTTTCAACCGTGCACTGATATCAAATGTCCCATGTTGGTCTGGTACTTGGCCCATGTTGATCTGGAGCAAAAAAAAGAATGTGCCAACTGTGGTTCTTGCATGGCGTAAAAGGCGACTAATGGTTTACAGGCTATTGGGTATGTGACTGAGTAGGCGACGAGCTAGCCACTTGTCACTTCTTTTTCACAGCTTTTCATCCAACCCAGCCCACTGTCCTATGTTAGTCTGGGACTTAAAAAGAATATGCCAACTGTGGTTCTTGCCTAGCATGTCGTAAAAGGCGACTAATGGTATATCGGGTTTTGGGTGTGTGATTGTGTGGGCGACAGGTTATCCGCTTGTCACTGCTTTTTCACAATTTTCCATCTAGCCCAGCCGACTTTTGTTTTTGGCTGAATGTGGTTAAAGGGGCTTGTTGCATTTTTGACTCTACGTGATGTTTGTTTGTTTTAAATAAAATGCTATACTATATTAAACTTAAAATAAAATATTCAGTAATTTCGCAAACAACACAACTCTATTCGCAACAAACTTAATCCGAATTGATTCGCGACTAAAAGCGCCATAATTTACCCGTTACGGAATATTAAGGATGGCATGTGCCTTCCGTATTACTGTGTTTATGCAAAGCCTGTTATCTAAAGACGCAGCGTAGACTACAATCCGTCGAGTTTGCTTGTAAATTACTGTTATTATCATATAAACCATGTAATGTAATTTATCTGTCATTATAAAATTTCCGTTGTAGGTACACAAGTAAATGTTACATACATACTTCGAATTACATATTTCGAAAAAATATTTAAAAATATAATTTTATCATCTGCAGGCCACTGTCTAAGTCAATCAGGTATTTTCATTAGACTGTCCATCTTTGCTCATTGCAGACGAGTATCAAAAAGGGTCAGCCCTGAAAACGGGACGCGATGGATACAAGATGGGACACATCCTGCTATTTTTCAACACCACGGCGGCAAATGGATCGGAATGAGGAGACGCCCGACAATAGGAATCACTCGAGATCTTGGCCATACATATTTATTTTATAGGTACATACATATTTTTCAGTAGTAGTAAAAATACAGCGTATGTATTTATACCTATATTATAAGGTATCCAATAAATTCACCACTATATAGACACTATATAGAAATAATTTATAAAAAAATATTTGCTTATTTTTAGGACCATATTGACAAAATTATTTATTTTTGGGATAGTTATCAATGTTAATTAATTCCGAAGTTACAATAATTCTTTTGAAGATTTTATTATAACTAGATGCTAACTAACTAGAAAGACAAAGTCTTATTAAAACGAACTGTTTAGTTAGACTACATAACGGGAATAACACTAAAATCCAGTGATCCTGAGGTATAGCGAGTGGGTGTCTAATTATCCCCCGTCTCGTCAGCTCTCGATACGCTGAACATGACGGGACAAGGCAAGCAGAAAACTTAGGAGACCATGAAATTGCTTATCAGCATCGCGGTGCACAACCCTGGGTGGATTTTGGAATCGTAAGGAAAAAGCCTTTATTCATAATCGAATTTATGGGGAAGTGGTAAAAGAACGCACTGGTTTTGTCAAGTATAAATACGACTGTTACAATATACGTTTTGACTTTTACGATGATTGGAATATCCGTTTTCAAAGATGATATTTTAAGATCATGAGTAAGATTTGAGTACATAGATTAAAAATTCTTCATTGTAGCCTTAACTTTTTTTTATAAACTATAGGTAATCAATGAGTATACATATATTGCATACAAAAGTTGTTGATTTATAAGTGAAAAATGCATACGTTTCCCATGTTATTGTTAATATAACCTACCCAGAAAAGCAAATCTCAATAATGTTATAAGTACACAGATACTCAACAAACATCATTTCACGGTTAAGCAATTCTCCCAATATAGAAAAAGCTATTTATGATTCTCCTCCAAACACAGCGAAAAAAGTGTAAAAGAATTTTGCTATTACACATTTGCAAACATGATCGGATATTCATAGCAGGGCGACGGGGCCCCTAAATTGCTTCGCTAATATGCACCATCTTCAGTTTGCTCGCTTCTCCAGTGGCACGTGCCTTTGTGTGCAGACATTTTAAATTTTCACACTAAAAATAGATGTTAATTTGCATTTTGTAACTAGTTAATTTGGTAAACACATTTGTACCACAATGAGCACTTTCATATGTTAGTACCTACGACATTCGGACGACGAGGGTAACTTTTTATAATATGCCGCTTTGAAACCTTTTTAAACGGGGAGAATACTTTCCGTTTAGACATTATGTAAAAGTAAAAATACTTTAACACTTATTGGCAATTTTTAAACTATCAAAGCTAACTTTTATTAAAGATAAATATTAATATGTCATAAAAATTATGTTAGTTCTTCTTAAGTTATTTTAAATTTTTATATTTAAAGGATATTAGGGCATACATTATTGAATACATTTAATACTCAATTTAAAAATTCTACCTATATTTAATATAATAAATATCATAATAATTATTTCGAAGTATTTTTTCATAGATTTTCCGTACACAAAGAAACAAAATATTTACTCCAGATGCAAATATTTATGGTATTACACTTGGGCATCAAAGGTCAAATTGGACACGACCTTCCTTTTATCTCGTTATGTCATGGCGTGAGACGTGCGGTCCAAAAATAGCTGCCTAAAATGGACCTAAACATTAAATAACAAGAGTTGTTGACAATACTAAGAACTGTCTCTAATCAAAAAGTGACGGAGAGAATGAAAAGAGAATTATGGATTAACTTGTTTTAGAATATTTGTAATATTTGATATTTAAAAATCTGATTTATCGTACCTTACAATAGAACAGTGCCAAATTGTTTTTTACTGGAAAAACACGGCATTTGGCTGTGAAAGAAATTTATAATTATAATGCAACGGATAAGAATAATAGAACCTCTAAATATTTCTCCACTCCTGTATCACTCCTTCTCAGGACCTTGCTTTTTAGTAGATAGATAAATTTTCAGCATAAAAATATAATTATTTCTTTAGTTTAGGCAAGTGACATAAATAGTCTCCCACAGGTAATGAATATTTCATATTTGGTTACTTTACTTAGCATACGAGCACAAATGAGCACGCTTTAAAAACAGGAAACTACAGATTTTCTGAAACGCCATTATAAATAAATACCCAATGGAAATATATTCGTTATTTTTATTTCCTATACTTGTTCGAAACTAGTAGCCAATTTTAAACGCAAGCAGTCTGTCGCGAAATAAACTCAATTTTCACTCGCTTCGGTCATTTTTGTGCATACATTCCCTCTGAAATGTTGTGTAGGCAAAGTTTTAACATGACAAAGCGGTATCCGCGGCGGCTGCGACACTCCCGGATACCCGACATTCCCCCGGGATACCGACCTCTGATTTCGGGTTAAGAATTTAGCGGGAACATGGCGGCGACGCTGAAATTTCATTTGGCCCTTTTTTTATTAAAAACCGCTGCAACAATTTCGAATTTGCGGAAAGTTTTGCATCGGGGATATTGCATTTGAAAAGACGGCTGAGTTTAAAATATATTGCCGGGAGTGGTCTGGTATTTGTTCATTTAGATTTTTTTTTAACTGTGGACTATATTTGGCTATGAGAGTCATATGCCATCTCATGAGAACGCGTAACAACGACGCCTCTAATAACCCCCTAAATCTTCCAAAGGCAACCATGCGACAGTCTCCGTTGCCGAATCAAGGCAAGGATGACACGCACACACACATTTATTATATTTAGATCTTTTAAAACTGTCGACTATATACAAATAAACGGACATAAAAATTCCCGCCGCTTAAAACTGATTGTCCTACACATTTAAATCGGAGCTATTAATACATAATGCCGTCTTACCAAATCTCCTAGGACACTAGCTAATTTAAATAAGTGAAAAATACCTCAGATTTTACCCCCAACTTCAATTAATTTTGAGGTGAATAAAAAGGTTAAATAATAAGGTATGTTTAGATATGTTAATAATATGTGAATCACCGTTATTGACCATATCTTTATTATTATACCATATCTTTATTAGACTATTTTTTTTTTTTTTTTTTACTACTATTTTTTTTTTTTTATCTAGCTGTACCGACATACTTTGTTCTGTCGACAGTGACTTCATTTGTTGTATTTTATATTTTCTTTATACTTACCTTTAATTTAGTATTTAGTAGTAAGTTTTTTCTTCACTGTTTGCAAGTTGTGTTCACCTTAAAAGTTTGTTACATTTAAATAGATTAATAGTCATTATATGATATATAGTTGATGTGATGTAAACAAACGCTGGAGAACCTCAATAAATAAATAAATAAATAAATAAATCTTACATTTGGCGTAACCACCTTATCAACATTATTGCCGCAAATTTTATTATCCACTAATTTATATACCTATGATATTATATGACAAAAACTAGTAAAAATACTGAAGTTAAACTTATCTTTGTACAACGCCAAGCTTTGTAATTATTTTTATACAAAAAAAGTGGCATATATAATTAGACCTCAGATTGAGCGCAGCTGTAGTATATAACCTTTGTATTTATCGGCTTTGAAAGAGCATCTAACTTTACCAAAACTTATAATAGTACCTATAAATAAATCAATAAGATTTTGTGGCAGCACCTAGAATAATTACACTTTTTGACCAATTTGAGAATTACCACTCCTATAAAGACTACGATTTGGTCCAAATTAATGTCACAGCTTTAACGTTATATTCAGCTTCTTATATGAAAGACCAAACTGTATAACATTATGCGGGAGACATACGTTGTCCTTTTCACCGCCCAAAGGTTTTAATTGCAGTTGTTCAACCGGCGAAACAAAAAGTTTTTGTTTATGGCAACACTCATTAAAACTGTTCATTACAGCAGTAAATTCGGAATTCGTTAGCAGCAGATATTCATGGAATATGGTTTTCGGTTTAGGCAGGCGTATTTATTGTCTCCTACAATGTGGAAACACAGTTAAAAGATATTTCACATTCTTAACTTTCAACCGTCTGCTTAAGTTATAGTAATTTCATTCTAAACTTTTGATGGAAGAGAAATTTATTTATTTCAATATTATTTAACATTTACTTGACTCTGCCGTTCTCTACCATCTTATGCATTGGGGATAACTAGTAGCAATTTATAAACTTATTAATCAATATTTTTTTCCTGAATGAAAACTAATTAGTTCACACACTGGACTGTCTTGGGTTAAACTATACAAGATAAGTACATGCGAGTTTTACCAATGAATAGAGTGGTTCAATATGGAAGTTTCTATGTACAGTTTCATATTTTTTGAGCTTACCGTGAGAGGCCGAGCGGGTCGCTAGTAAAAACAATATGTTCGCTAGTAAAAGATAAAGAAAAAAGTAAGCATTTTTCATAAGGCTCTTAGAGAATAAATGATCTACCTTATTTGTACCGACGAAAATAATTTCCCCACAAAAAGATTCTTAACATAACACGAATTCTCAAGGGCATTCACACCACGTTTATCGGAAGCTCAAAGCGTTAACAGCATGTTTGTTTCCTGTAATTACTGATGTTATCAATCGAATGTAATCTGGCCGTTCAATATTTGAATCAAATATTGGCAAAGCGAATTTCGCACTTGATCAGCTTTTGTTCGTTGTTATTTTACGGCGTTTACACCTGTGTCGACTTTGCCTAAGAAATATTCTGTTGGTATTAAAATAATGTTACTTTTTACAATTTTCCATCTAATCCAGCCCAGTTTTATTTTTGGCTAAATGTAAAAAGGGGCTTGGTGCCCTTGTTTCTACCTCTTCAGGGATTACGAGCGTTATGTTATAATAATAAGTAGAATTAAGTGATAACAAAATATTTATATATATATATATATATATATATATATATATATATATATATATATATATATATGTGTGTATATGTAGGTACTATTATTTCCAATCATATACTAAGTAGGTACATATTTATACCACTAGTCTGGTGGTGGAGAAAACATTATGAATTAAGCTGAACTTTCAAACAAATATGAAGGTTTGTAATATAAGAAAATTGTATGAAACATATAAATTGTATAACTCATAACATACCACCTAAACAGATCGTATATGTGCATATAGTTGAAAATGCATCTGAGTTTTAAACTTGCACCGTGTTCATTTGTCTACCTTTACGTAATAAATACAAAATTTTTCACACAATCTCATTTTCCAACTCATCACCTCCCACGAGAAGGATTAAGGGAGGGGTTTCCCCCCTACGGGATATAAGCATGCACTTTCATATAGCCATCGCATTCGTGTAAAGGCCAGTTAGCAATGGAAATTCCAAAATGGAATTTGCCCGCGGACTACCCGAAATAAAACGCGACAAAACACCGCTACAGGTAAGGTCGCCAGACTTTATGTTTTCCGCGGACTAAAATAAGCTTTTATATACCAAAATGATATAATATAAACAAGTAGGTATATTATTCAATTGTAATGTATCTGTGCCTCTTAAAACACTTTACTTGCACGCAGTCATTTATCGTTTACATAAAAATGTATCAAAACTACAGTGTATATATTGAAGTTGAAAAATACATTAATAGTTAGTGAGTGATACTTTTTTATTTTTTCCCAAAAGTATAAATTAGATTGCCAAAGCTCACATGCTCATAGCGCTTTCACTGTCAAAAATTTATCAGATCTCATGAGGAGTCAAGTCACTAAACCTTGGTCAAAAGAAAACAAGACAACAAATTTGTTCCCTTTTTTAATTTTTGTTTATGGCAACCCTACTCTCACTCGCGACTCACTTTTTAATAGATTGCACAAATTATACGCCTGTGCAAACATTTCGCGGCGAAACTTGTAAACTGCGGGAAATTCTCGAACAAGTTGCACCGCGCAACTTTGTTGCAGGTAAAAATACACAATTTGAATAACTCAAATACTTACTTTGACTGCAGGAGCATACTGACTGAGCAATCAAAGCGGAAACTCTGGTGTTTATAATTTTTATTAAGTGAAGTGGCTAGCTTGTCACCTACACAAACACATACCCAAAACCCGATATACCATTAGTCGTCTTTTACGACATGCTAGGCAAGAACCACAGTTGGCACATTATTTTTAAGTCCCACACCAACATGAGACAATGGGCTAGGTCAGATTGAAAATTGTGATTTTTTTTTCTTTTCAACTTTGGAATCGCCTTAACTTGAAGCAAACAATACCAAAACATTAAACAGAAACTGGGTCAAAAGAGTGAGGTTAATTTTTGGACGCATAGCGGCATTAAGCCCTCTAATTCCGGGTGCAATACCAAGCCCAATTAGACGTACGGTCAAATCCCAAATTGGATCTAACTACGCCATGGGAAAATTAAAAAGTCTTTCTCGTCCCATCGCCCCAATTACGTTCCCAACATTTATTTCATTCGGCTCAAAATGGGCGAGTAATTGATTCCTTTAATCGATTGCAACTGCTTTTTGTGCCGTTGATATGATTGTTCTGTTTTTTTCTTGGAATTTTTGGTTTAAAAATGTATTGTAAGCTGTAATTCAACTTGTCATGTTATTTCAGCGTCAGATAGTTAAAAAATTCTTATGCAGGTGAAAATATATATTTTAATCAATACTAAGATTATAAAATGTAACAAAACAAAGTCAAATAGACATTATCAACATTACTTAGGCAATTTCATCTGTACTAGACAATCTTTACCTAGAAGAATATTTGTTTACTTGGTTTTACAGGGACAATGGTAATAAAGGATACCATTTAAAAAAAAAATATGGTTTAATAATTCCAATCTAACAGATTCGCAGTGTCACAATGAAACACCATATTTCTATCGAGATAAATTGACATGTGAATACACGCATCTTCTATAGAACAAGGTTAATCCAAACCAGCACATCTGTAACATAAATTATACATAACATACATTACATCACGCCCATAATACTCAAAGGGGTAGGCAGAGTCAAAGGGGCAGTTGCCTACACAATCACATACCCACAACCCCATATACCATTAGTCGCCTTTTACGACATGCTAGGCAAGAAACACAGTTGACACATTCCTTTTAACTCCCTGACCAACATGGGACATAAATTATTATTTGTATAAAAATATTACACTTAATTATTAGCTAATAAAAATTAACCCTTAATATCTATTTGCTAATAAATCCAAGTCGCAAAATCCGTCTTTACTCAATACCACAAATTGTCGCCGCATTTAAGGAGATAAATCTTGGAACTAGTTTACAAATTCTCCGGACAATAAACTGAAGCACAGCGCCCATTTCCACCACATAAACTCCAAGCCATTACCCCCGGGTTAGAAGACAGCTGTTCAAACCGCGTTACCGGCCGGACACTCAGATATAATAATTTATAGCCCTCCAGTGGAATACAATGCAGCACAAATAAGTTAACATTTACAAACTAGTGTTGTATCGACACTCTATTCATGGTGAACCAGTAGAAGATATTATGTATTGTATAAAAAGACATTGCAGTTTGACTTTATAATTTTTTACAATTATGCTCTCATTCTGACAAAATATGAGGCAGACATTCAGAAGCAATATTAAGATAACGGATACCTATTTATCAAAACTCCCCCCTCCTATCTTCTCATCAAACTGTTCTTCAATAACGAAATAGTTTCCATCCATCATCCTTTCTAAAATATTCATAACGTAAAAAGTATGAATTGGTGTAAAATTTTACTTGCATTTAGAGACGCATTAATATATTACCCAACAAGACAAACAAAACATAAATCAGAAATAATACATAGGTCTCAGATTAGAGAAAAAAAGGCAGATAGACCCGTCACAGGCACGAGAGTGCGGCTGGCAAAGCAAATACAAAATCGAAAGCAAATACAAACACAAGACAGTTCGAAACAAAGCGTTGCGTTGACAGTACGTCACATCTGTGTTTTAAATTAAGTCCTAAAATGACGTATTGTGTGTTTAAACATTGTAAAAATTGTTCCCAAAAACTAAAACGAGATATAGGAGTACCGTTTCATAGTTAAGTAATAATTATCTAAATATTTTGATTACTTATATATTTCCGTGTTATTTGTTTCTCATTACTTGGAACACAAAACTTCAATGAAATTTGGGTAGTGTTGCTAGGTTACATTGAAACATTTTCCTTGAAGTAAGGTAATATGCAAATACTCGTAATCTACACTATTATTATAAAGATGAAAGATTATTTGTATGTATGTAACGAATAAACTACTAGGTATATATTTTATCCCCTTATTCCCACGAACGGGAACTACACGGGTGAAACCGCGGGGTGCTGCTAGTATGAGTCTCATGTATAGATCACCACCAGATGCCAAAAGGCAATATTTCAAGAAATTGGTGCAAAATAAAGGCTGCTAAGATTGCATGTTTTGTATGTCGATTATAATTACAAAGTTTTATATTTCAAAATTAAATTTTAGATGTTCATTTTAATGTAAAATGTAAATAATTAAATATATGTTACAATACTAACCAATATTATACTACTTAATATACATTATACATACATTATTAAACACAAAAAACAGTGGGACTTTTTTTCATTACCCTGGCAAACTTACACGCACACTAGGATACAATGTTCCTACAGTGTGTCACGCACTCATAGCTTAATTCTTGCCTCACATCTTTGTTCCGAGCGGTCCATCTGCCTTTTGTTCTCTAATCTGAGACATAGGTATTATCACTATAGTTTTTTATACTTAGGGGAAAGCCGGGAAACTACGAACAACTAAGGGAAAATTGACATAAAATAGCAGATTTATGGTAAAAACTTAAATTTCTGGCTTTATAGGCAAAATAAACTATTTAAGTAGTAAACTAAAGAATCAAAATTCATATTTTCTAAATAAACGTTAACATTATTAACGAAAAACAAAACCCTTAACGTTCGGGTTTACCCGACAGACGTCGGATAATTACGAACTGACACTAATTATCTTTATTCTGTCTTCAATTACATCAATCACATAAGTAGCTTGCTGACATTGATTGAATGGCTGTACCTTATTACGAATCCATATTCATCATCATAAATTATGGATTTTGGTGCCAAATAAATTTCAGAAGATTTTCCTAGGTCTATTATTTAATTTTTACTTTCCCGTCAGCTTTTGTTTTGTGTCTGTTTTCCTAATATATCGGGGCACGTAAAATAATTTAAAGAAAAAATAGTACGATTAAATAAATTATCAAAGGTAATCCCTAACACTCGAATTTACCCCTCACTGTCCGTTCGTCATTGCCCGCCAGTATAAAAAATTAAAAAAGGGCATAATAAAATTAATCATAGCTTATGTTAGCATATGCCGGAAGTACTGCTATTGAAAGCTTTGATTGGTGAGTACCTATTCCAATATAAAAACGTAATATTTTAAACTGTTAATTTAAGTAATGCTACAAGTTGTTTTTATGCAAAAATTACATCACATCACATTAAATTATACACAAAAAAATTAAAATTCATACTTTGACATGCATGTGCGCCCGGTCTTCCCGCGTCGTTGTCTGGCACTAAGAGTAATATAATAATAATAATAAAAATATTTATTGAACACAACAAATTTATACACAATTTGTACATCACTTAAGTTATATATAATACACATACATAAATGAGTGGTGTGATGCTTAGGATGGATACAAAGAAAATAATGCAATCTCTTTCTAACACAGTATATTAGCTGTGTTAGGGATTATTCGGCGTTCGTGATTATCCGGCTTTTCCCTATACAATTTTAAGTTGTTATACAATACCTATAATACTTGTAAAACAATACATCACGTTATATAGTAAGAGACTGCAAGCTAGTACCAAATACGAAACAACATTTCAGTACATAAGCTCGCAAACGACTGTGTTATTGGCAGCGGTTTAGACACGAAGAGCAACTGTTCAAACGGCATTAGTCCCAACTCCACTGCACGGACACACAGACCGACGATTTACGTTATATCCCCTTAGGCGGTGTCCTACGTTAACATCGAGAGCGACGCGATACGATGCGGAAAGCATATTATTTCCTATTCTATTCTATAACTGCATCCAACAAAACCATAGCATTTATAAATTCTATTCTATAACTGCATCCAACAAAATGATAGCTTTATAAAGAACAGTTTGGATAACACGCGACCCATCGGATGTTTATTTCTTAAGTGGCGACGCCGTCGAAACATTCTGTATTCGAAACGTTGGTTCTGAAACGCTAATCTCTGAATAAACTTCGAGTAAAAATTAGGGGCCATTCATAAAGTACGTCACACGTAAAGGGGGGGGAGGGGTCAACGATGTGTGACATGGTGTGACAAGGGGTGGGAGGGGTCCTAAGTTTCGTGACATCACGTTTCAAAATCTAATATATCATAATAATTTGCAATTTCTGGATGTAAAATTGCAAAACATGTGATGTCACACTAGGGAGGCGGAAGTCCCACAAATGTGACCAGCTGTGACAAGGACGGGAGGGGGATCAAAAAATCATGAAATTCGTGCGACGTTTTTTATGGATGGCCCATGAAGCTTGATATATTTACAATGTGCATCATCGCCTAGCGTCACATGTATCGTTATCGCACTTGTAGGACTTTTAATAATGCAATGGACGAAATGCGAGCTCGGTGGCACCGAGCTTACGACTATGTGACGTCACTGATAGACTTACGCAGACTCGTTCCGGGGGATCAGTTGGCAATGCAGTTGTTAACAGTATTACTGATGCAATAAGGCGAAGTACAGCGATGGGGTCGCATACTTGCAAGTATATACGTATATATACATAAAGAGGAAACTTGTAGTTTGCATAAAGCCAAAAAAACTACGAAATGCTATATAATTCTTATAACATTCACTTGCGAAAAACAGATGTAAGTTGAAACATATCTGTTAATTTCTATTAACAGACTTTTTCAAAGATTTGACTTATAAATAAGATTCAGGACCTAGAAATAACCGAGAATGTACCTACCTCGCAATTTAAGAAAAAAAGGTTATCATTACTTCATTAATATGTCGGATTTTGAACAATAGGTATTCCAATAAATTTACTTCTTGTATTCAGATATTTATACATCTACATAAATATATATTTTTGTTTCTCTGCCTAAAGCTCATGTATTCGTTTCATCCTTACGCCAATTGCCATAAAATTTCAATTCGTTTTTGGCATACCAAAAGCCATTATTGTCTGAAGTAAGGCAAATTATTTCAAAACGTCAGACGGAGACATCGTATAAACTCACAATTTATTCGCCCCAGCTGTGCGGCAGTGCATTTCCACTGAGAATATTGCATCTAACGTGTATGTCACGTTTCCTGCACTCTCCAATACCTAGCTCTGATAATAATAGATTACACGTCGAGTCACAGAATATTGAACGAACACAGTAATAAATGATTTTACAAAGCTGCTTTTTTTTAATGTAAAACAATATTGAGTTGCTACCTTACTGGGTTGTTCAAAGTAACGGAATTTTAATTGAGTACCTAAAGGAACAAATACTATATTACAAGTCCAAAAATATGTTACTATTTATTCTTTATCATACACTAGCGATCCGCCCCGGCTTGGCACGGTGAGCACAAAACAATATGAAATTATAGGTACCTACATATAAACCTTCCTCTTCAATCACTCTACATATTGGTGAAATCCGCATCAACAGATCTTGCGTAGTTTACGAGAATTAAGCGAACAAACAAAGCGGCGACTTCTTTTTAAAACTATGTAAAGAAGAAGATAATGAATATACACATAGTTTTATAAAACATACAATAAGGATAGGACATGTATTTGTCGTCGCTCTGAAAACGCGTAGCAAACAAAAACACAAACGATTTATTATTATTGTCGAACTGACTCGACAGGTTGGCTGCCAAAATCTAAATTTCGTATTTTATTAAGTAAGTGTAACCTCGTCTCACTGTTTCAAGTTAAAAACTTCAAATTCCGGACATCTAATTCTTAGATAATAGATAAATGACATACATAAAGTCAATCATTACAAATGACAATATATATTATAAGTCATACCAGTAAATCAAGGCTATCGCTAACCCAAATCAGCGCCCACTCGATCGCCGGAGCACTCAGGGCGACAGGGCCCTGCGCGTGACGTCACCTGCCTAATGGAGCACACGCGAACTCTCGCCCGGTATTATTACCTCACCTCTTAGTACGGCCATACTAACGTCACACGCGGTTTTGTCCATCATCATCATCAACGCAGTCTGTGAACGATACACCGCAGATTTTCCGAGCTGGGCCTTCTGACTTAAGGCTTTACTGGCTAGATGTTTTCCTAACGCTCCATTCACGCTATTCCCTGCATTCACTCTTCTTTCTATATCAGCGGAGTCTTCCATCTCTGCTAAATGCAGATCCTAGATATACAATTTCATTCACCTGTTCCAGCACTACATCATCAACCGTTATCCTTGTATCCGTTCTGTTTTAATTGCATATCCATTATACATACGTATTGTTATCTGAACGCATTCAATTCTATATAATGCACTGCGATGTACATATAAGCAGAGCGAATCAATTGTGCCATTTAACCGCACATTCCATTTCACAAAGCATATAACATGACTTACGTATATGTATTATGTATGTACGTACATATATCACAGACATTATCATGAATGGTCTTCACTAAGCATGTAGGTAGGTGTAGCAAAATATACGTTGGTTTTAGCGTAGTTTTAGGTTCTTCGTACGGAAAGTGTTTCTCGATTTGACTTATTTATTGTACTGAAAAGTAAGTTTTTAAGGATAGTTAACCTACTCATATGGTAACTTTGAAATGTATTAGTGAATATTCGTGTAAGTGTCTGTAAATATCTGTGTTAATGTCTTTCTTAAAGGAATCTTATATATTAAATTACTCTTGCACATATAGTAATTGGAATGTTGACACCATTTATATTTAATGTTGAAATATCAATTCTGAAAAAGAAAGTATCGTGGTATGCTGTTAAGCCTTATTGATTTTGTATCATATGGAGTCTAAGATTTTTAATTTTACAAAAACTGCTTAATATTAAGTAAGTTGACTATACAAACTAGTGACGTCACACGTTGACAAGCCCATACAAAATCTATGAAGTAATTTCGTTTTGACAGCTCTTAAAAAGTATCTCAACTGACTAGCCAGACAACATCCCTATTACTGAAGTTGGATTTTAAGAATCCAGAATCCAGATTCTTCTTTTATTACTAAATATAATAAGTATTATCATTTTATAATACGTTCGCATAGATGACCGACACATCCATAAAATATCCCATTTTGTTTTACAAACATCTGACTGAGTACAATGACGTAGATAAAGTAGTATGACTACGACTTACAGACGTCTCAGACGTAACCTTGTTCCGATAACGAACGGACCCAAGAGCCTGCGCTGTGGCTGACACGCTTGTACCTGGCTAATGGCTCGTGAAGCACTTGGGAGCACGCCTGGTCGCTGCTAATTGCCGTCCATTACTATTGCGACACTAACACTCTAACCAGTGGTTCCCAATGTTGTCTGGGCTACGAGCCGTCTAATACAAGTTTACAAACTCTGGACCCACCTCTAGGAAAATTAACCGTTACGAATATGAATAAACTTTCCTTAGGTTGGCTCCGGCGGTTGGTGTGTCGGTCTACTGGCAGGGCCCATTGAGTATTTGCTCGGGACCCACCTTTGGGAAACCCTGCTCCAACCATCCTCGTACCTTAATATTCAATATTATTATCATTATCAACATCTATTACGATATTGGTCTGGGACTTAGATAGCTAAGCTACTTGTCACTACTTTTTCAAAATTTTCCATCTAACACAGCCCAGTTTAATTTTTGGCTGAATGTGGTTAAAGGGGCCTGCTGCCCCTTTGATTGTCTACCCCTTCGGGGATTATGGGCCTGATGTTATGTATGTATGTTTATTTATCTACATCAAAATGGCGGGGTCGAACCTTTTTTTAAATTTTGATGCCGGGGGAACCATCGGGGTGCGTCGAATTTTTAGGGCCCTCGATATGGTCGGAAATTATTTTTGTGTCATGGGCTAATGGGACATTCTTATACACTTTCATTAACGCGAAGAATGGATTAGGCACTTTGCATCATCCGGAAGAGGAAGATGTGGTGTGTGACTCCCAGGGTTTCTTAGGGCCCTCTGTATTGGAGGACTCGTCTCCAACTAGGATGAATCAGGAATATACCCACTAAACCACGTGGCACCCTTCGCTTGATAGGGATAATCAGTATTTTCTTTAAAATAAAAATAAGTTCTTTTTAATTTTCCACACATTATACATGCTAATTACAAATTAAACTTTAACTTTAACGCTTTTAAAAATACAAATCCTGTTCTCAAAAAAAATGCTTAGGGTTGCACCTTAAAAGTATGGTAATTTTCAATTGATTAGGTACCATTTCTATGGATAAACGAACTATGCCAAGAATATTAAGTTATTCATACACTCGACATGGCCAGGAAACAAAAGTCGTAGGTTCAAATGCTGCCAAATGTTGGCTTGGTCATGGCAATTTTGCACTTTCAGTCTCTCTCGGATGCGAGTGTATCAAAGTTCATCATTACGGTGTATCCATAGCACAAGCATAAATGCTTAGTTTGGAGCTAAGAACGTGGTGTGTGAATGCGAAAATGTTATTAATTTGTTATTATTTATGTCGTCAGCTGGAATAAAGTAGGATTAGACAAGCCTATTGGCTGAGTGGTCAGAGACCCGGCCACGAAACCAGAAGTCGCGAACTCGAATCCCGCTAGGGGAAAATGTTTAAAATGTGTGATGAACATGGACATACATACTTGAGTCATGGATGTTTATAAACGTAGGTATTTAAATATGTCTATTCGTTATATAGTGTCCATAGCACAAGCACAAAAGTAGGGATATGGTTTAAAAGTAGTACTATCTTACAACCCATGCATTTTTGTTTAACATTTTACTGAAATACTATCACACTTAAAACTTAGAAATTTAAATTAATGTTTAGGTGTTATATATCCCATGTTGGTCTGGGACTTGGCCCATGTTGATCTGGGACAAAAAAAAAGAATGTGCCAACTGTGGTTCTTGCCTAGCATGTCGTAAAAGGCGACTAACGGTTTACGGGCTTTTGGGTATGTGTCTAAGTAGGCGACGAGCTAGCCACTTGTCACTCCTTTTTCACAGCTTTCCATCCAACCTAGCCCACTGTCCCGTGTTGGTCAGGGATTTAAAAAGAATATGCCAACTGTTGTTCTTGCCTAGCATGTCGTAAAAGGCGACTAATGGTATATCGGGTTTTGGGTGTGTGATTGTGTAGGCGACAGGTTAGCCGCTTGTCACTGCTTTTTCACAATTTTCCATCTAACCCAGCCCGGCTCGATTTTTGGCTGAATGTGGTTGAAGGGGCTTGCTGCCCCTTTGACTCTGCCTACCCCTTCGGGGATTATGGGCGTGATGTTATGTATGTATGTATGTAGGTGTTATCTATCATTAAAATACCATTTTATGAACATTAAAATATAACTACGCGAACTCTTAAAAAGCTAGTTATTATTATTAGTCAGATTGCGTACAGATTTTTGTACGCAGCAACCCTAATCACAGCCGAATGCGTCGACCGGTTAATTTGTTAATTAAAACTTCGCGATACACTGCGGCGCGCTCTCGCAGAAAACCGGCCGCTGACAGAGACGCAAGCAGTGATCCGGAAAATGCTTCGTAGTTTACTGAATTAAATCTGCGCCAGAGAATACGCCTTAGTACGTAAGCTACAGTGAAACGCTAATAGCTACTAATTGAGTTGCTTGCCTAGCATCCCGTAAAAGGCGATTTGCGAATTAGGCATGGAATTGTGATTGTATAAGAGACGAGCGAAGATGTCATAAATCTGTATATAAATAACCCAATTTTATTTTATTTTTCGCTAAAAATGGTTGTATTGCATATTATTCCTTGTATTCGGTCTACCACACGGGAATTGTGAAGTGATTGTTTTTTCGATGGCGGATTAAGCATAGCAGATCCCCGAGGAGAAGAACGTGCACGTCTTAGAAGTTACCGTATCTTTTTAGAGTAAACATAGGCTAAGGAGCGGCGACAGATCAATAGTCTCATATACGATGGGTTCGGGTTCACTCCGGGTATCTTTGGATTTTTCAAATCTACCTATTTATACCATTAATCGGCGAATAACTAGGGCCGTGTAACCATGATGTGATTTCTTTGAAATGCTTTATTGGAAACATTGTTTACTAAGAGTCCATAAGTATGAGAGTCGATTAATTGACATCTCTACTAGCCATTCCATTTGATACTCTAAGAAAAAATATATCGAGCAATATCTATCCACTCTATGTAATTACAGTGTAAAAGACAATTGATGCCGAACATGAGTAATAAATTACCTAAGTCCGTTAATGACAGAATTAACACTCAGTAACATTTGAAAAATGGGAACGAATTCGTCCTACGCCTCACACGCCTTCGCGGCGATACCACTCGTAATTAGTCCTAATTTTACATTCCACTTAATTAATTGGTGCAATTCATTACGTCACCAAACCGAGCACGCAACCAAAAGCGCGTTGAATCTCTTAATGCCTTTTTCCACGTAATGCAGAGATTAATTTATCTTGCCACGTTAGTCTGCCACTTAAAACGAATGTAACAAATTGTTCCTCGTTGGTCTGGGACTTAAAACAAATATACCAATGGAGTTTTTTTTTAAATTAAAACATCCAAAAGATGGCGTAACTATGACCCTCCTCATTGGTCAATTGTCAGACCAAACTGACATGCTGTCAACAAGAAACCAATAGTGACAGTGATAAGACCACGAGACTCCCTCGTGCCATCTGGCGGTTTTTGTATTTTTGAAAACCCTTATTGTTCTTGCATGCCGTAAAAGGCGTATAATAGTAATATCAATCGTGTTGTAAAATAGTAAATTTAAGGTGAATTGTATTACGTATGCGACAAGATCGCCATTTGTCACTAGTTTTTCAGAATTTGCCATCTACTCCAACTTAATTTCATTATGTGGCAAAGAGCTTCCTTCTTCTTGGACTCTCGGGTCCAATCTCGGATGTGATATGAAGTTAATTCTCATATTTCATGTAGGTACATGACATGCCAGATAACTAAATCTATATATTGTTGCCTAATAACATTTGATACCCGTGTCGATCTCAATTTACACAAACTTAGGACCGTTTTCCTCTAATAAAAATAGCTTACGAATGACACTCACATTATTATCTTTAGTAATTTTGTATAATTGTAAGGGGTAGAACTAAATATCATAAATAGGGATCTCAGTTGTAACCCCTTATAATTTATTCTTTGTAAGTAAGTATAAACTGCACAAAATCCGAACAAATAAAAATGTACCTACAATATAATTCAATAGCATCTCTGGAGGATTGGCGTTTAGATTGACAATTTGACATGAAACGTTTGACCACGGAAATTGCATAAGCCCTCGGGCACGTATAGATTCGGTAGGTACCTGCACATACTACCTATGCAATCTGAGTATGTTTGACTTACATCTGGCTCGCTTGCATAGTATTAGTACGGAGGCCGTAGGTATATTGGAGTGGGATTAGGTGTAGGCCCGTCCAAACCAGATTGGACTTAATTGCATCTAATCAAAAAGTTCAAATTCAAATCTAAACGACCTTATTAAATTTCTATTTGTAAATTACAATAGTTGAGATTAATCAATTATGTAGATAGAGCGCTTGAGTTTAGGAGAGTTAATTATTTTCTTTTACGTATTATGTACAGTATGTAGTATTACTTACCGCATTACCATTAAACTGGATTCTAGGTCCCGTATTGGCTTATACATTAAATCGCAAATGCATTAAAATTATAAATAATCCGACTTCCTATTTTCGTACTACTTACTGCATGACACATGCTAACTTATTAAGTTAAATAACTTAAAGCGTGGTCTCAAAAGCCCTAAATATGTGACGTTGAAGCTTAGATTCCGTTTTAAATACGCTCTCACATAAATAAGCAATCCGATGTATATCTGGCTAAAGCATAAATCCCATAAGCCGGGGTTGGACTCTAGAATAATGGTGGCCTTGATTAATAGCTGCTTCTGAGGTTTAATGCGGACCACCGGCGGCAAGTGGTCGGTGCTTTAAACACCTTTATACATTTATGTATGTATTGGGCACGAGTATTATTCGATGATACATTTATAGTCCATACATATACCTTTGACAGAGCTACTATAAAAACCTTTTATCTAAGTAGATGATTTAAGTATCATCGCGTTGAAAGACATTACAGCTGCGCTCGTGGCTGCATAGTTCAATGCGAGATACCTACAGAGCTACTAACAACAAGAAGCTATAGAAAAAATTATATTACTTTATTTATAATTAACTTTAGGAAAAGTTTCGATATTGTTAATTATATCAATTTGGACTTACAAATCCATTGTACTTAAAATATGACTTGCAAATGATGAAATGACTAACATTACTGACTTATACTGAGATACTGACACAAATCAAAAATTTGATTATTATCGATGCCAACATATTGCGAGATCAAATCCACATACAACTTATAGTCCAATCACTGCACCAACAAAGATATCAATTATTCCGATTCCCTAGTTCCAAACTAAGGATGCTTGTGCTATGGTTACTAGGGCAACGAATTCTGACCACTCAACGTGGACGTCAACGTCAACTATGGTTGAAGATCATAAAAAAGACATTGAATGCATTTGTTTCAGATAACCCCCCTCTCCCCTAAGTGGAAGTTCGCCATCGAACAGCGGTTGGAGGATGAGAGGCGGCTGACCATCGAGGCGGTGGGGCGCGGCGCCAAGCTGCACCCCGGACAGTTCTGGGACCTCAGCGGGACTTTCCTCTTCAACATCTACGTCATGACTGCATTGGGTTGGTACAATATTTTTTGTCCCACGGAGATGGCAGGCAAGCTGGTCGCCTCACGGTAGGCATTTACCGTTGCTTACTTTATTTATTGGAACTAACATTGTGACATACTGTGATATACATATTCACATGTATGTATGAATCCACGACACATAAATATAAAGCAGTGAATACATATATATATATATGTATATATATATATATATATATATATATATATATGTACGTATCTCACTTGTGTACACATATTTCCAGTTTTATGTATAATTACATAACATAACACACATAACATAACATCACGCCCATAATCCCCGAAGGGGTAGGCAGAGTCAAAGGGGCAGCATGCCCATTCAACCACATTCAGCCAAAAATAAAGTCGGGCCGGGTTAGATGGAAAATTGTGAAAAAGCAGTGACAAGCGGCTAACCTGTCGCCTACACAATCACACACCCAAAATTCGATATACCATTAGTCGCCTTTTACGACATGCTAGGCAAGAACCACAGTTAGCACATTCTTTTTTTTGTCCAAGATCAACATGGGCCAAGTCCCATACCAACATGGGACAAATAATAGGACAATGTATAATTAACATTAAAAATTATAATTATTGAAAACATACTACAGGATGTTGACTGAAATGTTCATATTCATTAAAAGCAATATACGCTTAATTTATTTTAAAATGTTTACCAATCACTTAACCAATTTATTAATAAACAAATAACTAACAGCATACGTATTTGCTAAAAATTGCAGCTACAGAAAATACGTAACATGTATTCAAAGCTAATTTAATAACTGACGTCATCCACGAAAATTTAACGCATACATTGACGGGCCCGTTGGTTCAGTGGTTAGAGACCCTGGCCACGAAACCAAGAGTCGCGGGTTCGAATCCCGCTAGGGGCAAATGTTTCGTGTGATGAACATGGACATTTGTTCTCGAGTCATGGATGTTTATAAACGTATTTAAGTATGTCTATCCGTTCTAGTATCCTAGTATCCATAGTACAAGCATAAGCTTAGTTTAGAACTAGGGAATTGGTGTGTCAGTCTGGAGAATTTAGAATTTTTACATAACATATAAAAGCCGGTTTCCTTTCAAGTGATCGGCAATCAGTGCATTATCCAAATCGCCGACCTGCATTTCAGCCAATTGAGCCAATGCAAGTCCCCGAAACTCGCAAGAAACTCGTGGAGCAATATAAAATTCACGGAGCGTTCCGTTCGTAGCAACCGTCTCGTAGCTCGTAGTCAGACATTCGTAGCACATAGACGAAACTACGTAATCGCCGTAGTATTCATGCCAGTTAGGAAAGTCGTAACCCATATTTTAAACGACTTTAAAAGGTATGCAGGTATAAAGGTTGTAAGTTCAACTTGTTTGATCAAAATATTATTATTTATCTACAGGTTTTGGAGCTCCAGTGCCGCATACGGTGTGGGGAAGAACTTCTGCACTTATTTACGCTGCGCTTGCTGTTCCTGTCCATATTTTTCTTAGTAAGTAACCTAAGTTACTAAACCTAAGTTGGCGTAACGACCTAAAACGAATCCTAGGCCGTCAATCACAAAATATATATTTATTTTAATGATAATATCTTGGAAATTAAAAATCCCTTTGGCTCTAAATAAAACTAAACTCCCAATGGAGGAAAAGTACTACCAGAAATGTACTAATTATACTTATACTGTGGACATCAAGGTCTTAAAAAGGGTATTTATTTATACTATGAGTGCCCCCTGGTTGTTGTAATAGCCGTATGTAGGTATGCTAATTTTCTTAAAATATGTATATATCATTATTATGAAGCATAAGTTTTTAAAATTCATAAAGTAATATGTACTGCAAGTATTGGACATACATACATACTTGTAAATCAATTAACTCTACTGAACATTTTCAGTGGTGAACGCAAGTACGTGCATAGTCATAAATATGGAGAAGTACGTCAAAAGATGCAAAAATAAACTTTGCGATAAGGAAGCCCCTATCAACGGCCGAAGCGTAGCGGACAATAAAGGCAAGTTCTACTCGATAAGTAATCGATTTACCAGCAATGTTCCCCCCTTATTGGTAAACCCGAATATAGTAGAAGATAATGTACGATAACCACATCTATTCGAAACTCGTTACCAGATCGTTTAACCACTAGACGTGACATTTTACCTGTGTCTACCCTTATTGCAAAACTTCATACATAAAATTTTGCCACAAGAACATATTGCTAAGACACATTCTTAAACGTATGAGCTTTTCTCAACAAAATTATTTCATAATCCGACTTTAAATGTTCACTTGCACATACACATGTTATTTTGTTCATTAATGTTACACACACTTGTGCGTAAAATTAATGAACAAAATAACGTCTATATAACATTTTAAACTTTCGCGTTGCATTATCATTATAAACAATACTAATGAAACCACACTAGTTATGAATTATATAGTAGATACCTATATGAGTATCACAGCTTGACGTTTCGGCCGCGTTGCAGTGTGTTATTTAGTACTAGCTGTGCCCGCTGTTTCATCTGCGTTTATGGTTAATTTAAGTAGTTTTTGACTTTATTCGTTTTATACATACATACAAATTTTTCCTCTTTATAATAAAAGTTGTAGACTGTAGTTTATTAACTTCATATTCACATCCAGCAGTCTAAATGTTATTGGCCGTAGCACAATGTCTGGGTCTTGTAGCTCGTACCGACCTCGTACCGTACTTACTCGTAAGTAGTTCAACTAAAGTTACGCGTAGTTTGGAGTTTTAGGTTGGTCGTTCGAAGTATACAGAAGTGGTTGGCCAGCTAGGTAGCCTGTACGCTGCCACATTAAACCTACATTCCTTACGACTAATATAAAATCGCACTCACGAACTGGTACGTTCGTTTACGGCGCTGATATACTTGAAAAAGAAGTTTGTTAAAGTATATTCTTATTAGAGATTTCCCAAATTACATCGTACGGTAAGGTGATAAGGGGGTAAAAGAAGTCTAAGGTAGGTAAGTCTTATGTTTTGTAGCATAGATAAATCTAAGTTGAAAAACACAAAATTTCAACTATCGACCAAACTTAAAAATAATAAACAGAGCACTATAGCCGCTATTTTGGCTCACTAATGTCAAAATTAGAGTTACCAACCGTTGAAAATATTTGTCTTGCCATTATGAACGATATATGTTATTTCAACATAATGACAAGTAAACATCCCATAAATAAACAACCAAAATTTGTCAAAAAGTAATCTTGACCATATTGAACGAAATGAAATTCAGGGAAAATTATGAAATTCATGTGAAGTCTTTAATAAATAGCCTAACAGTGCAAATGAACGAGAAATCCGATAAAGCCGCACGTGGATTGCGATGCTATTTGCTTTGTGGCCGGTACACATGTCGGCCGCACGAGTGTGTATTGATTTGCGACTGTAATGGTTCTCTTTGATAAATACATATTACATATATATACAAAAGTTTGTATAATTGTTATGGTTTCGCTGTATAAGCGCACATGTATTTATTTATAACTAGCTTTTGCCCACGACTCCGTCCGCGGAGAAGACAATTCTGCTAAATTATGTTTATTAAAAATTTTAAGTTTATTTGTCCAAGGAATCACGTTGTCCCATATAAACTTGGCCCCCCTTTTCCCCCTTAGGGGTAGAATTTCTGAAAATCCTTACTTATCACATGCCTAAGTCATACAAAGAACATACCCTCCAAGTTTCAGGTTTACACGATCAGCGGTTTAGGCTGGGCGTTGATTCGTCAGTCAGTCATTCAGGACAAAGCATTTTGTAGTATTTATGTTATAAAACATAATTAAACACTAGGCGATTTGAAGAATTTTTATATATTACATAATTATAGGGATGGGTCATCATCTTCCTAGCGTTATGTCCCGTGCTTAGACGGGGTCCGCTTAGACCATGATCCGGATTTAGCGGGTCTGGTAATAATAACATTGAAGCGCTGCCGATCTGACCTTCGTATCCCTAAGATAGGGGAACCAGACAATTTTTGGACCATGGTTACAAATCCAAAGTTGTTTGAATTTGCAGGTTTCATCACGATGTTTTCCTTCACCGTCGAGCTAGTGGTATAAATACGTACATAGACTTGAAAAATCCAGAGGTACGTGCCCGGGTTTGAACCCGCACTCCTTGGTTAAGAGGCGCGTGTCCTTACCATTGAGCTACCACCGCTCCTCCGCACAGCCGAGGGATTCGGGTTCAAACCCTAGCACGTACTGTTTTTTCAAATCAATGTACGTATTTATACCAATAGCTCGACGGTGAGGGAAAACATCGTGATGAAACCTGCAAAAAAAAACTTTAGAATGTAATTACCAGACTTGCTAAATCCGGGATCGTGGTCTAAGCGGACCCCGTCTAAGCACGGGTAATAACGTTAGGAAAATGATGACTACTACGCATTAACCAATTTTTTATACTTTATCAGTTTAAAAAAAATAACAGTCGAATTGCGAAACCTCCTACTTTTTTTGAAGTGGGTTAATAAAAAACGTGGTTGATACGTAGTACTACTCTCACTACTCTGTTGCACTCTTAATTAAACACCCTATTGATTCAAATAAAACATGACTACTACAAGTAATTGATGTTAATATTATTATCTTATACATAACAGTGCCCCTTAAAAATTTAATACACACGTGCCGACAAACCGCAATACTGTTTAAAACGTGGAACTACATATAGTTTATACCAATTCAATTTGTACAACAGCTTTCACAAATACAAAGTTGCAGACGTGTTCACTGAAATCGTACAACGGTAAAATACCTGACTGTACACCAATGCGAGCGCTAGGAGCTTAACTCAGCTATTGTTGAAACTACTTGCGCTACGGTACATTTCTCCAGGCTGACGGACCAATTCCCTAGTTCCTAAGCTTGTACACTTTTGCTATGGATATTAAGTAAACGTATAACGGACGGAACCTAATATATTATCGCGACTCTCGAAAATGTAAGTCAAGCACAAATAATTTGTTTATTTTCGTCATCATGACTTGTAAGATTAATTTTGTAAGGTCTGATCCTTCCACATTAAGATAAATTATAACAATAGACAAAATTACCATACGAATAATTTTAAATTGTTATGATGTATGAAAGAATGATTACATCACACTTTAAAGTTTTGTTAATATTTATCTGATTGTTACTAACTAAAAATCATCCCTTATTCGGCTAGCACAACATCCGTTCCAACAAAGATAAAAAACAAAACATATTTGAGTTTTGTCCTCAATTTTCCTATAATTTAGAACATACTCCTTATATCCTAAACCAGTGCAAAAACAATCTATATGCCAAATCACATTCATCCCTTCCGCTATGTGCATAATTGAGCCATAAATAAACATGCGAACATCGTCACAAATTTTCCCATTTATAACATTAGTAGAATTGTGGTTCCCTTTTGCACAGTATATCAAAGATAACAGTAAAACGATTACGTATTGTGAAACTTAGAGAGACCTTACAGATGAGCATTTGCCAAAATTTTATAAATCTTCTAATATATAAAAATCTCGGTGTTTGTGGACGCACTTTTCCAAAACGGCTTGATCAATTTGAATGATATTTTTTGCACATTTGGTAGGTATGATAAAAAAAGTAATTTTCACCCCCCCCATTCCCCACCACCCTATTTTTAATTGTCAGTCAGGTCAGCTAGTATTTTAATAAAAACTAAATTAACTTCACTACTGTGAAGTAAGCTGTGATTAGTTATCTATTCATCTACCTACGTCAATCGCTGTCGATGTTAAAAGACATTGATTGTCTCATAGCAACTATGATTACTTTATTTTTTACTACCGAGTAGACAACAAAAATACAATATTATTAATAAAACCATATAGAAATATTTTGTTACATTATATCATACAATAATTGTAGTCGAGTTATCCACTCACTCTACAATAATGTGCTTGACAACTCAGAAAGTTGTGCTTACAATCTAAACAGAGATACCTCACTGTTACCCATTTCATTAAGGTATGTTTACTTTGCGGGAGCTCTGTTAAAGCCAAGCTATGCTCGGAATTCATTAAATAAGACAGCAATTAAATTACGGAAATGCAACAACAAACCGCCCTGTGTAATTTCAAACTGTTTTGTTTTTTGTTTGGTTTCTAATGTTTTGGTTCAAGTCATTGTCTGAAGCGGAATTAGATTATAATTAAATGTACAGGTACCTACATATTCTCATGGACTGGTATTTAAAGAGAATGTACCAATTTCATAAGAGGCGGCTAATGGTGTATTGGGTACTGGCTACATTATAGTCGACGTGATAGCCGCTTATCACTTTTTAAAATTTTCCATCTAACCTAACTTAATTTATAATTTTAAACTTTCGCGTTGCATTATCACTGGAAATAATAATGACGGGACTAAACGCGATATGCATTACTCACTGAAAGTAATTAAATGATGTAAATTTTTCTTGGACACCATCCTTAAAGGCATTGTTATCAACATAGTATGGATGTATTGTAGAAGTACATATACGCTCTATTATAACTTACTAGTGACGTAGCACCAACTTCACACGGCGAGCTTAAAACAATATGAAAATATATGCTCAGAAAATGTAAACCTTCCTCTTGAATCACTTTATCTCTTAGTAAAATCATTTGTGTAGTATGTAGATATAAATTAACAGACAGACGCAACGACTTTGTTTTATACTACCTCGGTATGTAAAGGAACACACTAATCGTACAATACAAAAATATGTAAGTATCATAATCTATATATACAATAAAAATGAACCCCTATTTCCTGGTCACGCTATAACTTGATACGGATTTATCGAAATCGTTAATTATTTTTTAGTTGTGTTTGGTATTATCAGAACTAATACCTTTTATTCTTAAAAAGAAAAAGTTGCGCGGAAAATTAAAAAAATTGGTATTGAAAATCCGAGAAAAGGGCGTTACGAAGTGCGTCGCGGGTCAACTAGTTTAAAATAAGAATGAAAAGAATTGACGAAAGAAATTGGTAAGTAAACCGAGCAATGAAAATAAAAATAAAAGCTCACTGCGTACTTTTATTGAAAACTAGCTGTGCCAGCGGTGTCACCCGCGTTTATGGTTAATATTATAATAACTATTTTCGTCATACATGATTTCTATGTAACTTTAACCATTAAGTCTGCACACGCGACGGAAGCTTCAAAAATGGAGTAACTTCTCCCGTTTTCCCAACATTTCCCTTCACTACTCTGCTCCTAATGATTGTAGCGTGATGAAAAGTATACAATAACCTGCCCAGGAGTATGAAGAATAATTGTACCAAGTTTCGTTAAAATCCGTCGAATAATTTTTGTTTCTATAAGGAACATATAGACAGACAGACAGACAGACAGACACACAGACAAACAGACAGACAAAAATTTTACTGATTGCATTTTTGGCATCAGTATCGATCACTAATCACCCCCTGATAGTTATTTTGAAAATATATTTCATGTACAGAATTGACCTCTCTACAGATTTATTATAAGTATAGATATGTAGAAAACATCCAAAAAGTAACACTAATATCACAGCCAAACTTACAAGTTTATTTTAGTTGCCGCTCCCAGTTCGTAAAAAAGGACAATGAGTGTTTCCTATTCAAATGACGGGGAAACATCTCATCTCTCGTCTGACTGTGAAAGACCTAATTTCCGGCACGGGCGATAGAAAACCCTATTTTATATCTACTACTTTTCTGTTAAGAAAATAGATTGCTTCGGAGTTCTTTTTATAGTCTGCTACATATTTCTGACGTTAGCCGTAATAAGTCTAGGAAACTTGAAAGGACTACAATTGTAGTTATTTGTCATCATTTATTGACGACAAATAACTCCTATTGTAGTCCATTTGTCGGACAATGTAAGTAATATTTTTATTCTTATCTATTTTTAAAAAAAAATATTTTGCTTTTGCACGTTACCTGAGTGATTATTGCGTTGTATTGAATTTGAATTTAGGACTGGATACTCCAGGATGCTACCTTCGAAATTGAAGAACTTTTTTCTGACTAGATTTAATACATATTGACTGGCCCGTTGATCGAGTTGTCAGAGACCCTGGCCACGAAACCGAGGGTCGCGGGTTCGAATTACTTCGAATCCCGCTAGGGGCATATGTTTCGTGTGATGAATATGGACATTTGCACTTGACTCATGGATGTTTATAAACGTATTATGTCTGTCCGTTCACCTAGTACCCATAGTACAAGTACATGCTTAGTTTGGAACTAGGGAATTAGTGTGTCAGTCTGGAGAATTTATTATTTTATTATCTCTATTCTGTCCTGCTTTTAAAAATAGAAAACTAAGAAACAAATTCTGGTCTGATATCGCGTCTATTACAAATAAGTATAAAATACATATATACATATAGATAGCACAAATGCATTCTTATAAGTATATATATTATATAATAGATTACCTATATCAGGGTTTCCCAAACTTATGGGTCCCGAGCAAATACTGACTGGGCCCTACCTGCAGAACGACACACCAACCGAGCGGGTCAACCTTCATGCTTTTATTCATATTGGTAACGCTTAAATTTCCTAGAGGTGGGTCCCGAGTTTGCAAACTTGTATTAGATGGGTCATAGCCGAGACAACATTGGGGACCACTGACCTATATCTATATGCTCTGTATTCGTAACATTGACTACATCAAGAAACCCATTTCAATTGAATGTTTTCGAAAGAAGCTAACTTAACAAAGCTTGGTTTTTTTTTTGGTGGTCTAGCTAGTTCTAAAACTTTAGGGATTTTATATGCAACCATTATGGACCAAATAGGCACAGACGACGGTTCCTTGTTTACACATCTGTGGCTAGTGGAATAGGGGACGACCCGGATAGCCGAGTCCGCTGAATTCCTCACTGGACACAGCGCCGTAATAAGGGTGAAAAGGGTCCCTTAGTCTGTTGGGAACCCTTTCGTCTGAGGGGGAACAAAAAACCGATATAGGTTACATTAGCACTCTGAGTAAAAAAGTTTAACAGAGTATATGAGTAGATATCTGCTGCAGTCATGTTTCAACGATAGGTATCTACTAACATTTTAACAAGTTAGGATCTATACGAAATTCAGCAAACAATAAGGCGTAAATATTTAAGTGTTTACTACCCACATTCTCTGAGCAAAGCTACCTAATCACCACAGTTTTTTACAGTTGTCCATAAAACCCAACTAAATTTTTTTTTGTCTAGTTGAAATTCATCCAAAATAAAATTCCTCTGAACTAAAGGAGCTTTTTCCCCTTGACTCGATGTGATTCTGTATGAATGTATACTTTTGGCCAGTGGCGTAACTAATGGATGGCCGAACTAGTAAAATGCCACGGGCACCCGCTCTGAGGGGGCCGCCGGAGGCTGTGTGAGCACAGGGGCTTCCCTCTATGCTCTAGCATTGAAATCGAATGCTGTCATTGAGCGAAGGCCCAAACCCCAGCCTATAAAATTATTACGGGCCTCAAATGGTAGAGTTACGCCACTGCTTTTGGCGCGCCACATTACGATCTATCAGTTTAAACTATATCGTAACCGACACACAGAATTACTGTCGCATTTGCAATATTACTTTATTATAGTTTGTGACTGAGTGCGACCCTGCGTCTGCCGACCGCCCGCGCAGATTAAAACGAGGCATTTATTAATTAAGTGCGATTATTACGCGCTCCTGCGCCGGCCGATAGCGCCGTCCTGTGTACACTGCGCTTTATTGCGCCAATTACCACCAGTTACTATTGTTTAGTTATGCAAATGGCTGTGAATGGCTGCAGCCGTTTAAAAGCGTTTAGACTTGAAAATGGCTCGCTTAAGCTAATAGATTTAAAGTTTTGAAAGGCGTCTATAGCTGTACGAATTCAGGCTCTGGTAAGGTTGATGTAGTAGTTTGATGAAGATTGTTTTTGATAAGAATGGCCGTATGGTAATCCAATACTCAGTGTAGGTTTATGTGGGCTCCGTTTTGAATGTAGTGACGGTCTTTTTTCAAGACAACACGTATTGTTGTGCTCAATTTTGCTTACTGCGGTAGGACAAGTGCCATAATCTGTCTGTAGACTATGTACAACGAGTTTTCGAATGGTAGTCTTTTGTAATAGAATTGATAAGTTAATAGATTCCTGATATTAATTTTTACCAAGCCGCCCGTACACAGATTTACATAGTGAATTACACTATATCCTTTATTTAATGATATTTCTAGAATATAGAAATATCCTAGAAATATAATTCTTTAATAAAACTCAATATCTCATTTGTTCATATCGCTGAATGTAGGATAAAATTAAATACACCATTGTTACCACATTAACTAATGAAAAGCATTTCTATCGCCATTGTTAGCACTGACCGCGGTAATACATTGCGGTTAGGTAAAATGTTAACTCTTAACTAGCTGTTAACCGCGACGTCGTTCACGCATAAAAGCTTAAGCATTCCTCTACAAACAGGATAAGAAAGAAAGAAAGAAAAACATTTATTGACCACAAAGCAGAACAAGACATGAAGGTACAAAATACACATAAAAATATTATCAATAAAAACATACACTATATAGTTTTGTAGCCAACAAGGTAAGACCTCAGCATGAGCTGCACCGACCCGTAAGCCACTGCAGCGCTGGTATTCTGGCCGCTCCTTGAGTCACCCTGGTAAATACACAAACAGAAAAGAAAAGGATACCTAGGATAGGAAAAAGGATACCTAATTATACATAAAGCTCAATAACATTTTTGGCTAAAAATTTTAAACGAGCTGTCTTCTCTTTAGACTAGGTAACTCAATTGTGGGTATATTAACATATAACTAACTAACTAACTAAACTTCACGCTACTTCCCTAGCGGGGTATATTACCATATCTGTATGTTTATGTCGTTTTCAGTCGAAAGTAGCTCAAAAGCTGAACGAACGCTCCGAGCTTGAGATTGTGTTAGCGATCTAGCTATTTTTCACTACTTTTTCCACCTGACCCAGCTCAATTTTATTTATAGGTCGAAATGGTTAAAGGAACTAACTACTACTTCGAGTCTTACAGAGATTACGGGCATAATAGCATATACGAGTAGGTAATGTAAATACAAATCCGACAAATAGGCCAGTACTACTTCATCATAATAAAACAATTGAAGGTTTTATTATAATTAAGTAATATAGTTTGGAAAGCTAAACAAACAAACGTATAGATCGTTCAATTTGCTAAGACCTTACTACCACCTCCATTATGTTTGTTTATTTTGAAACGGTATCACACATTTGAACTTAAGTTCGTATCTCTTTTATTTCTTCTTTTTATTTATACAGTTCTCAACTGAAGGTTATACAGTTCTCAACAAAAGCCTACCAAAGCTTCTTGTGATTCCTGTTTGAAAATACATTTTCCGTCGGACATAGCAAACAACGCATTAACAGATCAAGC
This sequence comes from Glyphodes perspectalis, assembly GCA_951394215.1. Lineage (NCBI taxonomy): Eukaryota > Metazoa > Arthropoda > Insecta > Lepidoptera > Crambidae > Glyphodes > Glyphodes perspectalis. Next base: position 11,051,807 of record OX596218.1, on the reverse strand, counting down.
GCATTCCACCGGCGGCGAACACGGTCGTTTATGTTTCCTCAGCGTATTTGTTCGTCGGCGCCGTGTGAGCCTACAAACATTCATAGGTTTGTGGGCTAAACTAAAAACTTTTGACTTTTATTACTTGGTCAATAAACAAGACACCAAAAAAAATCTTGCTGATTTGTTTTTCTGTGTTATATTTGACTAGATTAAACAAATAATGAAAAGACATGCATCGTCCTTACAATAAGCGTATTTTTATCATCTTCATCATAACATCACGCCCGTTATCCCCGAAGGTGTAGGCAGAGTCAAAGGGGCAGCAGTCCCCTTTAACCACATTCAGCCAAAAATAAAACTGGGCTGGGTTAGATAGAGCATTGTGAAAAAGTAGTGACAAGTGGCTAGCTTGTCGCCTACACAATCACATACCCTAAACCCGATATACCATTAGTCGCCTTTTACGACATGCTAGGCAAGAAACACAGTTAGCAAATTCTTTTATAGTTCCAGACCAACACGGGACTTTTTTATGTACACGGGACACGTATTTTTATGTAGATAGGTATTCATCAATGTAACGGCTCTATGTTGTTAATACGCTATAATTGAAAGCAGTAGATAAGTAGATATTACCTAAGTACTTAAGCCGCAGCTTCGTGTTGATGTCTGTCTGAAAATCCATTTTCCGTCGGACATAACAAACAACGCATTAACAGATCAAGCGCATTCCGCTGTAGCATCGGCGGCGAACACTCGGTTGTTCGGCGTATTTGTTCGACGCCGTGTGAGCCTACAAACAAGCGGCGTAGGTGATTACGTCAATTGCGGCCGATTGAGGGAGTTAGCACGTACTATTTATTGTGCATTCGGATTGTAGCCCGAGAGTTTGCTTTGAATGGGTACAGACGAGTGTTTACTAATTAGGCGATTTGCGTGTTCGTGTTGGGTAAAGTAACCGCTCCATGCTTAATTGGGTAACCAATCGGTATTTTAGTATACATGAATGATCACCAGGCATAGCTAATAGGTAATTAAATACATACTTATTCTTTAATTTCTATTTCAGCGAGTCCGAATTACAGCAAAAATTCGCAGCTTACGAAAAACTCTTGTAAAGCTATTTGCTTGCGTCGGAAATTAGCAGTAAGTTTCATAAATTATTTTAACTAAACTAACTAACTAAACCATTTTATTTCATTTGACTATTAATCGACTACTATATCAAATACACATCTTTGAATGCTAACAAATGATGGATGGCACGGTAATTAATAATAAATGGTAAACCCGATCTCTCGTTAAGTCTACATAAAAAATGTCTAAAAACAAAAAAACCGCTTACATACTTTTGTAGAAGTATCAATAAGTACATCGGCAACAAGTAATTCATAATACATATATATTTCTTTAGCGCATCCTGAGTATCCTGTACCTGGGCCGCTGCGTGCCCGCAGCGACTGTACTGTACTACACGACGGGCGTGATCGCGTTCGGCGTGGCGCGCGGGCGCAGTTCCCTAGAAGCCGCTTTGTTCCCGCTCGAGTTCACCACCACTGGGGGACTGGAGCATGTTGGTATTGCTACTGTTAATTTAGTTTACTTCCGAGCAAAACTCGATACATTATCCACGTAAAAGCACATCAAATGGCTTATAGACTTTATGCCCAAACATGAATCAATATTGGCAGTAAAACAGTCACTGTAGCCGAAATAGGCTGTGAGGCACATATACGTAGGTAAATCTATCTATCTATCTATATAAATAAAACAAAGTCGTGTTTGTTACACCACTTATAAGTCGAGAACGGCTGAACCGATTTACGTTGTTTTTGATTTGTTGGATTTGTCTTCGTCCAGAATAACAGAATAACTATTAAAAACAAATTGACGATAAAACAAAATAAAAGCAAAAGTATTTTCTCATATAACGGTGGGATTCGTATCTGTCAATGTTAAATGTCAATCGACAAATCATGAAAATCTCAGAACGGGGCGTTACGAAGTGCGCCGGGTCAGCTAGTACTTATAATAAATCTGAAGAGAGGTAAATTCTGTACATGAAATATATTTTCAAAATAACTATCAGGGGGTGATTAGTGATCGATACTGATGCCAAAAATGCAATCAGTAAAATTTTTGTCTGTCTGTCTGTCTGTCTATCTGTCTGTCTGTCTGTCTGTCTGTATGTTCCTTATAGAAACAAAAACTACTCGACGGATTTTAAAGAAACTTGGTACAATTATTCGTCATACTCCTGGGCAGGTTATAGTATACTTTTCATCACGCTACAATCAATAGGAGCAGAGTAGTGAAGGGAAATGTTGGGAGAACGGGAGAAGTTACTCCATTTTTTAAGCTTCCGTCGTGTGTGCAGCCTTAATGGTTCAAGTTACATAGAAATCATGTATGACGGAAATAGTCTTTATAATATTAACCATAAACGCGGGTGACGCCGCTAGCACAGCTAGTAAATAATAAAATAAATATCAGACTACATCACAAAAATTGATCTGACTCCGAGGTAAGTAGCTTATGCACTTGTGTTACGAATATCAGAATCAACAGTGGTATTACAAATATATACTTAAATATTGGATATTAACACCCAGACACAGAACAAACACAAGTATTCATCAAACGAATGTTTGTCCTGGGTGGGAATCGAACCCACAACTTTTGGCGCATGGGGCACGGTCACTACCGAATGCGCCATCGAGCCAGTCAAGGTAGTATATTCATGTCCATAGTGAACCGTTATCCTTTGACGGTCACGGCCAAGTTTTATGACAATCATAATCACGTTACGACATTTTTTATTGAGCAGGTAATCCGGCGTTGTTTGTTTGCTGCGAACGTTGCCGGTTGTGAAATTGAATTTTATTCTATTAAAATTTATTTCCACAATCAATATTATTTGCTTCGTGTAGGTAATTTAAATTTACTGCATTCATTAAAGAGGGAGAGGAGAGAGAATTCATTAAAAAACCAAATGTACAAGCTTGGCTATGTACAGTCACGAGCAACAATATGTAGCTAATTATACATTGTCACATTTTCAAGAACTTCTACCACTACATGCCATTAATTTGAGACTAATGTTTTTCCTGTTTTGACAGTTTGTTGGTTAGGTGATTTAAGAGACATTGTTGTTCACGTATTTCTAGAATGGTGAAGTTTAGATGTTTTTGAAAATGTGACAGTGTATAGGTACATATCATTGCTCGTGACTGTACCAAGACTCGTTGCATTGTGGCACGAGTTCTTATCCAACGAGCTACCGCCGCACCTTCATATAGTTCCACTCTTATTTTATAATATTATTTTGACACCCACACTAGGCTAGGCCTGTCTCATGAAAATCTAACCAAAGGAAATTGCAGTGAAACATAGAGGCTATTTCAAAAATTATTGTGGTATGACATAAAACACATTTCATCACATATTACATAATGTTAATGTAATGTAAAAAATATAGTAGTAGTAATAAGTAAGGACATCATTACTTTCGTCAATTTTTTTATACAATAAATAGCAAGATATTTCTTTCTTACTGCTCTAATTAACACCATATACTGAACTATAGTTGCAGGATCAAGTTGTGGCCATTGTTTCAGGTGGAAGGCATAGTCCGTATCATCTACGGCCTGTACGTGGAGGGCGCCATGTCACTGCTGGCGTGCGCGCTGGCCGCCCTGCGCGCGCACAGCGTCTCCACCATCCACCACGTGGCTGACAAGCATCGGCTGTTCTCTGTTCATTATACATCTTGAACTAGACTATGCCGCACTTGTATATAGTAATCTTTAAGAAGGCACCTGTGGTATCTTTAAAACATAGGTATTTGTTAACTAAGGGGAATGTGTTACGGCCCGTCACGCTCAGATTGAGGGGAATCATCAGGGTGGGTCAAACACCCGGAGTCCTCGACACGCTAGGCGGACCCTATTATCCTTTGAAAGAGCGTGGTATATAGACTAATTCCCTGGAATTTAGCCCTGGGCATACACGGGATCGGTCTATGCTTCACCTCTGACTGAGTGACTATATCTACAATTCTTGATGTCTACTTCAAGTAGTTTTTTACTATATCAAGAGCGATATATAACTGGTATAACAGGTAACGAAAGAATGCGTCATTTTAAAGTTTAATCTCGGGAAGAAACGAAGAGGTACCTACCCGCGTAGAAGCGAAATAAAAATTAATCTTAATAATTTTTAGATAATAAAACTTGCTTTAGTCTTATTACGTTAAGAAAAGAAATAGGTTTGCAATAAAAGACCAAATGTTATGTAATAATTTGTGTTTTAATTTCCTACAAACTAGTCAACGGCTATGTACAGCTTTCTTTGATTATTTTATTTAGATTAGCAACATCATTAGGGATTGCAATCCAGCGTCATGTGCTGGAGCCGGCAGAGCTAAAATTATGCTAGACTCAGCTGGATTGCTTGATCCAGAATTCCAATCCCTAGTAGGGATTGAAATCCAGCGGTATTGCACCAGCACATGTCGCTGGAACCAGCGCAGCTAAAGTTGTGCCGGGCCCAGCTTGGTTGCTGGACCCAGCATTGCAATGCCTAAACATCATTACAATTTAGTAAACAGAACATCTGTTTTTATTTCAACAATTGTAAAGTCTATTGCAATCAAAAAATTAGCTCGAAAATAACTTAAAACTCAGCTCTGAATACAAATAAAGAAACTAATAGTCGGAAAAAACTAAACACAGATTTTTCTGTATTATCTAAGTGTATCACAGAGTGTACCTACATAATATTATTGATAAAAGAAAATTACAATACAGATGTCACAATGTACCAGCAATGTTCATATTAAATAAAATATCCGAAATAAAAAATTTATATGACAATAAGAAACATTGACATTTAAGCGGAGTAACCCGAGAAAATTTAAGACCTAATTAAAATGGAATTACCTAGCAATTCTGCATATTACCCTTTATAGATAAGCAGCCAGGAAATATGTCGAGTGGTTTCTGTCCTAATGATTAACATTCAAATATCCGTAAGATGCCCGAAATTTAAATTGATGCTTCAACAGACTTGTCAAAATGATACTACTGTTGAGAACAGTAGACAATAGATATTAACACATTCAATCTCATGAAGGCTTATTAGATTCTTACTCCAGTTGGTAAAGTAGACAGGTTGATATTCATACATACTACGAAAACTCAAGCTACGTTGAAGAGAAGTAATCTAATATTTTATCTAATGTGTTACCTGCTCTTAAACGTCGTAGGAAGATAGAAGACAATTTACTCATAGAAACATAATATCACAATGAAATTCTTTCACTGAGAATGTCTCAAATCGGCATTTGACAAAAATACCTAAGAATCGTTTGAGAAGTTCTCAACAAAAAATTCTCAGTTCAGAAACCGACTCAAATATTCCCTGTAACCAATCGAATTAATGAATATCATCAGTTCCCTTTCTTCGAATTCCTGGACTGCCCAATCTACCAATCCAATACACACGAGAAAATGGAGTAAGCTACCTATCCTTTGCTTCTCTTGGACTCCTTCAGGTCGTCGTCCGAAGGCTCGGGCTCCGGTGCCGCCCCCTCGATTGACTTCTTGTCTTTGAGAGCTTCCTTCACAGCGTCCACTAAGTCTTGAGGCTCCGCTATAGATATTTTCTTACCTGCAAACGGTTTCAAAACTACTTCAACAAAATCGTCTTAGGATAAAAATGTTCAAGTCCCACTCTAATCTGTAGAGGAGTCTTGGAACTAGCTTCGGAGAAAGCTCATGTCTACCACTTCAATTTATGTATGATGCTGTAGCTACATTATCGTGAGATTTTTATTTGTGTTGCTGTCTATCTAGGTTTTGAACAGGATAGAACGTCAAACCTTCGCGCTATTGCGATGGTGTCGCCGTAGAGTGAAAGATAGTCGTGACAAGTTCGTTGCGCACACACTGATCCTTTATGAAAGGAAAGATACACATTTAACCTGTTTCTGTTAAGTCACTATTATATACCTTGTACCTTGTAAGTAATAATACTGCAAAACGGTTACTGGAACGATACTAATATTTCTCCTACTCCGAATGCCTTCAAGTATCTACTATAGTTGATCTACTCAATCACTCGCTACCTATTTCGACAATGGGCTATTTTACTAAAAAACATTTTACTGTTTACAGTCCGTAAGTTAGATTTCCAAAATATTGTTTACTATTGATAATTACTATTGAAATATTGACACGTACTTATTGCTTTATCTAATTCTCGAAAAATTACAAAGATACAGCGCATCAAAGATTTGAAATGGGGCGCATTACGCCACATGGACGGTAAAATTTTACGAACTTAGTGACGTCACGCGGTACTACAACGCGCTGTATCTTCATATTAAATTTTAGTGTGCTGAACAAAATAAAAAATACGTAAGCAATATTTTTTGATAATCTCAATAATGGACTACCAATTTTGAGTAAAATAGCCTATTAGACCTATTAATTCAATTTACTAAATTTTTTTGATATTTATTAAAACTGAATATCAACAGGATCTATCCATACTCTATTAATTTATTAAGTAGGCTTCAATTATATATTGAATTTAATAATATTCTACACACAACAAATTAAATATCTTTACTAAAAATACTAAACTAAACTTGAATAATTTAACTCACAAACGTGTATGCTTTCCTCATTATATTGTGTCACCTAAGAGATGAAAAAAACCTATATTAGATAACAATCTTTAATCTAATCTGCACGCTATGTATATTTATGTCGGAGGACTATAGCATGATGGTATAAAGGGATTCCAAACGGGATATAAATAAAACAACAAATTTCGCATCAATACTTCGTATATTGCTTTAAATATTTACATTGTACACGCATTAATATGACCATCATACTATATCCCTTGTTCACTAACACACAATCATATCTGGCAACACTTCACCTTGCACACGCATGTCTAGAGACTATTTGTAAATAAATACAATAATATTTACATAAAAACAATGGATCTGTGTAACAATATCGTTCAATAGTGCCACCACATAAAATAACTATTATTTCGCATTACGATTCTCAACAATTTTTTAAACTATTATAATCTAATAATTAGTTTCTATGAATTACTTTTATAAAGAAGTAAGCTAGTTATACACTTTCATTGCGATTTCGTAATAAATATCGTATACAAATACATGTAATTCATGTTCTAATATGAATGATCAACATTATATTTGTGAGTTTTCGCGGTTTATACATTTTTTTGGTATTTCGTATGTATCTAAACAGAAGTGGTGGCACTCAATATGACCAGAATGAATCTCCAAATGAATTCTACAAATACTACTAGACAAGTGATCAACAACTTTATAATAAATGTTCAAAATATTAGTTCATATCCAATTTATGTCCGTCCAACCATTCACGCTTCGTACAACGGAGGGTTTTGCTCCCTTTGCCTCTTTACAGCTTTCTCGTACCCCAGCGGTTTGTCTACATCCCTAACGTCCCTCTCGTCCCATTGTCGCATTTTCTCTTGCAACTCATATTTATCCGTCGGATGATTTAACATCATTATGACACATATAATGACGGAAAAAAGGAAACCAGTTACAAAAGATGTTCTGTTAGTTCTATAAGTCTCGGCCAGACTTTCTAGAAAGGTCCACGCTTTACTTTTGTCTCTCTCTGAATCCTCGTTATCCCTGTTCAGCCGATGTACCGTTTCGGAACCGTCACTTTTGTTTGTACTACCGCTATTTTTTGGCTTGGCTGCAAAATAAATTGGGTCTTTATCTGCGAATCAGCCACGAGGATTTCTCGTATTAAAATGTCCGGTAGATGGCGTAACATATCATTTGGTAGGAATTACGTGATTGGTTGTCTAGAAGCCAATAAGAATTTCCCGTTTTCTAATACGTATACGTATTTTAATGACTATATTAATATCTTGGAAATCTACAAATGACTATAAAAACAACCAATTACGTAGTTACCAAATTTAACGTCCGCATTACGTAATCTACCAAGATCTACAATAACCGTCTTAATTAATTAAACAAGCAATTTTACCAAAATAATAACTCAGAAAGCCCATTCACGACATTCAGTTTTTTAATTTAGATAATTGAAATATCTACAGTCCTATCTACTAAATACATTTATCGTATTCACCATGAGATTTACATCGCACCAACAACCACAATGGACAAAGCTTAAAAAACACAGGTAAAACAGGTCACGCAGACATGTCATCAAAAGAACAATGTCATAGACATTACAAATGCCAAGTGAAAAAAAAAATCAGTCGAATTGAGAACCTCCTCCTTTTTTTGAAGTCGGTTAATAACTACTTTTGAGACGCACAAATCTAGTATAATATAGATAAAGTCGGAAAATTATACAAAATCCCTCGACTTAAACTAAATAAATTTCAAGAAATGAAAAAATCGTACACAACCTTATTAGTTGCGTTTTACTTTTATTTATGTATATATAAAAATACTTAGAAATACAATTGCTCTGGTTCCCAATCATATACTAGTAAAATCTCTTCTGAACCTCTCTCACAGACTGTAAGACTTACAGACTTGTCTTAAAGTTAAATCAGCTATCAACATCTCAAATAAAACTAAAGTAAAGCATCCTGTCGGATCTAGTTCCTATAACAAATTATCTTTTAGTCAAATAAAAATGTTTCCTACGAATGCATCCATGATCTGTTTTACCTACGCAATGATGATGAACGGTTGTAATGATTTCATCGTTTCTTACCGTCTCTATCGTACGAGACGCCGTGGATCTGCCCCGGAGTGTCTTCCTCAAGCTCCGCGTACGCGTACACCAGGGCTTTTTGTTTCTCGCTCAAAGACTTTGGTACCTACGACATAAAAATACATTATGTAAACTAATTAAAGCGCTCATTTTGCATCGGGGATTAATGAAAGCCGACTTATAAATGCGACGAGAAAAACCTCATGACACTAGTGTCGTTGGTGCGTTAAGCGTAATGTGTAATGATAATGTCCTCCTAACCGATATCGGTCACGGCGGCCAATCTCAACGAGGATTAGCCTGCGCAGGAGATATTGAAGTGCACAAGCGTCTGCGCAAACACAGGAGCACTCTCTATTCCTTCAATCTCAGTCCGGTGAGACGGCAATTCGACATAATCGGATTCCGAAGCACGGGGGTGATTATACCGCCAACTTCCTGACTCCGACTGTTACTGAGTAATTTTGATATTGAAATAACCAGCCACAAATTTTTGGCCCGACCCGGGATCTGAACCAAGAGGTCCGTAGGAGGCGCATGCTACCACTAATACGCAACCAAGTAATAATGATGTAAGTAGAGATTCCGCCATCGACCACCGAATTTCGATCGTTATTTTGTTGATACGTATGATCGATTATATTAAGATATTTATAGTATAGTAGTAAATTGAATACATTTTTTGTTTTAAACTGCTGTGATTGATTATCTACATATAGAAATTAAATAAAGTTTTAAATCATGTTTCAAAAAATAAAACAGACCTGTATTTTGACGTGAACATAGTGATCGCCGTATCCGTGCTGGCTGACGCGCTTCATGCCTTTCCGCGAGAGCCGGACGGTGCTATGGGATGAAGTGCCAGGCATTATCTGAAACAAGTCAATATATTAAAATAGGTAGGTACCTCATTGCCGCTTGGCTGCGAAAGGAAACGATATGATTTCGTTCGCAATTTGTTTTAATTGGAATTTGTACATACATAAATCATTTTAAGGTCAAGCCTACTCTTAAATGCACATCAATTAATTGAACAGGAGGATCATTACATAACATACATAGTTCCAGCTATCTCCTAACTGTGGTAATATATTTTGTAATAAATACTAGACAAGAGAATATGCGCTAACACTTTAAGCACAAGCAGTATACAAATTATATCAGCGAAAGAAACGCAAATACCCAGTATTGGGTCAGAGGGTAGCCTTATTGACTCATGAACAATTTATTTGATAAATAAATAATAAATAAATTGCCCAGACTGACACACCAATTCCCTGAAGTAGTATAGTTGTAGCGGTGGTAGCTCAACGGTAAGGACACGCGCCTCTTAACCGAGGAGTGCGGGATCAAACCCAGGCATGTACCTCTAGATTTTTCAAATCTATGTACATATTTATACCACTAGCTCGACAGTGAGGGAAAACATCGTGATGAAACCTGCAAATTCAAACAACTTTGAATTTGTAACCATGATCCAAAAATTGTCTGGTTCCCCTATCTTAGGGTTACGAAGGTCAGATCGGCAGTCGCTTCAATGTAATTATCAGACTCGCTAAATCCTGGATCATGGTCTAAGCGGACCCCGTCTAAGCACGGGACATAACGCTAGGAAGATGATGACTGACACACCAATTCCCTAGTTCCAAACTAAGCTTATGCTTGTACTATGAATACTTGGCGAACGGATAGACATACTTAAATACGTTTATAAACATCCATGACTCGAGTGCAAACTTCTATGTTCATCACACGAAACATTTGCCCCTAGCGGGATTTGAACCCGCGAATTTGGTTTCGTGGCCAGGGTCTCTGACCATTCGACCAATGGGCCAGTCAATGACTATATTGTACTAACCTGTATTGTATGGTCTTCATACAACCCTTGTATCCGAACAGTACCACCAAGTAGAGCTTGTGATATGGAAATCTGCAAACAAAAATAAAGGGTCTACATGTATTTTTTGTACCAGTAAATAATACTTTGTGTCAATGTGGATTGAAGGAGTATAGTAGATAGGAGTGATCCTAAAGGGTAACACGAACACTTCATACAATGTTCCTTTTGATATTACATAGATTAGTAAGACCGCATGAAGGGCAATTAATTTTTGTTACTCATATTTTTTTTATTTGTTTTTTTCAAAATGATTTGGCACAAGTCATAACAATATCTGTGGTTACAAGGTGTGCTATTCGATTTTTTTACACAAAACTTTTGCCCGAAGCTATGTGCTATTCCGGTCTATAATCTATGTTTGTGAATTGTATCCAGAACCCTTCAGTAATTTTTGACTTGTTTCATTACAAACATACTTATATACAAACCTTTTATGTCTATATAATATTAGTGTAGGTAAGTGTAAGTATGGTAACATAAGAATGTTGAGGAGTTGACATAACAGTGAAGCAGTACTCACAGAGCAGTCAGTATGCACATCAGGGCCGTCCCTCTTGAAGTAGGTAGATTTCTCCACTTTGAAGGTGATAAATATTTCATTGTTGCCAACAGCCATGCGCACTGTCTGTCCATCCTCTACGCCGGCTGGTACAGGTACTGTCACTTTCTTGCGTTGAACCTAGACAACAACATACAATGTTTCATTCCATTCTTTAAGTAAAGAGTCGTGGGTTCAATTCCCACCCAGGACAAACATTTGTATGATGAATACTTGTGTTTGTTTTGTGTTTGGGTGTTAATCTAAGATATTTATGTATATATTTGTAATACCACTTTTGATTCTGATGTCCGTAACATAAGTGCTTAAGCTACTTAGCTCGGAGTGAGATCAAAGTATGTTGTCAGATATTTATTTATATATTCTTCAAGTCTAAGCAGTAATACTTAATTGCTGTACTGCATGTTATATGAAGGCCTAAATTGTAAACTTAATAGATTGCACAAATCAATATATATAATTAACCAAAATAGGCAAAAATGTGTACAAATCAATTTTGCATTTTGAGTTTATATTGACAATATACTGACAGCTCTTTCATTACCACTTCTCACTAACATAACATTGTATATACATTTAATTTCTTATGTATAAAATATGAAACCACTGAGCGAGCAGAGTAAGTAAGTAAGTAATTAATCTGGTACATCAATCTGGAAGGATGGCCCCAAACTATACAGAGCGAATATGGAGTATTAATCATACTCTCCAAGTCCCGCAAACCGAATTACTACTTACAGACTGTCCCTTCCCTTCACACTCAACACAAGGAAATTTAATCAGCATCCTGGTACCATGACAGTGCCGGCAAGTGGACCTCATTACAAATGGACCTGAAAATTAGATAAGATCAGTGTAATAATATATTTGAACTTTATTAAACACATGTAATAAATTTTTTATCCTACTTAAAAGACAAAAAAGGTAATGGCAATATATTTTTTTAAATAACCAGTTAATTTTTGTTACAATGTAATGATATTGATCATAATATTTATTCTTTAATAATGTTGTATATAGTATGGCGTGAAATTTAGTTAGTTTTATATATTGAGTTCCCAAAATTTTGTTTAGGAGATAATTTCTAGGGCTATTACATCAAGGAAAATGGAAACTAACCTCTAGAGAAAGTTTCCATACCAGTACCATTGCAGTATGTGCACTTAATGGCTTTGGTACCAGGCTCACAGCGGGAGCCGGCGCACTTTGGGCATGTGTCCACAATGTTCACATTGATGTCTTTGTTCACTCCTCGAGCTGCCTCAGTAAATCGCAGGTTGACAATCACCTGAAATTACCAATTTACTTTAAATACATTATACTGTACACAATTATTTATTTCCTACATGAAAATCTATCAAGTAGACAACTACACAAATCTTGTTCAAATACTAAGTATCTCCAATGATAAACTACTTAACCATAGATAAACTAAATTATCTAAATTAATTTAGGGATTGTATTCCCCACCTTACCCTAATTCAAATAATCTCCTAAAAAACCCACTAACTTAGTTACTAAAGAGTAAAGGAGGAGAATGAAAGATTCTAAGGGCAAATATGAAATATTAAGTATTAAAAGTTATTGTTTGTTGTTACAAAACCAACATATAGGCCAAGTTTCCCACCTCTTGAGCAGCACCAAAACCAAACTGACTCTCAGCAAAGTCACTGAACGCATCGCTTTTGAACCCAGCATCGCCAAATATTTTCCGGAACAGTTCCTCTGGATCTATGGTAGACTTGTACTGCCACTGATGGGTGAACCCATCTGCGCCTCCCGGGCCACCACCCATGCCCATTTGTTCCGACGTCGTGCCATAAGTATCATACTGTTTACGCTTATTTTCGTCTGAGAGAATCTGAAAGTTTAGTACATTAGTTGTTCATGTGTTTCTTTTGTCTGCAATTGAACATGTATGAACACTTTTTGTTGGTGATATACTTGTAAAATATCAAAGTTAACATGCACAAATTGATACTATTGTTAAAAAATTTACCTCATAAGCTTCCGAAACTTCTTGAAACTTCTTCGGAGCCTCAGGGTCGGATTTGTTGGCGTCCGGATGATATTTTTTTGCAAGCTGATAGTATGCTTTCTTGATATCTTTGGCGGAAGCATTTTTAGCTACACCAAGAACTTTATAATAATCAGCTCGTGCATTCAAACCGCGTGAAGTGTGAATAAACCGATAGTTTTGGGCCGACACATCTGAAAATACGTAGAGGTTAGGTTGAAAAAATCCTTGAAAACAACATCAGTACAAGTTGAATAGAAATAATATATAAAAACAAATATCACAAATACGTAGAGCAATCAAGTAGATTTTTTTATTTATCAATTTAAGCCCAGATGATGTAATGAAAGCATGTAAAACTTACACTTAAAATTTTTACGACCTAAAACTGTGCCCGATATAGCGGCGGCCCCTGTGTAATTACCACAATAATTACTACACTTATGTAAAAATCGGCATGGGGTTCTAGATATATTACTAGAAATTACTGCGCTAATAGTTTTCGGGTTCAAAAATCCTAGAATACTCCGGGTAGGAGCCATCTTGAACGAAAATGACATGACTGACACAAGTGACAACACTGTCAGCATTGACAGTGAAGTGAACGATAGGGAGTTACAGATTAAAAATAAAATGATATCGAATAAAAACCAACATATGAATTAATATGTACAATTATTTGAATATTTGAATAAAAGTAATATTCCATGTAAAAAAAAACAAATCTTTTGTTCTCCATTTAATCATATATATATACTTAATCTATACTTATAATAAATCTGTAGAGAGGTCAATTCTGTACATGAAATATATTTTCAAAATAACTATCAGGGGGTGATTAGTGATCGATACTGATGCCAAAAATGCAATCAGTAAAATTTTTGTCTGTCTGTCTGTCTGTCTGTCTGTCTGTCTGTATGTTCCTTATAGAAACAAAAACTACTCGACGGATTTTAACGAAACTTGGTACAATTATTCTTCATACTCCTGGGCAGGTTATAGTATACTTTTCATCACGCTACAATCAATATGAGCAGAGTAGTGAAGGGAAATGTTGGGAAAACGGGAGAAGTTACTCCATTTTTTAAGCTTCCATCGCGTGTGCAGTCTTAATGGTTAAAGTTACATAGAAATCATGTATGACGGTAATAATCTTTATAATATTAACCATAAACGCGGGTGACACCGCTGGCACAGCTAGTTCTAAATAATACCATTCCACTTTCAAATCAATAATTGTGACATGGGTTTTTTAAAAGAATTGATTTTTAAAACTATTCATTATATTCATAATTTTTAATACTTACCTCAGACGTTAAGGCTGCCTGTCTACCGGAGCGGAACCAGGTAACAGAGCCTTGAGCGAGTCAAAAATCGACCAATAGAAAATGTCCACTAAAGAGGAGCGGAGATTTTGTGCAATCCTATTGGTTAATATTTATCCGTTTCGCCGCTCCGCTGCCCCGCTCCATTGGTGGTGGACAGGTGGCCTTAAGAGGAAACCCTTCAATATTATTAAAATACTAGAAGCGCCCCGCGGTTTCACCCGCATAGTTTCCGTTCCCGTTCCTCAAGGAATACGGGGAAAAATATAGCCTTTGTTACTCGCTGATAAAGTGGTTTTCCATTGGTGAAATAATTATTCAAATCGGTCTAGTAGTTTCGGAGCCTATTTGGTGCAAACAAATAAACAAACAATAAAATCTTTCGTCTTTATAATATTAGTAGATAGTAGATATTTATAATATTATTTTATTCAGAAAGTAAATTGTGTTGTAAACCCTAACTAACTGTATTGTAAAACCCTAACTAACTATCAGCTCATAAATCAGAAAAATTATCATTGCATTTGTAGATAATTGACATGATATTGTCAATATTCTTATTTTGTAGTCATAATCGATTATCGATCATCGATTATGTTATGTTAGGTTTGATATGAATAAATTGTAATAAAACAAATCGATGACAGTTGAAGCGACAATCGGGCAACATTATTTTCCGGGGCAACGGTAGGCAAGATGATTTATAAACAAAAATGAGCTTACAAAATGCCAATTTTCTATTTAAATTTTGAGATAAAAGTTTAATAAAATAGCAATTATCTGTATTGAGTGAGAGTGTACATAATTTATCAAATAGAAACTTTAGCGACCATGGCTTCAATAAACGTTCGTGATCAGAAGATTGAGCAGCAAGTGAGTTTTCGTTTAGTACTGAATTAAGCGAGAAAACCCCTTATTTTGTGACTGCCCCAGTAAATTAAGTGCAATTTTATATTAATGAAGTGCTTTTGCTGTAGCGCCAATTGATGGAGCAGAAGATGAAGCAGAAAAGACAAAATTCCGGAATGGTACAAGCCAACGATCTCAGGGTCGGTTCTGCTAAACGTCCCATATCTGGAAGTCGTTCTAGAGAACTTCATGGTAAGTATCTATTAAATATAAGCTAACTAAATAAAGTACTCCTGTCAGATAATATTTCATGTTTCTTTTTTTTTCTGCATGGTTAATGTTGTAAGTGCATTTAATTTTTTTATGCGCATTTTATTTTTATAACAGGCTATGATGGTCCGATGCAATTTCTTATGTCGCCCGTGAACCCAGACCAAGTTATCCCGCTCCAAACCAATAGAATATCAACTTATGATGGTAAGTACTGCTATTGATGTTTTGTAGAACTAAGCTTTTTTGTTTTCTCTCCTTTGGAATGTTATTTAGCATGTTTGCTCCTATTATTATAATAGTGCCGTCTGCGTAACAATACTTTAACATATTTGAGGACAGAAATCAATAGATTCAATGGGTCAATAGGTAATCAATCAAATTGAAATAGACATGTTTGTATTGTTGAATTGATGTATTATTACTAGGCTATTTCTACTGATGTAATGCAAACAAAGTCATAGTTTATGCTGAATTGTGAATGTATGTGAAAAATACCATCATTACTATTAAAAAATGTGTATAACTAAAGAATTAAATTATGCCTGATGCGAAAAATATTTTTAATTTTTAATGATGTATTAACATGATGTTTACAACTGAAGTGGTCTGTTTTTGTTATAGTTTGATAACAGCTTTCTATGTCAAGCATGACTAATGAAAAAGAACAATGTAACATTGATAGTCATTCCAATAGCTCGTTGGGGTTATTCAAACTACCTTTTTTCTTATCTTTCTTATCTTGGTAAAATATCTTCTGTCTGGCCTTACGGTTATATATGTTAAAAATATATCTATTCTAAGACTCATAAATAATAGAAAGTAAAGTTATATAATTCTTGAACATTCTAGTCTACCTATACATTTAAGTACCTACCTATTGGTCATTCATCATAATTTTTAATGTTAATTCATATTCTGACTAACATCAAACAAACAGGTATTATTTGAGAAAAACTTTGTATCTTGTAGTATGTGAACCACAATGCAACATAACATTGTGGTTTTCATTATTACAATGATTCATATTGTGGCTCACTCCATTGTTAAACAATAGGGCTTCAGGTTATGATATCATTTTCCATACAAATATTTTATAAATTTGTTACCTACTGTTTAGGTAGGTATATGACCTTCACATCTTGAAAATGGTTAAATAGTATAACAATAAAAAAAATTAGGTACATCTTTCCTCATTTGGCGATATTTTAAATGATCTAGGCACTAGCACCATCATTATGGCAATGTGAACAAAATGTGGATTCCAGTGGACAAAACTGCTAAGATTTTACACCAAACCATCCAAATAAACCTTAGTATGGCAAAAGAAGCAATGGAAGATAGTTAAAGGCAATGTTGCAATGTACCAACAGAATTGGACTTTGGACTGGCCCGTTGGTCGAGTGGTTAGAGACCCTGGCCACGGAACCAAGGGTCACGGGTTCGAATCCCGCTAGGGGCAAATGTTTCGTGTGATGAACATGGGCATTTGTACTCGAGTCATGGATGTTTATAAAACGTATATAAGTACGTCTATCCGTTCACCTAGTATCCATAGTACAAGCATAAGCTTAGTTTGGAACGAGGGAATTGGTGTGTCAGTCTGAGAATTTATTATTATTATATTATTATTATAATTTTATCTGTAAGGATTATATAGAAAATGTTACTGTCTTGCGTCCACACTGATTAAACTGATACTAGACTCCAAACCTTTATCTAGTGCCATACTAAACTACGTAAATATATTCGGGCGTTGCAACAAGGCTTGCAAAATATAAGATTAGTATTTTTTATTTTTTGGATCAGGAATGATAATTGATTACTCCTCAAAATTCAAGTAGAGTGATATTATATGGAATATTGCATCATAGGATGCGAACAACAGCAAAATAGCCATTAGAACAACCCAACATCGGCTCTCTCTGCCTACCCCGCTCGGGAAGTGGCGTGAAGTTTAGTTAGTTAGTTGGAACAACCTCTGATTAAGGCTCCTTGGCTGAATAATTGCGTTTGTTTGAATATTCTATACACAACAGAAGCGCAACTTCGGTGGCACCTAAATTAATATTAATGAGGGCACTAAGGATTACATTTTCTATTTTATCGGAGCCTCCCCTAAGCATTCAAAGCTTGTTCCCCAAAGGTATTGTGTCTCAACGTTCCGTGTAGAAACTGCGTGATTTCTTTCGCGTGGACCCCTCAGCGTAGTTTTACAGCCGGAGATCACGCGATCTAGCACAGCCTATGGTAATATCGATATTACCTAATACTTATGTACTCTCTATTACATATTCTATTCTATGTGTGAGTCTTGTTACGATAATAGAGCTCGATTAAATATCGTAAATAGAGCGTAACAAACGCACGTTATCGTTATATTTCGAATTGAGGGCCTGTATACATAATTAATATTTAAATGATTTAACACTACTATTATAATGTAGGTAAGTAATTAATTATTATATCATTGTAGTTTGTTGGTATTTACACTTGACGAGCCTGAACATATGTACCTACTCGTACCATAAACATAATTGTAATTTATTTAACAAAAACAACAAACAAATTTTTAATAATAATGAAGTACGTTTCGTTGCAAAACCCACCGCTTCATACAGCTTGGACGCATTCGCCGTAACTAAATACCTTAAATAAGTCGCTTCAATGTAATTACCAGACTCGCTTAATCCCGGATCATGGTCTAAGCGGACCCCGCCTAAGCACGGGATATAACGCTAGTTGTGTAAAGGCACCAGGCATACCGATGCCTTGGTGAATATGGTATAGTATCTTTCTGCACAAATAATATAACAAACATCAAAACATTTACAAATTGATATTTAAATAATATAAACCCTACGTACACTTCACTTTGTTAATCGATACATTATTGTTCTCTCTCTACGATAACATGAACTTTGTTCTAACGTACTTAAACACATATTTTTATCGTATATTTTTATAAAGGAGGTCAAGCTAATAAGGATATTATTGACTACATTATTGTCCTTCGACACCTAGCAAAGGTTATAAATTATATAAAAATGTGTTACTCTGTCCGATGTTGCTCTGAGACTACAAAAAGAATGTGCCTACTGTGTTTCTTGCCTAGCACGTCGTAAAAGGCGACTAATGGCATATGGGGTTGTGTCACTAGTCACTACTTTTTCACAATTTTCCATCTAACCCAGCCCAGTTTTGTTTTTGGCTGAATGTGGTTAAAGGGGCCTGCTGCCCCTTTGACTCTGGCTTCCCCTTCGGGGGTTATAGGCGTGATACTACGTACTCTGTATGGTTATTCTCTCTTGACACCTAAGTGCCTGAACCAATATTAACGAAATTAGATGAACTCAAAGTTTTATAAAGTTCCCTACATTTTATCCCGATTTTTTAAATAGTTCCTATGAAACAGTGTTGGGTATAAATATGTATAAATAAGAGGTGACTGAACGATTGAACGCGTTTGCGAAAATGCGGGTAACAGTAAAGCAAATTTTATCTACGCAAAGAGCGATGGTAGCTCAATGGTAAGGACACGCGCCTCTTAACCGAGGAATGCGGTTTCAAACCCCGGCACGTACCACTGGATTTTTCAAATCTATGTACGTATTTATACCATAAGCTCGACGGTGAGGGAAAACATCGTAATGAAACCTGCAAATTCAAACAACTTTGAATTTGTAACCATGATCCAAAGAATTGTCTGGTTCCCCTACCTTAGGGTTACGAAGGTCAGATCGGCAGTCGCTTCAATGTAATTACCAGACTCGCTAAATCCTGGATCATGGTCTAAGCGGACCTCGTCTAAGCACGGGACATAACGCTAGGAAGATTATGTATATTGTATTGTATACTAGCTGTCCAGGTGCATTTCGTATCGTCCCGTTCTCGGATTTTCTTTTATTACTAGATGAAAACCCGGCTTCGCTCGGGTAAAATGTGATAATACACATGTAGGTAGATATTTCTGTAGTTATCGGTTCTCAAGGAATATTATAGGCAAAGCAAGGCATTGTTATCGATACTATTGCTTATGCCCAACTATCGATAGTCTATCGATAGGACTATCGAGCGGCAACACTACTTATCATCCTTTCGTGCATCGATTCATCATTATTCATTTATTATTAAGGGCATCGTTCATTGTGTTTAATAAATATAGTTGATTAAAACTGCAAAAGTTCTTACGAAAATAATTTTAATTTTAAATCAACTTTCAAAATAAACTAACTAAATTAACAAAACAAATAGCTTTTATGGTTTATTTTCTGTAAACCTCTCTGTTTTAAGCACTCAGGCTTTTTCTTAACTTTGCTAGGTAGGTTTGGTTTATTACTTGGCTTACTATTATTTAAAAAAAAAGATCTTTTCTCTCTGTTATACAAACTGGCTAAATCAATAATGATGTTGAGAAACCAAGTAAAACCATTGCAATTTTTCAATGATTACTCATCCGAGAAGTTGGCAAAGGTACTTATTATGAAAATCATAAATATTCTCTATTTCCACAGGTTAATTATCATAAAATGTTTCTATATACAACATTTTTTCACATCCATTTTATGAAATACTTACGATTTTCGGCATGATATCCATTTAGTTATTATATCCATTTAGCTATTATGATATATATTTAGTGATTTACTTTGTATATCCATCATCTTCCTAGCGTTATGTCCCGTTCTTAGACGGGGTCCGCTTAGACCATGATCCAGGATTTAGCGAGTCTGGTAATTACATTGAAGCGACTGCCGATCTGACCTTCGTAACCCTAAGATAGGGGAACCAGACAATTTTTAGATCATGGTTACAAATTCAAAGTTGTTTGAATTTGCAGGTTTCATCACGATGTTTTCCCTCACCGTCGAGCTAGTGGTATAAATATGTACATAGATTTGAAAAATCTAGAGGTACATGCCCGGGTTTGAACCCGCACTCCTCGGTTAAGAGGCGCGTGTCCTTACCATTGAGCTACCACCGCTCCTTACTTGTATATCCATACAAAGTAAATCATAAATCATATGCAAAACTAAATGGATACTGAAACATGTAGAATAACATTCGGAAAGAACTTCAACTTAAAAAGTTTAAGGTTACGGACAGTATTATTTATTTAATGTTTTGGCAATTGGCCAATCTCAGGTTTTAAGAAAAAACACTTAACCAGAGTACCTACGTTAATAGCTAAAACGGAACGTATGTACTCAAAATGTCATCCGGTGTGAGTGACGTTTATGAATATGGCGACTGCGATTTGTCTGTCAGCACCATTAGAATTTAACAAAATACTCGACAAACGAAATTTTGCGGATATATGTTGCCGACTCGAAATTTTTATTTTTTTATGTTTTATTATTCAAGTAAGGTTTCGATCGAGTCTACCGTACCCCTGCACGAAATTATTAATATAGATTTTCCTCGCAATGTTTCTATATTTTCTTACCGTATAAACCTTCCCTATAAGATTACCAATATATTAAGACCAAAATCAGCCAAATCGGCCTGCCGTTCTCCAGTTTTAGCGAGACTAACGAACAGCGATAATAATAAGTATGATCCAAATAGTTTGATTTCTCTATCAAGGATTACAAAGGCCAGATAGGTAGTCGCTTAAATTTAATAACCAAGCTTGCTAAATCCAGGATTCTTAGGTGGACTCTTCCTAAGCAGCGGACACGAGCTAGGGAGGTGATCAGATATCATCATATCATAACAAGCACCATGTCAAATACCTGTTTCATCAAAAAATACTTGTCTCATTGCGGGAATCGATCCCACACCCCTTGCGTTCTACGCATATTCGGGGCGAAATGTACCAACGGGGTTTTCAGGTGGTATTTGTTAAATTGTCTCTTTAATCTGCTTACAGATTTAGGTAATCAGATAGAAGTGTTGACCGTGGGCGACGGGTCGGGCAGCGGCGAGGAGGAGGAGGAGAGCGTGCCGGTGTGCAGCATGGGCCGTGACGTCAGCACCGACGACGTGTGCGCCGACGCGGCCGTCGCGCCGATGCAGCCGCGCGCCGCGCGCCGGGACTTGTCGCCGAGCCAGGTTAGACCTACGCAAGAGTTGCCAGCTGTTGAGACCGTTGATGTTTAGATAGACAAATAAATGTGACTGGACGATGAGGAAAGGTGATGGGACGTGACGTCAACATCAATGCAGCCTCGCGCCGCCGGGACCTGTCGTCGAGCCAAGTTAGTTCTGCTCAAGAGTTACTAGATATCTAGACTGGCGTTTGTTAAGGTAGTAGTAGTAGATAGAAGAACGTGGGCGACGAGAAGAGCGTGACTGTGCCTGGCTCGCGGTACCTATCGCCGTGCCAGGTCGGTGGCGCTCAGTTGAAAGCTGGCTAGACCGTTATTTGTTTAGGTAATCATATATGTATACGTGACGAAGCTGGGCCATGAGAGCGCGTGTAGCATGGGGCGTGACTTCAGCACCGAACCAATGCAGGCGCGCGCCGTGCGCCGGGACCTGTCGCTGAGCCAGGCCCGCTCAGAGTCCGCTGCCATATTCGTTAACTTTTTTTTTTGTCGCGGGGAAATGCATTCATTACGCACTGTCACCCTTGCCGGGGGGTAGGGTGGTGTGTGGGACTCCCGGGGACCTCTGGAATTGGAGGTCCCTGCTCTGGCCATGTACCCACTAAAACCTCCTGGTACCCCTCATCGCTCGAGTGGAGGGACGTCATGGGTATGGTTGAACCTTACCATAGCGCCCTCCAGCGACCGTCCCGCCCTACACGGCGGGCACCACATGCCCATTTAAAAAAATTAACTTTAGAGCAATTCAACTTACTCTCCAGTTTGCAAAGACATTGAATCCTAGCTGGCTGCAATCGCTAAAATACGCGTCATCTGAGGCCCGTATGACACTCATAATCTCTAGAACGGGGTTAAACTGTTTCAATCACACATAAAGTAAAGCACATACTAGATAATTTATTCCATAGTCATGAGTTGTACATTTTTAACCACAACAGCCTAATTAACGGTAAGTATGTATAAAACACGTCACGCCTCAATGCGTGATCTATCGCTGACGTAAAGACTTCTTGCGTGACTGGATTCACGTAAATAAGAGGAATTACCATTTATCCACTATGTCAAGTATGTGTTAGTTTAGTGACGTAACGTGGTTTCTATTTTTACCATTTTTTCCGGAAGAGCGAGAGAACTCTGCTTTGTACTTTTACTCTGGTGCAGATATAATTTAATTCAAAACAAATCTACTGGAAGTGATTATTTTTGAGTTATCTCAAATTTTACAAAAATGTTCATGGACACGGGCAATCCGCTGCCATATTACCCTACACTAATAATCCTAGTAACTTATGACAGTGATTCCCATTCTCCGAGGGTGTCCCATGTTGGTCTACGACTTATAGGAAATACCCTCTGTGTTCCTTACAAAGGAATGTTATAAAAGACGACTTAAAATGTAATGTATTGTAATAGTGTAGGCGACGAGCTAACCAATTATTACTACTTTTCCACAAGTTTTCATCTAAGTAAGAGTAAACTAAGATAAGCCTACTGCCCTGTGGACTATACGGGACCTAACCGTTAGGGAATTACGGGCGTGATGATGTATATGAGATTGAGGAAAAACATAGAATAACAAACATGACGTTTAATATAATAGTGTTGGATACCAGGATATTACCGTATTAAGTCCCAGTCTTCCTGATATCTCTCAGCTAGTAGGTATAGTGTCAGAGCAGTTATGGAAGAAATAGTGGTTTCTAATAGAGCCAGTGGATTTGGCAGTACCATTAGACGGAAGCGTATAAGTGTGACTCAAAGAATTGAACCAGCGTCTTCAGTAAGTATGAAAATGCTTATGATCTCATTAAAAATGATTCGTTGCTTGAGGTTTTTCCGTTTTCATTTATAATCTAGACTAGAATTAACCGATGAATCTGCATTTGTTTTGCGGTTTTGCTTATCCTTAAGAAAGATCGTCACAATAAATGCGTCTGGTAAAAAAGACCATTTATGTATTTACTACGCAATAATACTATAAGAAAGAGGTAGTTGCCTAACTTAATAATTTAATAATAGCTCCTCTACTACATCGATCCGATAACTTTTCGTCACTGAGGTGGATGGGATACACCCTATTGCCTTCATAAAAAATATCCACTAATTCTCAAAGTGAAAAGCAGACGATTAATTTGCAAACTGTATAAAAACAAAATTCATTAACCATCGCTCCTTTTTCTAGACTGCAGAGATCGAGGGGTCTGTGGAGGGTGCCGTGGAGACGTTCGTAGTGACCCCAGCTAAGCACGGCACCCTGTACAAGTGCCGCATAGCCCGGGATCGTAAGGGCATGGACCGGGGCCTCTACCCGACGTACTTCCTGCATCTGGAGAAGGATTATGGGAAGAAGGTGTTCCTGTTAGCTGGTGAGTTGTCAACATAGCTAGTAGCTACGTCATCATGTTAACGTTTCACCCGACATGGATCATATTCTAAATTGATTAGAAAATCGGAATCTGTTTAGAATATAATGCTAGACGCGTCTGGTTAGTGATCTATCTCTTAGACGGGGCTACTAAACAATTTGGATCATGGTTACTCATCCGAAGTTATTTTAATGTCCAAGCTTTTCCCCGATATTTTCCTTCACCGTCGAGCTAGCCTGGGTTTGTACCAATATGCCTAGCGTGTGGGGTGCATTTCGTTACCATTGAGTGTCCTAATGCATGTCATCACCCCTGTGCATATACATTTGCATATCACAGTATATCGGAAGTTGCCTAATTTCAATATATGCCATAAAAACAGACATCACAAACATTGATCTGATTCCGAATTAAGTAGCTTAAGCACTTGTGCTATGGATATCATCAACAAGCCGTAGGTGCTGATTTGTTGCAAATAACTATAGTTTATTTGCAACAAATTAGCCATGTTACTATATATAGTAAAACTTTAAACGAACAGATCAAATTTCCAATATTATCTTTGTATAAAGAGTACATATACGCAAGGTTCAAATGCACGAGTAAACGCTCAAGCTGGTGACATCATAGGCGACACTGTCTTGTTTGTTTATTTGACATATATACTAATATTATAAAGAGGAAAGATTTGTATTTTTGTGTGTGTGTATGTTTGTAATTAATAAATTCAAAAACTACTATGCCGTTTTCAAATCTTTCACCATTGGAAAGCTATATATTATCCGGAAGTAACATAGGCTATATTTTATCCCCATACTAGCTGCCCAGCGCACTTCGTCTCGTCCCGTTCTCGGATTTTCTTTTATTATTTTCCTCGCAATGTTTCCATATTTTCTTACCGTATAAACCTTCCCTAGAAGACTACCAATATTTTAAAACCAAAATCTGCTAAAATCGGTCCAGCCGTTCTCCAGTTTTAGCGAGACTAACGAACAGCAATTCATTTTTATATATAAGATTCCCACGGGAACGGGAACGGGTGAATCTGCGGGGCGCTGCTAGTATGAAATATTTTAAGTTTAGGTAGCAAAATAAGCGCTTGAAATACCAAAACGACAATTTAATACAAAAACTAGTTGACCGGTTTCGCATATTCGGTGATTTTTTTTTTACCTATAATTTCATTGCCACATTCTCGCTAGTTAATTTCTCTAAACATTCCGATATCCACAACGTAGTATGTATGCCAAAGTCGTTAGGGGCCATCCATAAAGTACGTCACACGTAAAGGGGGTGGAGGGGGGTATACAAAGTGCGACATGGTGTGACAAGGGGTGGGAGGGGGGATCCTAAGTTTCGTGATATCACATTTAAAAATCTAATCTTCTTCTATCTTCTATATCTATATCTATATTCTATATACATATATAAAAATTAATTGCTGTTCGTTAGTCTCGTTAAAACTCAAAAACGGCTGGGCCGATTTTGCTGATTTTAGTTTTAAAATATTTATAATCTTCCAGGGAAGGTTTGTATGGTAAGAAAATATAGAAACATTGCGAGGAAATTAATAAATCCGATAACGAGGCGTCACGAAATGCACCAGGTCAGCTACTTGATAATAAAACACAATACCCAGGTCTAATACATTAGGCTTACTTGCGTATTTTTCCTGCTTTGATATACAAATATACAAAATGGAGATAAATCATATTACCATAAACGCGAGTGAAACCGCGGGCATAGCTAGCACTTATATCATAATATTTTTTAGATGTAAAATTGCAAAATATGGTGATGTCTCACTAGATAGGAGGTCTCATAGATGTGTCCAGCTGTGACAAAGACGGGGAGAGGGCTAAAAAAATCATAAAATTCGTGTGACGTACGTTATGGATGGCCCCTTAGTACGTTGAACCCAATCGGTAATTCGCCAGGCAGGTGAGACTGTGACCTCATTGTCAACGTCACCGGTCGCTATGGTGACTGTTTAGATGTAAACAATGAATCATGTTGACCTGACTTGGTTTAATTTGAAATTAAGTTTGTGTGAATTCGAGGTTTTGAATGACATGACTTATGACTGAATACACAAAATTATAGTATGAATAATAGTATATGTCATCAGTTGCAATGAGAATGGGCACGCCTAAAGAACATTGAGAAAGAACGTAGGTCACTTTTTATTTCGGAAATATTAAAATGTTCTACAAGCCACAATAGAGTGCCTGTAATAGACTGAATTTAACTCGGACAAAAGCTAATATTACCAGTAAATATAGATTTTTTTGGCGAAACGTAGTTAAAGGAATTTACTGCTTCTTAGGCTCTGCCTACCCCTTTGGGGTTGTGGGTGTAATGATATGTCGTTTTTTTTTTTTAATACTATGCTGTGCTACGCGAACCTGTCTAACAGACTGTTGGGTTGATCGAGTGGTCAGAGAACCTGGCCACGAAACCAAGTGTCGCAGGTTCGAATCCCGCTAGGGGCAAAGTTTCGTGTGATGAACATGGACATTTGTACTCTAGTCATGGATGTTTATAAACGTTTTCATTCACTATGTCAATCCGTTAACTTAGTATCCATAGCACAAGCATACATGCTTAGTTTGGAACTAGAGAATTGGTGTGTCAGTCTAAATAATTATATTTTTGTTAATTTACTAATTAATGTTGCCCTTCAGCCCGCAAGCGCAAGAAGTCGGCGACGTCGAACTACCTGATCTCGACGGACCCGACGGAGCTGACGCGCACGGCGGACAGCTTCGCGGGCAAGCTGCGCTCCAACCTGCTGGGCACCGCCTTCACCGTCTACGACAGCGGCAAGGCGTGGCGCAAGCACGACCACGCGCGCACGCGCCGCGAGCTCGCCGCCGTCGTCTATGTGAGTCGCCAATGCTAATTTAATATATAAAAAAATATCAAACTAAATCACATACGTTGATTTGACTTCAAGGTAAGTAGCTTAAGCACTTGTGTTACAGATATCAGAAGCAACATTGGTATGTATTACGAATATATACTTAAATATGGATAATAACACCCAGATACGGAACAATCACAAGTATTCATCATACACGATTGAAAAACTTCATATCTTACTTTACTCAAATTTTAGAATACTCTATTAACAACTCTACAATCAAATTATTTTACGCCTACTCATAGTCCCGACATCAACTTTCAGGACACAAATGTCCTCGGCTTCAAAGGCCCGCGTAAGATGACCGTCATCCTGCCAGGCATGACGCCGGACAGACAACGAGTCACCATAGCGCCGCAAGACGACAGCGAAACCCTCCTGGAGCGGTGGAAGGGTCAGAACCTGGATGACATTGTAGTGCTCCACAATAAGACCCCAGTATGGAACGATGAGACCCAGTCTTACGTCCTCAACTTCCACGGACGGGTCACCCAAGCCAGCGTCAAGAACTTCCAGATTGTTCACGACTCGGAACCGGATTATGTGGTGATGCAGTTCGGTCGGATATCCGAAGACGTGTTCACTATGGACTTCAGGTATCCGCTGTGCGCGCTGCAAGCGCTCGGTATTGCGCTCAGCTCGTTTGACAGCAAGCTCGCTTGTGAGTAAGTGTTGTGTCGGTGTTTGTAACGAATTTATCTGTAGACGTCTGGGCTGGGGTGGAAGGGTGTAGTGGCTGAATGTTGGAAAGTATTTGTGGTGGCTAACGACTGGTTAGATCGCTTGCTTGTTTTGAAAAGCTAAAGAGAAGTTCTTGTTATGGCGATAAAAGCGTATAAGTATGAACTAGCTTTTACCCCTTGTTTCGCTCACGACACGTGGATTTCGCAAACCACATCATTGTAGTTGTATGACTAGTACCTAGTTGAATTTCTCTTCTGTAGGGACAGTACCTTTTTCAAGATGAATAAAGAGAGAACCTTACATTATTTTCTGTGTCTTTGGCAAGGTGAATGCAAAAGAGCTTTAGAAAAGACTTTCTCGTCTGCCATTATCGCCATTAAAAGACCTTTTCGTAACTAAGACAGATAAAGTTTACGCTTTCTTAAAACAAAGAAAAGCTCTACAAATATTCTCAACGAGGATTGCAAGCGATCGCACGGTCTAGTCACAATTACGTAACCTATAGTATTGTTTTGTAATCTGACAACACTCTGTCATCCCAGCTCAAGCTAGTATCACTTGAGATATAGATCAATGTGTTTTGAAACAACGCGAACAATTTTGTTTGGTGCTTGCCGTGACTTAGGTTGTGTTTACAATGTTTGTCTCTCATCGACGCCTCAGTGATCGACCTTTTAGTATTAGTTGCGGCTTGGTGTACTGGATCTTTTTGTTTTACGTTAGACTGCTTTAAATGTTGAAATTATGAAAGAGAAATTATTTAAATTGAGTAACGCTTAGGCCTTAGTCTACGATTCGCTCAATATGTTGTGTGTATTCTTCGGAAAGCATTATACAGTTTTATGTTGTAATATTTTTAAAAATATTGAGTCCAACCAACTTCTTCTAGAGTCGTTAACTTGTATCGCTAATTTGTGTTCTTCATTCCTTCCCTTCTTTTTTGAAATTAGCCAAAATATAGCCTATGTTACCCGGACCATAATAACGAAACGATCTGGTATCCAAGCCCTAATATTTATTATAGTTGCGTTAGCTCAACATTGTTTGTGGTCCAAGAACTTAGGCAAAGGAATTGCTCACAATTGCTGCCTTATTCTTGGTTTTCTTCAGTCGGCTAGTACCTGAATGTTGACCGTAAGCATTTATAGTATTTCCAGATCTGTTTGTACTATTGTGAAAGCTGCTCTCTACAACAAATAGTTTTGCAGTAATTATGAAAGGTTTTCGAAATAGATCTAAGTGTAGAGGTCTAATCGCTGCTAGATAGATTTTTTTTATTAATTTAGCCAACATTCATTAATGTCTAATATGTGAAAAGGGTTATGCATTGTTGCATATTTACCCAGATATCCTGGTCATCCCTGAAAAGTACTTTACGTGTACGTACTATTGTAATACACAGACGCACAATAAAAATATTGTATTAATGTTTTCAATAATATTATTGAATGTTTTTGTTTTACTATCTAATTCAATTGCACAAATATATCTTGTTTTAGTGCGCTAGTAATGTTTACAAATAGACGTTTTTTGTAGTTATGCTCAGGCGTCTATGGATTTGTTGCACAATTATTTTTTTGCAAATTATTATTCAGATCTTCTATGTTAACATGTTAAAATTCGACAAGACTTGCTTATTTTTCCTTACTGATTATAGTATATGTAGGAAGTAGGTCGGATATACTGAATAAGAAGTCAGGGATCTCAGGATAAATCAAGCTTTTCAATGTCTAAATTAGGATTACAATTACGACGTCATTGTTTAGTAAAATATTTCGACGGTATGACGTCACGCGAAACTTAAATGCATTTGTAGGAAGTAGGTCGGATATACTGAATAAGAAGTCAGGGATCTCAGGATAAATCAAGCTTTTCAATGTCTAAATTAGGATTACAATTACTACCCAGAACTAAATCTTTAATACCCCTTAATAATCCCAATACCCAATTATCTCTTGTGGTAAATACCTAGGGTTTTACCACAAGTGAATATTGTTTTATTAATTATAAATTGCCAAAGGACACTTTTACAATTAACGATAATAATTAATTTAAATTAATAATTAATTTTAAATTAATTATCCGAGAGCGTCTAGGATAAGCTAGCTTAGTACAACCAGTGCACCGAGCAACGCCAGAGCCAAGACTGCCCGCTCCGTCGCTGCGCGGTCCTTTTATACCCGTTGCAAAACAAGTTGAGTAGAGCGGGCGGTGGGGAGCGCTCGGTGGCGTGATCGGTGCACGTGATCGGTGCACGTGGTGTTTTGCTACACCGGTGTACAATGACGTCGCTGTCCTGCCGACACGGCCATGCTGACATGCGGACGTCCTCGTACGCAGCAACCTCGCTGTAGTTCTAGAACTAAAAGCATCGCTCGATCATCCTGACAAAAAAAAAAAATTACCAATCTTTACACATCGATATGCTCTAGTCTGGTCTTCAATGACCCTTCAGACAAATACAGCTCTGGTCCGGTCTTATCGACCCTTCAGACAAATACAGCTCTGGTCCGGTCATCGACCCTTCAGACAAATACAGCTCTGGTCCGGTCTTATCGACCCTTCAGACAAATACAGCTCTGGTCCGGTCTTATCGACCCTTCAGACAAATACAGCTCTGGTCCGGTCTTATCGACCCTTCAGACAAATACAGCTCTGGTCCGGTCTTATCGACCCTTCAGACAAATACCGGTGTAGCAAAACACCACGTGTACAATGACGTCGCTGTCCTGCCGACATATACAAATAGTGCTTTTATAAATCTATGTGGTCTGTTATCATAGAAGGTCTGTACAAATAACATCCATTGCTCAAGGTAATTAAAAACATAACAAAATTAATTAAATACACATTACCTATAGGTTATATGCCCTCGAGTTCATTACATTGTAATTATATAACAATGATTTATTAGTTAGATTATTGTGGTTTTCAGTTGCATTAGATGGTTTTTGTAGCATGGGCGTAGAAGGGCAACATAGGTGTTGGTTACATCGCTATTTTTGAAAAGTACTCTGAAATTAAGCAATCGGCTCATCTTATTTAAGACAAAGTATTTTTGTTATACAAATCTATGCTACGCCACTGGTCAGTATATTTGCATTATCAGTGCAAATTATTCACTCATGTTCGCGAAAGACCATCTGAAACAATTTATAATGTGCTTATGGTGTTTGCTACGAATTTATTTACCTTATATCTCATAGTTGGGCTCTTATTGCGTACCAATTCTCTTTAATAAATGCCATATCACGAGAACGTCACAAATATTATGTACAAAGTAATTTAGTATAGCATTTTTTTAAGTTTTCACTAGTCATTTTAGGTAACAATTTGAAGTTTTGCATTTATTTTGCGTCAACGTAGGTTTATTTAAATGAATTATTATATTTTCCACGATCAATTAGTGTGTGATTTTACTATTTACTTATATATAAGTTTTGATTTAAAAACAAATTAATATCTTCCGAGCTAAAACTATCTACTAAATAATGTCTATTCCAATATGATTAATGAGTTTGCTATTTTTTGTAGTATTTAATGTAAGTTCAGTTAATCACCCTAACCAATATATTCATATACCATAAATAATCTCCAAATTGCTGCCAACCCGGCAAACTATTCTTAAGTAAGGTTTTAATATGGAACTCTTTGATTTCTTGTGACTATATGCCTAAAAATAACTACCATTAATTAACTGACGTTATGCAGTTAATTAACGGTTGATTTTTTTTTTAGCATATTATCTTATTTTAGTTATTATTGCTGTATGATGAAATGTTAACCAATTCAGTATTATTATTATTATTACATTATAAAATTATGTTTGTTGTGACAATAATCTATACACTCCTACACATTCTTTATATCTCTTTGTAAAATTGTGAAATAAATTATATGATATAAAATAAATGTGTGCCTATGGGTAGGATACGTGTCTAGGTAGCTAAAATGGAAACTGATAAAAATGTAAATTAAACGCGCGTCAATATAACTCATGAGCTTCTCTTTGTAGTGGGTGTTATGCCCTAAACATGACTATTGTATCTTGGTGTTAGTGTGTTTTATCTAAAGCGGAGTTGTGAAAATTGTTCTCCATACACATGTTACGAGTTTTAAATATAGGTGTATAATAGATCTGATTTAAGACGATTTGTACTCTACATACACACACATAGATACATAACATCACACCCGTAATCGGGTTTGGCATTGTCAAAGGGGCAGCGAGCCCCTCTAACCACATTCAGCTAAAAATAAAACTGGGCTGGGTTAGATGGAGAGTTGTGAGAACTTTATTTTCTTTAAAATAACCCATGCTCTTGTGGTCAATGCTACTCTTACTGTCGCAATTGAGGATTCTACATTATTTCTAAAAGAACGTACGGTGTAATGGTAATAATACAATATATCGACGTTTAGAATATGATAGTGTTGATTAACTGTAACAATTTAACCCTACAACAATGAAACATAGATGCCTCGCCATGACCCTTAATTTATTTAAGGCAAAATAGGAACAAATTGACAACACCATTTGACGAGTCCAACTCAACTTGACTTGTCACACTGCCTATATGTAAGTTTGACTAACAGTATTTAATTTAACAATCACAATTACTTTTACTTTACCACTATTATTCCTATTTGCTTGAACATTCAACATGTGTGTGTGTGTGATAAAACCACTCTCCGTTTTGTGGAAACGCAATTAAATTATAAGTGTAATATCTAAAGTAATAAA
Organism: Glyphodes perspectalis; assembly: GCA_951394215.1. NCBI lineage: Eukaryota > Metazoa > Arthropoda > Insecta > Lepidoptera > Crambidae > Glyphodes > Glyphodes perspectalis. The sequence goes on along the minus strand of OX596218.1, from coordinate 11,019,358 downwards.
AATATTATAAATATATGACCATAATAGTGAAATGTAAATGATCTAAAATATAATCGCATAATATTGATTGTCTCATAGGTATTCTGTTATAATTTCTAAATTTCACTTCAGAATCGAATGTTAGAATTAGAAAAGAACCAAGCTTTTTTTCACTGTTTACATTCCATGTACATAAGGTCCATTGTGTTTATTATATGTAGGTAAGTTTATATTTTAGGTATATAATATGTATTGTTGGGTCCATCATTTGCAATCGTCTCAAATCACCGCCAAAAATAACTTACGTTAATATCTGTGTAATTGGATAATATAGAATGTCAATTTATGACATTCTGATACAAACTACCAAATTGTGATGGACTTAACTTAGTTCTGTGGATTTAAATTAGCTGTTTCATATTATCATTATTTTACGCCTCACATCTTTAGGATATCAAAGTTCCTAGAGGGCGTTAGTGAACAACCCTGAGGGGAGGCAAAAAGTTCTCAAATGGAAGAATATGTCGGAGGAGGGTGGGAGAAATAAAAATGAAGTAATCTTGTCCAGTCACAAGTGGTCGCCCGTGTCAATCTCTAATAGGCTATATTCCTCAAAAAAATTATACTGTCTACTATTGAGATAACAAAAAAATATTGTTTACGTATTTTTTCTTTTGTTCAATGAAACTAAAAATGATGAAGATATAGCGCGTAAAGTACCGCGTGACGTCACTAGGTGTGTAAGATATTACCGTCCAAGTGACGTAAAGCGCTAAATTTCATATCTTTGAAGCGCTGTATCTTTGTCATTTTTCGAGTATCAAATAAAGCAAAAAATACGTTTTCAATATTTTTTGATAATCTAACTTACTGACTAAAAACCTTTTTTGAGGATAATTCCCTATTGGCTCCTACATATTATGTGACTGAAGTATCTAATCTATCTTACTTAAAAAAAAAATATTCTCTAATGTGAATTAATGAAGCCAATGACTGTTTAACATAATATGAGGGAGCATATAAGTGTAGCGTTATAAGAACGAACATTACCTCGACGAACGAACGTAAAAACATGGGAATTTAGTACCTATGGTAGGCATGAGAAAATTAGATATATCAATGAATTCTTTCTATCCCAAGTAATTTGGAGGCGTTGATATCGTACTTAACATTATTAATCCTAATGTATGTACTTACTTACTTATTATAAAAAAAGAATTTTAGCGTATTGTGCCTTTATAAGGATAGGTTAAATGTTTGTGCCTTTTATTTTCATGTCTTCTATGTATTTTGTACCTGAGGCTTTTCAAAGACGCTGAAATTACTATCTCCTTTAAATAGTGAATGGTTGCTTTACACTTGAAGTCTTAGGCGAGTTTGATACGAGCAAAGCTATTTAGTTGTAGATTAGAACTAGTAAGTGGATGTATAATATCTAATATATTAACAATACATGACAATTACCTATATACAATTACTGGTATACCTATCTACATTTACCACACTCAACTTGTTTATCAAATTATCTTGAATATATTGTAATATATGTCTAATGATGCACATTGTATTTTCCTGAACAATTTGATATAATATCGATAGATTTATAACTTCTTGATATACAAAGTACATGTTTTCCATTATATACTATTTTCTCACAGTACAAACTAATATTATTATTGTCTATTCCTGGATAAAGGAGTATTTCATAGCGGACTTACTTCTGCTAATGAAATATTTTGTTATTTATCCATGGATTAAGAGGACTATTGTACTCAATTTCACTGAAATGTTAAATTAAGGAGTTTCAATTATTTCAGGTGATATTTCTCAATAAATAATTAAATTTATGCATATCAACTTCAAGTTCAAATTATAATTTGCATGTAGCCATTTGATAAATGTACAGTTTATTTGTGATATAATTCTATTGTAAATACATTATTATTACTGATATTTTATGTAAAAATTTAACATTTGACTAAAAGTGAATGGCTCTCGAAGCACTGCATTTATGGTAATATTATATTATTATGTATTATGTATGTAATTATATGATGTCCATTTACATTAATAATTTAGTCTGAAATTGTGTATGTTAAATAAATGTTAAATCATGTAAGTTTGAGGCTAGTTAGTCACCGCAGTTAACCTGTGCCTGTGTGTAATTATTTTATTTACATTCCAAGATGTGAAAAACAAATCATGGTTTGTTTGAAATATAATGATTTGGTGCAGATGATGAGTTTTATTTTTTTCCTGCCCATTGTTTTTGATCATAATATTAACGGCGAGATATATTGTCACTAGCAACATTCATTTAAGATTACTGTTGGGGCCATGACCACAAAATAAGTGTCAAATCTTGTTCAAATGAGTGTTCAAATTGTGTGATGAGCATGGTCATTTTATTCCTGACAGGCCTGTTGGTCGAGTGGTCAGAGACTGGCCATGGAACCGAGGGTTGCAGGTTCGAATCCTGCTAGGGGAAAATGTTTCATGTGATGAACATAGACATTTGTACTTGAATCATGGATGTTTATAAATGTATTTAAATAAGTTTATCCATTCACCTAATATCCATAGCACTCCATATCCTAACAGCATAGTGCTTGTTGCACAAGCTTAGTTTGGAACTAGGGAATTAGTGTGTCGAATTTATTTATTTATTTCTGAAACATGTATTAATCATATTTACCCTATAGAATCATAGACATGTAATAAAAGTTTCAATAATTATTCTTCTAAATAATTTTAGCTAAAGCTATGACAATCAGATAAGGATAATTAGTGTTCTTATTAATGGTAGTAATCTTGGTCAGAGGGTAGCCTCTTCAAAGATTCATAGTACAAGCTGACAATATTACAAATATTATTTAAGTAAGTACATATTAAATATGTAAATAATGCGTAAAAAAGGATATAGTTATTATCACCAGAAGTTTATTGTTAGCACACTTTGAATCGGAATCAAATCAATAAACTTGGGATAGAATACAACTCTAGGAATTGCTATAGGAATCGATATTCACTTGAAATAATATTAAAGAGGAAGTTTTGGTTTTTAACTTAGTTTTAGTCCTACTTACAGGAAATTGTGATAAAATAATAAAAACAGAACTAGTTTTTAATTTTTTTTTATTAACCCCTTACATGTAAAAATTATTCTGTCTTGGCGGCTGCTGCTTTAGGTTTCTTCGCCTTGATGGGCCTCTGAGACCTGAGGATGGCAGACGCGCGACGGAGTGTAGCCTTGGTAAGGTCGGTGCGGTAATGGTTGGCGTTGAGCAGCCTCTTTACCTTGAAGAGAGACCTCCTCGCGCCGGCTTTGAAGGGGCGGCGGATGGTGTTCTTCGCTGGCTTGTTGGTCGCCTTAGCCTTCTTGTACACAACTGTGAAACCTTTCCTGTCGGGATTTTCGACCACGCTGACGGCCTTCTTGTGGATTAAGCCATTGTATCTGTACGAGTTGAGGTTAGTCACATTGTTGGGTTCCTTGCTGAAGGGCTTTTTGATGTTGCGCTTCTTCACTAGGAAGGCGTTGTTGTTGCGGATAATCATCCAGTTCAGATGGGACGACATTTTTGTAGTTTTACAATAAAAACTACACTCAATACAACGTGCTCACAACGTGTCCGTAGACAAAAAGAATGGTGTTGTCTATGCCGTAGAGGAACTGTCAAGTTGTCAAACTAGTGTCATATTTCGGGCTGCCATAATTAAATAACTAACTAACTAGACTTCACGCCCACTTCCCTAGCGTGGTAGGCAGAGAGAACCGAACGCCATAATATGGCACGATCCTTACACACCTCACTCGCCTCTTCAACATTCATAATCCTTTTCATACAAGCTCTAAGGTTTTTATGACTCCTAACATCACCTTCTTTTAATACACGACCAATAAATAAATAAAATTTTCCTTTATTACAATGCAACAAAATTGCACATTTGTTTTGTTGCCGAAATATACTTTTTTTTACTGATTAGTGCCAGCATAATACAATTCAGTTATCAAAATTGTCCTATCTGCTAACATTTTTTTAGTTATTTCAGTACAAACATTAAAAAACTTGCTATTTAAAACATTTTTGTCAATTTATTCAACAGTTTAATTTTTTTTATACATGAACTTAATACACACATGTGCATAAGCGTACCCAAATTTTTTTAAGGAGTGGGCAGAAGTAAATAAACTAAGTAGTCTATTTCTATGCATGCGCGCTTGATTCATTGGTACTTACTTTGTTTTATCGGTATAATTTTTAAAGTTCTTTTGCCTAAAAAGTCTAAGCTTCATGTCAGACGATGTCTCCATGTACCTATCTATTTTCAACATATAACCATAAAAAGTTTCAACTTACCTCTATTTATTGTACTTTTTGCTAGCAACATTTTTTGTAATCATAAACAAAATTCATTTTAAAAAATAACATCACTTTAAAAGTTTATGGTCTTGGTAAATGATGGAGGCGTAAAAATAATTATTTATTTACTTTTATATTAATTATCATGAATGACAATAAAATTTGTAATTACAATCATAGTTGAATTATTTCCTGCGTCAAATTATAAGACCAACCTCTGCCTAGTCTATGGAAATTACCGTTGTTTCTTTCTTTTTTTTTGGCAGTTTGCTTATGGTGATATGTCAAATTCCAAACTAAACTTGTCTGGGACAATTTCGTGTTGGTTCTTACAAATATTACATCTTTTTCTTTATATATATACAGTATCCTTTATATTAAATGTAGTTCTTGTGTGAAATTTATATGTGATTAGTGAAAAGTGCCAAATTGATGTTTCAACATTGCTGGTATTATGAATCAGGTTGATCAAAATATAAACAAAGATATGTTCGATTCTGACCTGATCGACGTGGAATCTTTGGATTTTTCGGATGAGCAGACGTGGTAAGTACCCTACACAATATATCTGATGTTAAAGTTACAACTGGTGCTGGGTTACATGCATTTTTTGGGTCACCTGTTAACGTCTCGTACTCTCGCCTAAGGTGGAAATGTCAGTTTTTCTATCGATAGTTGACTTGTTCCAATTAAACAACAAGTCGTAAGAATACTAGTCTGACCGGTGCCCACAGACCCACCGGATTAAAATTTTCTTCACACTCCCTATGATTCATCTTTTATTTGCTAACACATGTCTACAGTGTGTCTAGTGTGTGTAAACATATTGATTTTCTGTCAGTATTCATATCAAATTCACTTACCAAACAAAACGTATGATCAGATTTTCTTTGCTATTATTAAAACCTACACATTTTAATCAATTTAAAAAACGGTTGTTACCACTTGTTGACCAAAAACTTAAATATAATTGATTAAATTATTTGGTTAAAATTGTTTATATTTGTCATGTAAATTGCTTGCTTTAATATTTGGAATCCGACTTCATCAGTTTTTCAATATTTAATACTGCATGTTATTACATGTAATACATGTAATTTAGTGTAAAAGTAATCTTTGCTTAACTGATATTAGAGAATATCAATGAAACCCTGTGGTCAGTATTTCTTAAATAATTTATGAATTAATCCTATTATGTTTGGATTCCTTTTGTTAGTATTGACATTGTATTTTCCTATAGAAACAACAACGCTAGTGTAGTTTTGTATTAGAAGTTAGTAATAAAAATGTATGTAAGAAATAATAAAATGATTGTTGCCTCCTCAATGTTTTGTTTTGTAGCTTATATCTGAATATAATATCCTTGTTGATAACTTTATCAAGTATTAAATTATAATCTTTTATCACATTTTAATGGAAAGTGTGATATAAAAGCTATATTGTGCAAATTATTATCAGATATTTTCTGATATTGCTAAATTAGAACATAATCAACAGTTAACTTATTAAGCTATGCTTTTTAAAATTATTCAATACTTTTAATCCTAACACATAAAATTACCTTCATTATTTTTACTATTAATAACAGCTTTATATTGATTTTGTTTAAAAGCCTATTGAGGCTTTTAATGCAACAAAAAATAATGATAATCATCATAACATAATTTTTTTCTTGTTGCATTCTAACAGGAATCTTTTTGTTATTGTCCACAAATAGAATAGGCATAATATATTAATTGAGCTATGTGTATGTATGTATCATAAAAGCTAGTTGAACACTATCATCAAGTAAGTACAGACATCATTCACATCATAAAATGATAGCGTAGCATATTTAATGAATAATTGTAAGTACTGGTGGCGCCCGCAGACAAGCGTGTCGCATGGGTCAATCGTTCATCCTCCATTACATAAATCTTCTCGCGCACCCCATATGATCGAATGGCAAACCCCTAGGGGTTCGCGTACCTCCCTTTGAAAAACGCTGATCTAGATTACCAGGATAAGTAGGTACTTGGAGCAATTACAAGAAAACAAATCATTTCCCTAATAGACCAAATCTGATATTGAGTCTGCGATCCAGTTATTATCGCCAAACATAACATGTCATTTATTATACTTTACTTTGAAATTAAATTTGAATGAAGTTGGACTTTTTTTTTCTATAGGTTGTACACAGTCCCCAATGACTCCGGCAGCAAAGTCGATATTGTGGACTGGAACCTGTCCTGTGACTGGCCAATCAACGAGGACAATGAGTACCTACAAATGGAAAAGGAGCTTAACACTCTCCTCGATAATATACTCAAAAGTAAGTACAACATTCTAGCTGACTTATTTCTGTTGGCCGTTGATATGGTTTTTGTATTACTAGGTTTATCTATGTAGGATAATTAGATCAGATACCCCCTAAGTGGTTAGGGGGTATCTGATTATAATAATAAATATTTATTTTCCTCTATATAGTTGATTTCTGTTAACATTTTCATAGAAGGATGAATCATACCTAGCATGGTTTTATTTATTTATTTATCTAGTTTTGGACCATTTATAGAGAAATACATATTTTTTAACCAAATCTGACTAATAGTTTAACAAAATTTTTAATAAATAAATAGTAAGTAGCTTAAGCACTTGGTGTTACGGATATTAGAATCAACAGTGGTATTACAAATATATACTTAAGTATCAGATATTAACACCCAGACACAGAACAAACACAAGTATTTCATCACACGAATGTTTGTCCTGGGTGCAGATTGAACCCACACCCCTCTTGGCGCATAGGGCAGGGTCACTACTGAATGCGCCATTGAGCCAATCAACAAACAAAAAATCCGCATTATTAATGTTACATTTAGATTTTTGTTAATTTTGCTGCTCATTGAACAGTCCAGACATAATTTGTCCTATATATATTACATACCTCAAGTAGAGGATAGGTGATATAAAATACCTACTTTTAATATGCTTATTATTTTCTAATATGTTTCACTTCGAGCATAACCAATATGCAACAACAGCAGTTAATTTTGAAACTGAAATAGGAACAAAAGACGATGCTTAGTTATTTCCAAACAAAAGAATCAATCTACAGAGCATTTCATTTGTAAATTAAATAAAAACAAAAAGCCAATTATATGGTTAACTGGAGTCGGTTTTAGTAAGTCACCAGTCAAAGAGTGCAGACAGTGATCGGTAGCTGATCCGATGATATTCGACACGCACCATAAGCCCTGGACAAAGATCCGATTTCCTACTACGCCCATACAAGCACACACAAATATATGCAGTCATCTGGAAATTACATCGGATACTTTTTGTTCTTATATGTTAAATTCGTTTGTATTTCCATTCATTATTGTGTAAATATAAATAAAACACTAGCCATTGCAATGTAATTAGGTACCAATTGAAGAGTGTATTGAACTAAAATATTCAAATGAACGAATTGATAGCACTGAGAAAAAAACTTTATGGGTCGAATGAAAAAACAATTAGCATTGCATGATTTGAATTTAAGTACGTAAACCTCAATGAATGCCACCATGAATATATTTTTAAATACAAAATTCGAGGTATTGATAGACTCGTGTTTCATTATTACATAATAATAAGACTTGACGCAATAAACACTTAGGTAAAACAATTAATGAGCGTGAGGACATTTTCATTCGACCGCCGCTTTCCATGACCTATGCGACATGGACCCGGTTTACCTGACCCTTAAAGTTTCACTCGTATTAACTTCAATATTAACGCAAAATTGTCCGCTTTGCACAGAAATCCAATTGATGTTTTTCGGAAACGTAACAATCAAAATCTCATTAAGATCTATTCGATGCTAGTGGTCTTCAAATTTTAATGCACTGCCGGGTGAAGGTGATGACGAATCATTTTGCGATGCAGTGAAACGTAAAACTAAAACGCAGAAGGTTGTATAACAACTGCCATTCGTACACTCACGTCGATTTTTTTAATAAGTAAAAAAAGTTATTAAATGCCTTATATAAATGCGTTTCATATGCAATACGATGTCAAAAAATATTGCCCTCATTATTGCAAAGTATTTTTATTCGCATGGACATTTGTTATAAGCCATTCCATCAGTAGTAGGAGTTAATGTAATTTGTTTACAACTCTGTACTTTATTTTTTGTTTGTCTGTTAGATAATCAAATCTAAATAGAAAAATTATTCATGTGGAATATTGCAATGACCGATAAGGATTTGTTCAAATAGCCAGTAATTCAATAGAAGTTTGACGTTTGTTTTTATGTAAACAATCATTTAAACGCACTTGTGTTGACTAATGTTAGGCTAAACAACGTCATAAAATTCGTCCTTACGGATCTGATTGAAATAAAGACCGATAAAGCTAATGCGTTAAGGAATAAACAAGTCTTCATTCACTACAGGTCTCTTAGTTGAAACACAGATTTTCCAAAACAGAAAATTTTAAAAGTAAATATTAATTCTCACTGTGAAAGTTGGAAAGTGTCTTTTATTACGTTATCACGGCTAATATTTTTAACAAATTTTAATAATAATATTTACTACCTCTTAACACTGTTTGCACCCTTGAGACGAATATGAGGGGAATGTCTGTGTGTGTGTGTGTGTCACAAGATGGATCTTATCCAGGAAAATTCTCGAGAGATGTCTGATGTAATATGTCATGACATGGAAGTTAATCTACGCGATAGAAGATGTTAGCAGAACTAGTATAAAGGAAACCTATTAGTTTTGCCAATTTCGCAAAAGTCTACGGATGGAGTTTATGTCTTTTAACATTGTATTGATTCCATCCCATAAACTAATGCATTAAAGCGTGTCCCGACATTCGATTATTCGTTGGCCAGACGGAGCTATTGTGTATACGTCACGTGTATGGTTCAATGTCGTCTAGGCAATTTTTCAATTACACAGGCATCTATTTGTCTCTTGCTAAAGGAATCGCGCGCTGTATCTGTAAAACCATTCGAAGGTCACGCTACGTATCATTAATGTTTAGTATAACCATAATTATATGACGCGAATTGTAAACATATTTGATATTGATTCCTATCTAATAATAAGGTTGTAATGTCCTTCGTATGATAAAGTACTGCTGTTGAAAACAAAACAATTGTTGCAAATATGACTACGTTTCGTGCGAAAATTATTGATATATAATATAGGTAATCCGTAATCGGATTTAATTAAGATAATTTGGGTGGTGTGGAATATAATGTAACTTAGTGCTTATTTGACTAATTATTTAACTAATGTTAAAATATATTCACTACAAATAGTCGCACTCTACTAATTCTAACTAAGATGCAAAGATCGTGTTTAAATAACAAAAGATTTTTCTCAGCAAATCCAGATTTAGATTAATTTGGTCGTTACCAAGTCTTGAGTGAATAATGCATACGGCACTGCATTGAATTAAACATGAGAACGCCTACCAATCCACATTACCTCTTAAGTTACATACATAAGGTTTTGGTTAGTCACACGCAGGACACAAATGCTTTGTACTTACGTATATTAGGTACTTAACAAGTTCTATTTAACTGCGGATCCGATAAGAGTAACTGAGATTAAAAAGCTGTCTTCAATCCGGTCTAACATCCTCCCTAGTTAGGTCTTTTTATTCCATTAAGGAGCAACTTGTATTCATCGCTGTTAAATGTAAAAAGTATTTGATTGTAAGTCTTATTGAATCAATAGCGGACATCCTTGAGTGCGTATGCCTGAAATTATTTATGTACCTATAGATAATGTACACATCTTTATAATGATAGCAACCAAGTGTTATTCTGATGTTATAAGTGTATAAACCCGTTCAGTTAATCGTGAATTTTATTGTGAAAGAGTAGGTAACAAAATGCCATACATTTTCATATTTTCTTGTGTTTATAAAATTGATAAGATAAAAAGTAATGTGTAATTAAAACCGAAATGCCTAGTTCAGTATTTAATTCAGCAATCAAATTTACAGTTATCAGAAAGCATCGTGTAAATATTACGAGTCTCCTGACTCGTAATATTAGCCAGACGTTTCTCGCCTGCAACACAGCGATATCTCGCCCAAGGCATAACTTCAGATATTTGCATCTATATCCAGTTTCAACCCACTCCGCTTACGGTATTATAAGCGTGTTGCATTGCGCATAGCATTTCGTATCACAACAAGTTTGTTTCCGCGGATGGAGTAAAAACATACTATACGAGGTATTAATTAGAATTCTAAGCACGGGAAGTAGTGGAGGAAATGAATGCGTTACACGACTGTTTTCCCATAATAGAAACGTCCTCAGTGATCAATAGGTCGAGCCTTCCTTTATCGTGTACTAAACAAGCTGCTTAACACTAGAAGTAACTAGTGCTGTTATTGAATTAGAATGAATTAAGAATAAAGAAAACGACGTGTTTATTAAGGAAACTTCAACCAGTAATGCAGTTTCAGCACGCTCAAAATACAACAGCACGTCTACGCTTATCTCATTGCAGGATACTTTGTTCCACATTTAGATAGCATCGTAAACATTTGCACCGTTAGTGACGTAACCCCATTTATCATATTACGTTTACGTATTGTAATGAAGACAATCCATATACATCAAGGAAAGTCACGCCCACGCGTCGATCGGCGTTCGAAACTCGTTTCATAAATGGTATAGATAGTTTCACTTTTTGCAACATCGAAAAAGTTATCTTTAAAAAGACTAATTGAGAATTTTTACGGTAGTGTGCTTATTCATTAAAGCATGTCATTGCGTTTGACGTTAGATTGGGAGGTTCGACGAATGTAACATTATCGGCAGATGTGAGATGTTGTGGGATGAAAGAAATCGCGCTTGAACACGATATGAGGAAATGAAAGATTGGTCGTTGCAAAAAGTAAATGTATAGGAGTCATCATGTTATTATATGTATGTAACTAGCGTTAGAATGCCATTGTTGTATAATGTCTCGTTAGATGGATGTTAATGTTGGGCTAGTCCTGAATTCACGCGATCTTGTATGCGTGTGGTTTTGTAATCTTAATGTAATTTTCTGCGGAGTCAAATTACTAAGTCTTACTTTAATAATCGAAAACTAGGTTATAGTTGTGTACAAAGTTGGGGTGTACATATTATTATACACAACGACAGGTAAAGGGCCTCTCAAAGTTTTTTTATCATTTTTAGATAGCATCGTTTGTAATTAAAAACAGTTGTAGGAAGTAATGTGGATGCAGTGTGCATAAGTAGCCAATGAATCGTGATAACGTTTCTGCACTTTCTTTTTTTTTTCAATTATAATTGAAGTAGGTAATCTTTTATGACAGTTAGGTAAAATTACGGCCATATTATAAGTGATACATTTAACTTGCTTAATAAGTATTCTGAACGACGGATTATTTTGGTACAGCTATTATATCGGGCTTGTTAGCATTGTAAAGTACTGATAAGTCATGACTCTTATGTACATGTCTTAGCTGACCTAAACCTAACGGTTCGCAAAACAATCGAACGAAATCCTCAAACCAACAGGAAACACTCGCCCCACATCACAAGTACACGAGAAACCACTTGCAGAACTGGAAAGTGAATCAACCTTACGAGTTTATGAGTCAAACGTTTTGAACAACGCTTTTATCGGCCGATTTCTTATTGATGAACACCACGTGCACCCGTCATAACACTTAACAGCTGTCATCCAGGTTTCCTGAGGCACCCTTATACATTCACAATACATACCAATCGTATCCTCCACCAATTTGGGCACCGATCACTTCGATGGTGTCGCGAACTGAATTACAAACGTTTTATTTTGCATTGCGGTAACCGCGCCTTTTGACAAACGGAACTGCATCTTATGTTGACGCTGGTAAAGTCATTAATCCTACGAGGTCATTCCGTCGAGTTTTAGATGCGATTTTTAAAAACGGGTTTGTTAACCTCACCCGTTCGGCTATCTACCGTGACCATCTCTTTGAAATTGGTATTGATGTAACTATGCGACTAGTATAATTGTTTTCACATTAGGTCGATTATACCGAGATTAGAGATAGCCAGCGATAGTGGAGGCCTATATAGAGTTACTAGCTTTCGCTTGCAACGTAAACCGCATTAAGCTGTAGAATATCACCGGCTTTCGTTATTATAATTCATACATAGAACGATTTCTAACTCATCGAAATCGATAAATTTAAAACGCTTAATCTTTGTATCAACAATCTATTTAATCTGGCACTAGAACATTAGAGACAGTTACCTAGATAAGTAATCAGTTCGCCTCAAATTGCATCGATTATTTATTTTGAGATTTTCATTATCAACGTACGAATATTTAAGAATTATTTTAGACAAAACAGTTCTTGAATGTACATCCAGTACAGTCCTAAAATATTGATGAGGCACGCTCGCGCTGCCTGCAGCAGAGGCTTCTATAAACATAAATAACTAAGGGGTGAATGGGGTGACTTTTCGGCAGTCAGCCTGTTGAAAAATTACACCGAAAAAAGAGCCGACAATTTACAATAGGATTATTATAAGTGATACATTTAACTCGACTGGCCCGTTGGTCGAGTGGTCAGAGACCCTGGCCACGAAACCAAGGGTCGCGGGTTCGAATCCCGCTAGGGGCAAATGTTTCGTGTGATGAACAAGGACATTTGTACTCGAGTCATGGATGTTTATAAACGTATTTAAGTATGTCTATCCGTTCACCTAGTATCCATAGCACAAGCATAAGCTTAGTTTGGGACTAGGGAATTGGTGTGTCAGTCTGGAGGATTTTATTTATTTATTATGTTTTATTAGTAAAATATTGTATCATCATAAATGAAATGGCTTTTTTATCGCTGTTAATTTTAATGTATTAGAGACATTAGTATATTTATTTTACTGTGAGTAATCGAAAAATACTACTTGCTCTATTGACCATGAATAGGTATGAATGCCCTAATTAAATTAGAAAGTAATCTTATCCGTAGAGATATCATGATAATTTAATAAGAACATTTATTGCATTTGCAAAAATCTGATAAGATATCAATTAACACCAATTTAATCCTACTATGAATGTATCAAGGAACCTTGTTTACCGGTAACTGATTAAAATCGTTGTTCCAGATGAAATCCTCGCGATGCCAGACAAACACAAGTTCGATTCGCGGACATACGTCAAGCCGAAGAAGCGTGTCCAGAGGCCCAGCATTCAGAGCATCGTCGAGGTGGCTTCCACCAACGCTTCTCCGAACCACTCGCTCAACTCCAACAAATACCTCACGTACAACAAATACAGTATGCCGCTGGGCCCCATCAGTCCGATGCTCAGGCTGAAGACCTTCAACGTGGACACGAATACCGATAACAGCACTGCGGTTAAGGAGTACGCGATGAAGCGGCGGAGTTTGGTGCAGGATGATGATCCGCAGGTAAGATTGCTCCATAGACCATATAATATAGTATATACTTATGTAGTTTCAATAACACCTAATATAAAGTTTTATTTGTGTTATTAAGAGAAACAGAACCGACTAGGCTGTGAAACTGAAATATACCAGTGATTTGTCAACTGGTCGCTAATATATTGATCCAATCAGAACGCAGCTACTGCAACGAAATTATTTGTAAACTTAATTGTAATTAACCAATCATTAGAGAAGTATTATAATACTTCTCATATTCAACAGTTATAGGTTCATCGGATTCCTCATTGTTAGTATGTATCATCATTTCCGCCTTTATCCAACTAAATAATTAAACATTTATGGATATTTTATCTAGTAGAGTTTTGGCTCATGTACAGCGATGCGTGGTCGCGGATTTCAATGTTTAAGTAATCTTACATCATGGTACTGTTGAAGACATTATGTTATTATTACATTTGATAGAAAGTATGATAGGATCACCAGTTAGTGGTGTATTTTAGATCCGTCTAAAATGTTGACATCGCTTCAGGACGCTCGCTGTAAACGTAGCTGCTCCGAATATTGCACGAGTGACCTTGGACCCACCAGTCCATAACGGAGTCACAGTTTCATTAGCTTGGCAACGTCTGCTCTCCTGGATCTGTCATTAGCTCGTGACGTAATAGTTCCGATGAACTCACGTTATCTAGGGTGGGTGCAACGTCTCATTGCCAACTTTACTTTTACAAGGGATGATTCATGTGTTGGCAGACAACTCAATTTGGGGCAGGCCGAAGATTGGGATTGACGATCGAGTTACGTGTATGTATCGCTTGATCGTCTATTACCGAGCTCAGCTTTTAACTTTAGCATCACATGTAGGCGGTAGGCCCCTCTGAATCAATGTGTCGCAGTTCATTTGTATTGTTTAGTTTTATCCTACCATATGGTCTGTCGTGACCTTGACAAAAGGATTTCGGCCGTGAAAGTATTCTGGTATAAGTTTTTGTGTTCGTGACAGTCAATATTACCAATATTATAAATTCCCGAGTAATTTTATCGACCAGTTAGATTTTTACAACTTAACCACTTAACCGATTGTGAATACGATTAAAAGTCTGTTACCCCAAAAAACTGTACTATTTTTCGAGTTAAATGGATTGATCCCGCGAATAATAAAGCCTCTGTAATTGATCGGATTTCACAAAGCTTAAAAAAAAGTCAAATTAATTTGAATTTCCATATGTGTGGGTTTTATGAGGAATTAATTAAATTAGAAACATCTAACTCCTTATTAGTTAGTGCGAACTAAAAGGAAATATGAGGTACATATTTAAAACAAATATGCGACATTGATGCACAATGGTGCTAATTGTATTTATATATGTACATTCGACGTGTGAACGATTACGTAAAAGTTGACGCGGAATCAGTACGGAATGACCGTGAAACTTTATTGCATAAGCATATCTTAATTATGTATGTTATTAGGATCATTTACGTAACATCATTTACCTTTGTTTCCGTTCGATATAACATTGTCTTGATGTCAATAATATAATTTGTATTAAAATTAGTTATAGGATTGTGTAGAATCGCCCTGGTGAGCAAATAGGTCAAATTACAGCATTTTTACAGAATACGAGTAAACTTAGGTTGAGAATGTGATCTTGTTATTTAATATTGAACCCTCTGCTTAATGTACTAAGTATCAAAGTACGTCTATGCATTTGCAAATACATATTATGAATGGCGGATATATTTTACTTTTTTTTGTTACTGAAGATTATGTTGTAAATATTACAGAAACCCTAACTATATTTAACAACTTGTCGAAAACGTTTTTGAAATTTTTCAATATTATTAAAGTTCTTGTGTACTTAAGTAAATTTGTTTAAACATCTGGATGTCTATGTCAATATTATGCGAACTATACAATGAGTTACGTTAGCGTTTACGCGCATACAATTGTTATAATAAATTATATGGAGTCTTGTACATATAGGAATGCTGGATATTTCTTTTTTTATAATTGAACTCGATGTGGTGCTGTAATCATTAACGTGGTTTTTGTTTTGATTTTGCATTTGTAAATACTTTAAGAATTGATAAATGTACTTACATTACAAATGCGCTGTCTGTCTGTTACGTTTTCACACGTAAAACATATAACCGATTGTAATGGAAACTACATCAAAAGTTTAATTCCCATGAAAGAACATAGGCTCAAGAAATCTGGATAAAAATCGGGTTCAAAGAGCGGATGATAAAATGTCTATAATATGTTTTAGAGATTTGGACCAGCCAATTGGAATTCGGTATGAACATTATGCTAGATTACTCTAAATTTTTGTCTTACACACCTCATTTGCTGAACAACAGAAAAAATAGTAAGCTATACTTCATGGTAATACCAATAATAGACTATCAAAAGATTTTGAGTATACTAGCCTATTCCAAGCGGCTAGAGTCGCACAGGCTAAAGCCGCTGAAGGTATTATTAAATACATATACATATATTAAGAACTAGATCTAATAGTTACTATCAAAATTAACCATCAAAATAGTAATCAATCAGAAGGATAACCGTTAATTTTTGATCACCAGCGTGATGTACGTCCATCGTTCACGCTCCGGCAGTCATATTCCCTTGGTCGGTCACACCCAGTAATCAATCTGTGCAGTTTATTTTTTGCCCCATGCGCTCGGCGCTAATCAGAACCTCGTTACGACACGCTTCACCGGGTGGTTGATAAGAGTTTATGTCGTGTCGTATTAATTTTATCTCTATTAGTAAGAGTATTCTTCACGGAATTCACGATGTAACAACAAGGCATTGAATATCCTTGTCTTATTGTTAATGCTATCAATATATGTATAGCTTTCAATATAGGAGGAGGCGCCTTAAAAATTAAATTAAATTAAAATTAAAATTCATCAATTTTCATTTATACACAAGCAAAAGATAAAATTAAAAAATTGTGTATAAGGCCTTTCCATTTGGTTGCCATTCACTTAGTGCTACTATTTCCTGGGTGAATTGGCATAGTCCCCTTAAACAACTTAAATTTGCTGTTTCTGCCATTTAGTCAGCTATTGGCGTTTATGCTAGTTAGTTTTATCTATGTATGTATGTGCTTAAGCATATACGTTCAAATCTACGTATTACGAGTAATATCTAATTAATTTTGTTGTTTCATGCTGCCTTGTTCAAGTTGAGGGTAAGTACTTAAAAAAGTGAATGAACCAAAAGTGCACCTAATGTGTTTACAAATACGCTTGTGGTCTATCAGCAACTGCATTAAATTGGTTCGGAGATCAATGTTATATTTAGTAGTAGTTTACTACAATGGTCTCGCAATTTTCCAGCTGGAAGATCTGGACGTCACACTTGCTTCGGAGGTGTCAGAGCGGCTGTCGTCGGAGCATCTGCCCTCCAAGCCGATCAACATCGACCTCTCGCAGCCAGCGCACAATCTGCACAACACGTTCAACAAGTATGTTTTGAGATTTAAGTACAAAGTGTTGGCTTTAGCGATAGGTTTCCAAGCACCAGGTATTAAGGGGCGCCAGACTTAACGAAGAAGCGCAAAGACTTCACGGTCTTGTCTGGTCAATAGCTTTGAATGTAACCCAGGACACGTTTTACTCATGCGTCGTCCACTGACCTTCAGCATAAGCAAAAGGGCGCTTAGTATTTGAGTTTTGAGCGCTAAAAAGTCTCGCTCTAGGCACCGGTAGACATAAAGTCGTCTCTGTAAGTACAACATCAGTTACTATTTTGTCACGTAACCATGAAACTGCTGTATACGGTATTTACCTAGTGCCAGTTCATTTTATTATTGTCTCTGATGCAAGACCCAAATAAAGAAAATGAAACTGATATTGAGAATGTTTTAAATGTCAGTTGTACCTAATCTTCTTTTTTTTATTTGACCCCTCGATGATTAGCTCTAATAATAGATTATTTTTCGCTTATTACATGCTCAGGAGCCCGCGTCTCAAACGAGCACTTCATAACGATAGCAATGAATGAATATTGAAAGTCAAAATAAAAGGACGGAACTGTTTGGTACTTTCGTTCATGACAATTACTCCGGATGACTTGGCGCTAGATGCGTTCACACGTGGGAAAGTACCTGACTGTGCCCAAAGAGCCACTGATTCACTTTCTAATTTCTTCTACATGGCCAAAACGGAGTAGCTTTCTGGCCTAGACTGATTTATTATCTATTCAATATAAAGTATTGTAGCTAAATCGTTGCTAATTGTGAAATCGACAGACGAACATTTAGGTTTGAATATTGATATTGATTTTGCTTCTTAGTATAAATAAAACAAAATATAATGCAATTCCCGTTAAATAATGTAATTTGATGTGTCTCATAAAATTGTTAGGGTTTGGATATGTGTCTTATTATAAAGTGTATGTGGAAAGTTTTGCATTTTTATTCAACTATAAAGAGCATGATGTTCTTATCAATCTCGGATAAGCCTTGTCAATTTAAGTGATCAATTTGGAACGAATCAGCTGACGATAAATTGGAAATTGCGTAGATATACCTTTGATTAGATGTTAAATATTAACAACTTATCTTAAGAATTGCGAAAACTTATATCTCGTGATCTTTTGTCATCCGTGTGACTAACGTCTTATTATATGCAGCCTTTACCTCTTAAGAAACATTTTCAATGCTCAGATTAAAAATAACTGACCGATAAGTTTTATAGCAACTTAGTTGATTGTCTCGGAAATTCTACTTATGAAATAGACAATCCCATTTCAAAATCAGTCGGATTACACTTTGTTGCGCTGTTGATTTGTATGACTATTGAAAAATCAACTGTAGTAAGTCGTAGATGGACACAAAAACTTGAAATTACTATGAATTATCACGAGGTTAAAAATACACGGATTTATTGTGGTTGTATAGTATTTATTTATTTATAGTTATGTATAGTTAAGCTGTCAAATAAACCGAAATCTATACTACTTTCACTAATGTGTTTTTGACCTAGTCATGATATATGTTAAGATGTTAAGTTTTAGCTACTGCAAAGTAATGGATCGTCCCATATTGGTCTGGTACTTGGCCCATGTTGATCTGGGACAAAAAAAAGAATGTGCCAACTGTGGTTCTTGTCTAGAATGTCGTAAAAGGCGACTAATGGTTTACGGGCGTTTAGGTATGTGACTGAGTAGGCGACGAGCTAGCCACTTGTCACTCCTTTTTCACAGCTTTCCACCCAACCCAGCCCACTGTCCCATGTTGGTCTAGGACTTAAAAAGAATATGCCAACTGTGGTTCTTGCCTAGCATGTCGTAAAAGGCGACTAATGGTAATATCGGGTTTTGGGTGTGTGATTGTGTAGGCGATAGGTTAGCCGCTTGTCACTGCCTTTTCACAATTTTCCATCCAACCGAGCCCGACTTTAATTTTGGCTGAATGTGATTGAAGGGGTATACTTGACTTTGACTCTCAAAGAGGCAGCATACCCACCCCTTCGGGGATTATAGGCGTGATGTTATGTATGTATGTAAAGTATTGGAAAAATCCCAAAGTATTTAACTTGTACTTACTCGTATATTATAGGAACTTATTTATGTATGCTATTTGCCCAGAACTTTTCGTCAGTTTAACTCCTACTTAACAACTTTTCAATGCAATCATAAGTAAATAATATACATAGGTACATATTATCTTCTTATATACAAAAAAGAATTGTTGTTCGTTAGTCTCGCTAAAACTGGAGAAAGGCTGAATCGATTTGGCTGTTTTTTTTTTTTTTTAATACATACGTACATAATATCACGCCCTAATTCAATGGAGGTAGGTCGAGATCCCATCCTTTCACAAGCTCTGATCCTGACTAGCACCTCTAACATTCAAACATGACACATACCTTCATGCGTAAAAGTAAGCATATTAGTCTTTTCACGCATATTCGTCAGTTGAAGGTATTTACCTGACCTTTCATTGATAAATATTTCTTTTTTTTCTAAAATGTCAACATTCGAACGTTCCAGAGGTCTAACAAACATAATGAACGAACGCGGCAGCCTGAACATGTATCAGAGCGGCGAGTCGCTGATGCGGATGTCGCCGCCGAGCCTGGTGTCGTCGCTGCTCATGGAGAGCTCCGGCAACTTCAACCCGGAGTCGCTCGACAGCAGGAAGTCCCTCGCCTCGCATCGCGATTCGGGTATGTGTCAACATTCATCATCGTTAAAACAGATGTGCGGCCTTTATTTTGACTGGCTCGAGGACGCATTCGGTAGTAATCCTGTTCTATGCGAAAGGGGTGTGATACCCAAGCCGAACAATTATGTGATGAATGTTGTCCTGTTTGTTCTGCGTCTGGGTGTTGTTGATTATAATATGCGTAACACAAGTCCTTAAGCTACTTAATTCGCAATCAGAACAATGTTCGTGATGTTGTTTGATATTTATATTTATATGTTAAAAGTTACGGGATGGAAATCTGCTAAAAGTAAATGTTCGTGTGTGGTGAATGAAATTTATTATGATAAATATAATAAAGAATGACTTAATGAAATATTACTTTACTAGTGTCTATTTCAATATTGATATTGTATTTTATGACTGCCTTACCCCTTATTACAATTACATAGTTTAGTAATCCTTTACAAGGTCTCAAGGTTGTCTGGATGACAACGCTAATGGCATTATCGCCGCTTACATTGTTCTGCAATAAATCTATTAAGCCCTATTTCTGTGTATATTGTGTGCTATAAAGAATATATATATTCGAAACGTATATTTTCTAGGCATCCCACAGTCAGGCCGCGACAGTATCGATCCCATGATGACGAGCATGACCCTAAGTATTCTGGACGAAAAGGACATGAGCACAAGCTTCCTCTCACAGACCACGTACCCCGACAACGACAGTTTGATCGACTCCCTGCCACCCAGCCTCGTCAGCTCCGTCAACTCGTCCTACGTCGTCTCCAACACTTCCAAACCCAAAGCGGACTCCACGCCAGACTCCAATATATTCAGTTCGGCAACATTCACCCACCTCGAACAGTCAGAGAAACTCCTGTCGGCTAGACCCAGATGTCAACTCTTCAACAGTTTCACGAAAAGGGAATCGGGTTTAAGAAATTCGGAAAGCTACACGAAATCGCGCGAGGAGGCGTGCCAAATAGACACCAGCAAAGTCCTCAATGAAAATTGCGATAACAAGGAATCACCGAAGAATGTGCCAAAACCCAATTCCGAGATGGCAGAGACTATAACGCTGCACTACTCGAATACGAAGTTCAGAAGGAACAATGATCCGGAGAAGGAGAATCTGAATGCGACGTTCGAGCAGGATGATGCGTTTTACAAAGATATGGGCATGCAACGGACAGTTGATTTGGGTAGGAATAGTTTGAACGTCACGCTTGATAAGCAGGAGTTGAATGAGATAATACAGGCGAGGCAGAAGTTGTCTTTGGCTAGGAAAGCGTTGCCGAGCGAGCCGGAGAAACTGCCTAATCAGGTGGACACATCGCCGATAAAGACAATTCAGTTGCCGAACCAGACGATTACAGTGCCCCGGCAGAGTATGGAGAATGCTTCCGAGTTGTTGTCGCGACGGAGAGCGATGAACGGAGGGTTGGACAGACACGAGGAGCCGCCGGCGAGGGAGACGCCGAAGAGAAACGCGACCTTCAAGAAGGTATCGCCGAAGACGAGCGCGATGGACACGACCGTGGTGTTTGTGAAGGCCGATGATAATCAGATGATCGATATCAATTCTGCTACGTTAAACCTTATTGATTCGAGTGAAAGGACGTTACAGCAAGAGGTAATATTTTTGTCTTTTTTTATGTATAAGTGTGTACTATATTAGACACATGGTCGGCAACAGAACTTGCTGAACATACATAGTTGTCCTTATGTTCTTAGCAATTAAGATTTAAAGCGTCCAGTTAAGCTTTTTACTACAGTTTTTTGCCGGCTTGGCGAAATGACAAAAATTACTATAGGTATTCTAAATTCTGTGTCTTAAAAATAATGTACCAACTGTGTTTCGAGCCTAGCAGGTAGACGACTAAAGGTGTAGCGGTTTGTAGGATTTGTGATTATGTACCCGACAGGCTAGCCATTTTTGTTCCTACTTTTTCGAAAATGATCGTCTAACCCAATATAAATTTGTTTTTTGACTACATATGGTTCTGGGAGCTTACTGCTCCTTGGACTCTGCCTGCCCTTCGGGGACTGCAAGTCTGATGGTATACACTCAGGTACCATTTACATATGATTTGCAGTAAAATAATATAATATTTGGTTTCAGGAGTGGGGCTCGCAGGAGCGCGCGATGGTGGGGTCGAGCGAGAGCACGGACACGGGCACGTTCAGCTCGTCCAGCCCGCCCGACAGCGTGCCCGACGCCGCGCCGCACCACCCCAGTGAGTCGCGACACGCTCGCATACACCCGCACTCACACATACACACAGGCTCGCACACGCACGCACACACACACACAGGCTCGCACACACACACACAGGCTCGCACACACACATACACACACACACACATACACACATTCACGCACCTATACCAGGAGGCGTCCATAATTTACGTGAGGCGTTTACAGGGTTGTGATCTCACGTGGAGGAGAGGTAAAAAAAGTCGGTAATACCACCTCACGAAACTAAATGGACAACCATAATCATTCACACTCATTGTCACCGCAAACTTCCAAGGGACATTAACTATACGTGGCCATATTTTATCCGCGCAATTTACCCTATAGTTTGTTTTCATATAATGTAGATAGATTTCAATTAAAAAGGTATAAAAACATGAAATAGTTTTCGATACAAAATCAAACTATGAGTTGATTGTGCGTTGATTAAAATAATAGTACATTTTATCAAGTTTTTGGTTTGGATATACCAACTTGAACTTAACTTTGTAAATTAAGTTCAAGATTGGATACCTCTATGATAAGGATAATAGTCATTAAACTCAACATTAATATAGAAAAAAGGAATGACTGGCGCTTTTGTCTGTTCGTCCGAGTCTAATAGTGTTCTATAAATATACTAAATTCATTTAAACTACAACGATCTCAATAATATTGTAATAATTAACCTATTGGCCGCATTTTAGCAAACATAAAGACATGGCCAAAGCTCTTTATATGTATTTTTTAATGGTACAGTTCTTAATTATTAACATAACATAAAAATTATTTACATAACTCAACTCATACCATTACGCCCGTAATCCCCGAAGGGGTAGGCAGAGACAAAATAAACCACTCGATAAGGCATAATTTTTTTTTTACTGTGCAAATGTTAAATTTATACTGTCTTACTAATATCGCTAAGTCTTTATTTCACATAATAATGTTGAGATCATATTGGTTAAAGGGTAAGAAAGGATGGGGGAGGTTTAAGGGAATGTGATGTTCTCTTCACCAGGTGTTGGGAATGGTTCAAGTCCGTTCACTTGCTTCGCGCAGATATGTATTGTTATATGTGTGGATGCTAGGATTTTATGTTAAACATAAAGGAAATTATTTTTTATAGGTCATAAAACTAAAATAATAAATTATTGTGCTTTGTTAAAGCATAATTTTAGAATAAATACATACTATCGTATACTATGTGCATCGGTATCGGTTAGGCGAAGGAAATTTCCTTTGGCATCATTTAATTTAACATTATTGGGAAGTAGATAAAAAAATATTTAATAAAAAAGGCCGTATGAATTACGCACGGTATATTATAAAATAATTTATCGCTCTGACTGCTTCTTGAACTCGGACAAGTCCTGTGTCCTGTACAGGGACAATTATAATAAGTTGGGTATTTGTTTACTCCAACTTTGTTGGGTAAGCAATATGTCCGGGGTATCACATGGTGCTAACGGTTCCAGGCGCACAAATAGCTTCCACACCGCTAATGGCACTCCGGAAGGGCTCCAAGAACGACCTGCTAAACCTACACAGCACCATATCGCCGATCTACGACATGGTCGACGACAAGTCCTACACCCTCACCAAGGCGCCTAGCTCCAACTCCACGGGGATGGAGAGGACGTACGACATGCACAATACCACCGTCATCAACAGCGCCACTCTCATCAAGAAGTCGTCCGCTAAGAGGGACATACTAGCAGGCAAACCCAGCCCCGACAAGAGGCTAGGCCCCCCCACATCGGCCCTCAGATCACCCCCCAGTCGGGTGTCACCAACGCACACAGGTACGTTGCAATTCGAAATGGTATTTGGTCGTGATTTCTTCGAGTGTTTTATTAACAGTTTTTTAATGATTGGCTCTTTTTATGGGCGATTGTAACTTTGTTGGCTGTTGTCATTTTACAATTAATAGTGAGCTTTAATGCTACTCATTATTAGATAAGTTCATTAAAATTCATCATTTCACTAGCGGAATATTAAAACATACACGGAATTACACTCCCGCGATACTACTTGTAGAAAAATGAATTTCATTATTACGTAAAAACGTCTTCTCGAAAGGAGTATTATTCTGAATGTTTACCATTACGCATTGCCACAAAACTCATTAACATTCAGCTATTCATTCATTAAAATTATAATCATGTCGTTATTATTAGCTCTCTATAAAATAGTCAGTTACTGTATATTTATGAGTGTTTTTGCTTAGATTTAGATTTACTAGATAAATTACAAATTATAGCTAATGTATTAATTAGTTATATTCACTACAGACATTGAAAAATACCATCAAGCTTTTAATACTTCATAACGCATACACAACCTGTGACCTGCCATTTTGGTTTATCTACAAATAGTGGTATTAAAAACAATGATGCCTAGTCATTGCCTATGTACTGATTGTTGTACTGTTACAGAAAGTGCAAGAGAAAAAATACTGTATGTTAGAAAATAAATTGTGTTTTAAAAATATACCTAATTTCATTTTTAAAAAAGACAATCTCAATTCGAACCCTAACAGTACGCGTACAATAATAGTATTTATACTGTCACAAATAAGGTTGAGTATGTCGAATCTAACGTAAAAAATAGACTTGACGTGCTTGCTAACGCTTCGCACGGTAGATTCACGTTTTGTATGTTGCAGGGCCTTACAGTGGCATGGCCCCGCCCACCGCGGTGCCTAGAAAGACCAGCTTGCCGACGTCCAAGCTTAGGCAGTACAGTTCACATAGGGAGCTTAGCAGGATACCTGGTGAGCACTAACTGAGCACGCGTTGGCAGTAACAGATTGAGTTGCGCTTGTTTTAGTAATGCCTAAGCTTAGTTGACACGGTGTGAGACAGTGGCGTAACTATAGGGCACGACTGTCGAATGCTATCATTAAGCGAATGAAATTGCGACGGACCTCAACGGTATAATTACGCCACTGGTCTACTTTCGACGGTCTGCTTATACTACCTACTGTAGGTATAACGTAAGTATGGAAGGCTTGCATGTATTTTTTTTAGGCTTAAGGTAAGTAAGTATTTTTAGGGTTAGCGAAAGCGAACCTATGACAAACGTGTATTTAATTTAATTACTTTATGAAACAGCCTATGATGTTGCAATTTTTGCAAGATTGTTAAAAAACAGGTAAGACAGGTAATAACTGTAAGAGATAACGATATTTATAATAATAAATAAAGGGGCAAGGAAATTTAATGTATATCTTGCTGATATTTCTAAAGGATATCCAATTTCAGGAACCAATTTCATTTTATTGTTGATAGCGAAGACCACATACATGAAAAATAACTATGTAAATTTTAAAACAATTTTTTTTATCACTGAGCCTTGCCGACTGCTCTCAGTGTGTGAACCACTGGTGAGGCACCTCTCTCCACCCACTACACTACAATATCGATGTACTCAAGTCAGTTGATAACCCAAGCTTTGTCCCACTCGGCAGCGGGCAACCCGGCGCCAGTGGGGCGGGTCGCGGCGGGGCGGCCGATGGTGCGGCGCGGCGTGTACGCGTCCAACCCGGCGCTCAGCCCGACCACGCCCGTGCCGCCCGCGAGGCGGGACTCGTACACGCTCGCGGTTGACCATCAGGTGAGTGGATACTCACGGAACGGTGTATGTTGGAGTACTACACTTGATCGTACGTACGGCATTTTCAATGTTATCTGAGTCAAATGAAGATCTTGAAATATCAACTAAGGTATGTGGTATTGCACTTTCCTCACTGCTATATATATCTTTTAATTGTTTCAATAATAGCATGGGCGTACGCGATGGGGAGCGGGGAGGTCAGCAGCAGAAAGTCTACAATTTGGACTGCCTCTTCCCCGTAGGATAAAATTCGATTTGCCCCTTTCTCCCCTCCAGGCCAAAAGCTGCGTACGCCTATGGTTAGTAGCTAAATAGTGAGGGTACGCACCGTGTAAGCTAGGTGCTGATTTAACTAGCACGTATCTTTTTCAAATCTTAGTGCGGATTCATAACCATTTGCACGACGGTGAGGGATAACACTATGTGCAAAAAAGCACCGCTCATTATAAATGATTCGCTTATAACTGATTTCTTAAATTAATTTTCAGAAAGAAGAGGAGAAACCTAAGCCGGCAGCGCCGCCAGCGCTAGTACGGCAAGGCACGGAGACGCTGCGTCGGGAGCGGCCGCAGAGCCAGCTGGTGGCACCCAGAGATGTGAGTCACACAACACATATAACTAGCGACCTTATTTCACCCCTTTTGGGGTTCAAATTCTAAAAACCCCTACTTGAATGCTAACTTACACTATGTGACCGACCGCTGTGCAAAGTCCAGGTCCTAAGTATAGTCAGTCAGTTTTCACATTTAGAAATACGTAAAAGGAGGAACTGGACATGACGTGTGTTTGATCTGGACATGTATTGTCCTGGGCTGCGCAATTGCGCTAACTCAGTAACCCGCGTCAAATGTGAACTTCTTCAAAATGTGTCGGCGTACGGCGCACTTTACTGGATTTGGCGAATTTGCCTCGCTTAGCACTTTTTGGCTTATATGGTGCGTTAAATTTTGCTGCGCCGAAGCCAATTTTAAGTTAACTCGAAGTCAAAGACTATTTGATAAAATTATTTTGAGCTTTGATACAATATTAACACGAGGATAAGAAGAATAAAAAATCTAATGACGATCTATTAAATGATAAAGAGGTTGCGAGAAGTACTTAATTGATGTATAACAATAAGAAAGTTTCAACTCATTAACTCTTAATAGTGATACTTTCTTCACCATGTCTTACTAAAAGAAGCATTGATCAGCAAATCATTTAAATTATAAGGTAAACAGAGGTGTTGGTGGTGAAATTAACGTTGTAAATAATATGTGTCGTTTTAACATTACTAGAATTAGTTGTACGTTTATATTTATTAATTCATTATTAATTTTGTGTCTAATGTGTCCATGACTAAAAAGTAGCTCAATTTTGATGTCGTACTCAAATATCAAACTTTTTCTTAGATTATCATATTTTGAAGTCGATTAATTGATAGTATCCAATATATTTTTATCTTATATTTAAACAAATTGAGCCACTTTTGCATAATGATTGTTTGTAATAACAGTGTCATAATATCTAAAGCTTAATTTACACCATTCATACCTTCGCCGATTTCTCTGTGGAATCAAAGTTTTCCACTTAGCAAATTTAAGTCATCGCCCTTCTCTATATAATATATAGTATTTTATAATTCTTGTCTGACTTTGTGCCCGTACCTTCTCTTTCATAGATTTGTTGAATCAGGTTTTAAAATTACTGTTATCGGTATTTCGTAACCCTTAGACAAGTTTTATTACACAGGATAATCTATATAGGTTAGGAGAATCAATTTATTATTACATTAAAGTAACAGCTATGTGTTCTTCTGTATCGGCAGAAAAATTAACCAAATTATATAACAAAACATAGTTGTTTAAATGTACATAATTAATTCCTCATACCGGGGAGCTAGAGAGAAATCCGTGCTTAAATCTTAAAATTCCAACAGCACTTACCTAAAGCTGTCTAGTCCTAAAGCGCCTAGTGCATACCCTTCAAGGAAATACATAAGCCTTTAGGTAGGCCCTTCATGGAACCACCTCTCTAATCTAAACTAATGTTGTAAATAGGAAAGATTTGTATTTTTATGTATGTTTGTAACGAATAAACTCAAAAACGTTCTTAATAAAAACGGGCCCAGACATAGGTTATAGACTGGAATAGCACATAGGCTGTGCTTTGTCGATGTACCATGAGCGAAGCCTCAGAGCCTAGTATCAGTTGAAGCATGAATGGTGTAAGTTGTGGTCGCTTAGTTTGTGGTAACGTGTGTGCGGCAGCTGCGGGCGGCGGGCGCGAGCAGCGGCGTGCCGCCGCCGGCCTCCGTGCGCAACCACCACATACCCGTGAGTGCTGTCCTGCTCTAACGCGACCTAGACAACCGTCTGTAGAAATTGTGACGCCGACGGTCATACAGTAGGGTACCCTGCCAAGCAATGCCCTGAGCCGAGATCCGACTGTTGCTTAAATGTTTAGGAGTTAAAGCATTCCTCTCCCCCGCCAAACCGGTGATGATGACAAGGCTATCTTGAGACATCATCAAAGGTCTTACCCGAAAAAACAATGCCTTAATGAGTCTCTAGTTTCAGGATAGTCGTTAGAATATACAGTCGGTCGAATTTAATACGTTTTTTTTGTTATTTAAAGGAGTTTGTATGCAAAGTCATTTTGTAATTTTGGTAATGTTTTCAATTATATTTAAAAAATATTAAATATTGCTGACTAAAGCACATAATTTCAGCAGATGTGTTTCTATTCTTACACTTCCATTCCGTGCATATGTGTTTATCGTTAACCCTATTTTATTTGGAAAATCATTGGACCAAACGTAGTTGATATAAATTGTGTTGATAATCAAAAAATTAACCACAATTACTGTAATCAGAATATAATAATGTTCATAGTCAACACAGCTAATATTATTTACCAATTTATGATTGTTTATATTCATCACAATGTGCAATTTGTATTACATGTCATTAAAACGTAAACATCTTAATTCCCACATAATCAAATGTGTCTCGTCCTGTCTTGCTACATGTGTGTACTAAAACGCAACTATACTAATAATCCATTTTAATCTCCGTAGTAACTGCTGATAAATTTTAGACCTTACATGATTGGTAATAAAATGCATTCTTCCATGCTTCAGCCACCAACGACTCGACCGTACTCGATAGCGGGCGCGGCGCCCCTGCGTGTCTCCAGGCCGACGTCTGTGCCTTTACAAAAACCAGCCCCAGGTATAGATGGATATCATTAACATTAAAACATTTTTGTGACCGTGTTCTTTCCTTAAGTGGTTGTCGTAGAATCAGTATCATCCATGTAATATGCCTATTTCCTAAAAACACTAAAGCAAAGATTTATTTAACATCACATGAGGTAACGATGTGGAAAATCAATAAAAAAATATAAATGCCATCAAATGTAACAAAGCTGTTTGGGAAAACTAATTTATTTTGATCATAAATTAGCATTTACTAATTTTTGTAATTCTACTAAAAACAAGTCATTTTTAGTTAAGCGGCCGATATAATTCATAGATTCCATCGGTCGTTAAGAGTTCAAAGTCAAAATAGTCTTTATTTATATAGGTTTAAAAAAACTCTTATAAATCGTCACAGGCACGTTAAATCTACATACCTACATATTCTACCACCGGTCCGGATTGTTCGAATGTTGTTTCTACCCTGAAGAATCCGGAAAGAAACTCGGTAGTTGGTAAAGTTATACAAAATTTGTTACTTAATTGTGTTTTAACAGCCACTAAAATGCCGGAATATTATTATATTGGTTGTCATTTCATGAACAGTGCAATAGTTCACTCTAAAGAGATAATATAATATTTTTAATTTATGAGATTTTACGTAAGCCATCGATCATGTACCTAATACTGGGCTACTCCATGACTGAAACCTGTTTGTGGCCGCTACGAAAGAAAAGTTGTGAATGGCCGACCCACGTTTACTCTTACCTATGTGGTCCCTATAAAGTATGTCTATGTTGTGTATGACTTGTACGACGCTAACTCCCGCCGTTGGCCCAATAATGTTCCCCGCAAGTAGCAGTAGTGGTGACGTGTGTTCCGTTGTGCTAGCGGGCGTGGTGACGGCGGAGCCGCGGCCGGCGTCCAGCGCGGAGGCGCGCGCGTCCGCGCTGCCGCGACCCTCCAGGCTGCCCGCGCCAAGACGCGCGCTCAGGTGCGTTGTGTTGTGACATCACGGAATACCAAACAATAATGATATTCGAGTCAATTTGGTGTCTTTTTAGTATTGTGGTAGTTGTAAGAATTATCATATGCCATTAACTTATCACTAGATAACATTGACTGATTAATTGGATATTTACTTACCTCTAACATTATGCGTTAACTGAATAAGAAAGTTAATATATTAATTACTGTGAAAGTGAATCTAATATGTACATTCTTATAAAAGCAAAGATAACTAAAGACCCCCAAGTCTTGAAGTTCTAAAAATGAGATGTCTAGGCTGATTAAGCTTCTATAATCAGTTTTTTTTTAAGACTGGGTATAAGAAAAGGATAGGAATAAACATACATATTTGAATAATATCAATTCCTCACATGATTAAGGCCTATATATACACTACAAGTTGCTCTAATGTTTACCAAATCGTATTTGTCAATCCGCAGGCCCCCGTCAGTATACTCAGTAGCGCCGACAGCGGACATGGACCACTACTGACCCTTGTGCTGCGCCACGCTGTGGGCGCCGCGCCCGCGCTGACGCGTCCGGCGAGCGCACACGAGCGCGTCTGACGAGCGCACACGAGCGCGTCCGGCGAGCGCACACGAGCGCGTCTGACGAGCGCACACGAGCGCGTCCGGCGAGCGCACATTAGCGCATACGCGCGCGGTCGCGGCGCAGCGGGCGAGTGCGCGCCCCCGCACAACTAGCGCGACTCACTAATTTGACTGATCAGAGTAACGTTGTGTCTTTTAATACTTTTTTATCCTATTTATTATTATTATTACCATAGCTCGCTTTTTACTAAATTTTAAACTCTTAATAAAATTAATACTCGTACCTTAGTGTTTCGATTGTAAATTGCCATTACCTCTTTCGACGAGTCATCGTTTTTTTTCATTGTAGAATTCGTTTTAGATAACTTTTAATGTGACCAATATATTTACTAAAATTGTTAGTCATCATCACAGTACCAGTTTTATTGTACTCGTTAAGAATTGGTGGTTTAATTGACGTAGATGTTGACGAAAAGTTTTTAAATAAAGTAACTATTGTTTGTTGACAATAACCCGCGAGACTTGCGAGCGAGTGGTGTAAACGTTTCGGAGTGTCAAAGTAAAAATTATGATAAAACTATATTTATTGTTTGTTGACATTGTTTATATTGATGTGTGTAGTTTCTGTTTCATGAGTATATTAGTATTTTGGCCTCGACATACAAAATTTTTCTTGTGAAAGTTTTGGTGATGTCCTCATTACGAGGTGAGAAATTCACTTTTCGTTTCTCTGAAAAGTCGTTCAATTTCAACCTCTGTTATTTTTAATGTTTAAACGTAAGCTCTCTGGTCTCTTCCCTTTGATGACGCTCAAAATTACAAAATTTCTGCCTAGGTCATGATTTGGTACAAAGACATACAAATAAGATATTATTCCTATATTATTATTAACAAATGTAGTATTTTAGTATAATTATGAGACGTTAACTTGGGGCTTAGTAATTTATTTCAGATTAAGGTTTTTGCATTTCGTTTAGAGATTGTAATCTTTTAGGGAATTGTAATTAAACTACTTTTGCTTTGGGTGTTTAACTTTCAATTGTTCTTATTGTATAATAACAAAATATTGAAGTATACGCACAGCACACGCATCCGTTAGTTTATGTAAAGGGGAACATACAAATATAAAGTTTAATTTACCGTTTTAACCACCTTTATCACATAGCCACGGTAAGCGCACAAAATGTATATTATTAACATAATTCTTGTACAGTTTGTAAATTTTAGCCTTGCGATATATCTATATTATAAATAAAACATGTCTATATATCCGTATATGTATGTCAATATACTTTACTCCTATAAAACATATCGAAAAAATCATAGTCGCAACTGTTATTGTTAAAATGCTTTTGAAATGACATTTAAATTTTGCTATTATATACATGCCATATTATATCCATTGTATTTTATCGAAACAAAATTCGTCTTTTGCACATCGATGTACCGGCCAAAATGTAGTATTATGCGAACCCTCGAAGCAATAAATGTCGTTACCTAGCACACGTTCGTCTTGCAACAAATTGTATATTTTGTAAACTGATTATTTGTGTACAGGGACTGATTTTAATGATGTACTGTTTTATAATATGAATTGTTTCGCTGCTGTATCGTCCGCGGCGCTTACGCGAGACTGGTGCGTGCTACGCGGTTTATTTGGACACGTCGTGCCTTATTTAGGTAGTGTAAGGAATTTTGTTTTCATTTTCTAATAAAAAAACTATGTATTTACATTAATTTTTATTTCCACCTCGAGTTTTCAGAATTCCTTTACCATAGACGGCATCTACATATATTGGTGTAAGTACACATACCATATGAATAAATATGAGAAAAAGATCTGCTAGATACAAACGCTCAAAATACGTGCTTGCATAAAATTAGGTATGTAGTTCAATTCTTTACATCCGGGATTTTGTTTTATGTAAGCACGTTCCTTTGCTAGCGTTAACACCTCGCGTTGTACTTATCCAGCCTTAAAGTTATTTTGTTTTGGTAATATAGGTCCATTAGAAGAATGATAAATTTCCAAACATGTTCATGAACGACTGAGTTGAAAATCACCCGTACTGGTAAAATCTGGTATTTTTTTGAGCGTGGCTATAGCTATGCTAAGTTAGGACGGGAAAAACCGAGCTCCGCGTATTGAGCACATTTTCACGATACGTCCATTATAGAGTCAGGTAAATTAAACTAAAAACCTATGACACCATTTCATAAAATGTTAAAGTGGGCGTTTCGACAGTAAATTTGCTTCAATAAGCAAAGGTAACGGAAAGTTTTTAGTTGGTGGTATTTCCTTTTTTCGGGGTCTACTGTCAATTGTAATTCCTGAAAAAAAAAACACATAATGTAAACAATGTAGTCGCCAGCTGCAAGTTGACATAGTTGGTTAATGGGCAAAGTACATAAGTAAGAGTCGTGGTTTCACTCAAAAGCTCATGAAGGTTAACACTTGTAGTAAGTTCGATTTTTTTTAGGACTTCATCAACGGATAAATCTGCTGGGTGGACTAAGGATTTTGGTTTTACAAGCCTACGCCCCTTGCCGACGGTTTTGAATACCTAAATGAAAAGGTAAATAACATATGTGTAAGTACGCAGAGTTGTGTGAATATAGGTATAAACCCTGTGTATTTCATGCGATATTGACAAAGATGAGAAATTCAGAGTTGCTATTGATTAACAGGCACCATAGACTTCAGTTTCTTGTAGTATATATTAACAAATAAACATAACATCACGCCCATAATCCCCGAAGGGGTAAGCGGAGTCAAAGGGGCAGCAGGCCCCTTTAACCATATTCAGCTATAAATATACCATTAGTGGCCTTTTACGACATACTAGGCAAGAACCACAGTTGGCACATTATTTTTAAGTCCCAGACCAACATGGGACAATGGGCTGGGTTAGATGGAAAATTGTGAAAAAGTAGTGACAAGTGGCTAAAAGCTCGTCGTCTACACAATCACATAACTACTCGAAACTCCATTTATCATTAGTCGCCTTTTACGACATGCTAAGCAAGTCCCAGACCAACATGGAAGTACCTATAAGTTTGTTACCATTTATAATAATTTAATACATTTTTGCTAGAATGAGTTCAGTTCAGCGGTAGTAATTCAATGGAGAAGAGTCTCCCCTCGGACACGAGGGGTAAAACCAAGCCCCTCTTCCCACTGGGCACGTGCCAAGGGCCCCGCGATCGAGAGGGCCCCCTAGTGCAACTTTACACCTGGGCACATAAAGAAAATAATTGTTGTATTCGTAAATAGAACAATTAATTTCCTAATGTGCCCAGGGCCTCCAATAGATTAGAGACGGCACTGGGTAAAACTAACTATGTATAACTAACGCCTAGAAGATCAGACGACAGACGTTCTATGTACTTAATAAGTCATGATCCTTCAAGGTTTGGTAATATTTTTGTTATCAACAATGACATGCGTTAAAAAGAACGGAAATAGAAGATATGACGTCCGTATCAGATCGAAACGAACATTTCGTAGGTCTGGGTCTAGTATATAATAAATTAGGAGCTCTTGAAATAACCAGGCCACCATGTTATTATCATTAAGTTCCTTGAAATTCAAATTTATTTTTAAGGCTCAAAACAGGTATCTCCCGCTCCATTATTTTAAAAAATAGAATAGTATCTATTTTGACAACTATTTATTAGTGTTACCTACCAAGAATATTGCCGCTTATGTATTTTTGTAAATTGTAAAATTTATTTAGAGAAAAGGATCGTACAAATGCACACCTTTAAAAATATATAGTAATGTGTTATAACTATTATTGTTTTCTAATATTAATTACTATTCTTACAAACGGTAACTCACTGCATATTTTTTTACAAAAAATAACGAACGACGCAGCGATACTAGCGCCCAACTGTCACTTTTGATCTCTGCATGTGTGCGTGCATCTGTGTGTGTGAAACGAAATCGCACGTTACGTGAGTGTGCGACGTCGCGAGTGCTGTCTACGAGTGATTTTTGCTTTGTACGTTTTTATTTTTGTAATTAAACTGATGTAGACAATGTGTTAAGTAATGTAAATACCTCAAGTGATAACAATTGTGATATATCGAACGCTATGGCCCACAAAATGCACAGTGTTTTCGTCTACTATGTGATCCCGTGCAATCTCGTCACTTGGGTTGTTTGTCAATGACGTCTGCGTTTAGCGCAGCAAAAAGTGGAATTTTAGTTTGATTGTGACAAATTGTGTAAACATAAATAATAATATTAGTGATAATTGACGAGTGTTTGTAAAATGGATGAGTGTTTTCTTCATTGGAACCTTCTTACACCAACGGGGGCCATCAGAGGTGGCTCATGAAGAAAGGGTTAGTTTACCTGTTTGTGTTTACTTCGCTATATTCTAGATATCTACTTTATTATGTGTAGTATCTATTTTTATCTAATTATAGCACCGTTGCTAAAGATATTCTTATCGTTTGATAGCTGTATAGGTTATGAAAGCTGCCATAGTAGTTGTTTATTGAGTCATAGGATCAAAAATATTTGCGATATCATTGAATGTTATTACTGTTGCCATTATGGTCCTATTCCTCAATAGGCGGATGTGGAGGACTCGGATTAGGACTTGAGATATGTTATTTTTCTTTTGTAACTTTCTCTTATCCATGGAGTGAAGGGAGGGAAAAGGATGCACAGGGAATGTGGCGGTGAGTGCGAGCGAGACGGCGCTCTACGAGGCGAGTTTTGTGGCCGTGTTTTTGGTGTTCACACATGACAACTGCCTTACTTTCCTATACATACTAGCTGTAGGAAAATTGTATGAGAGTTTCCTTCATGTTTACATACCTGCTGCACACTTTGTAATGTATTGTTAGAAATATGAAGCTATTTATTTACATAGTTCACTGGCCTTACTTATTTATGATTCAAACACTATCATCTTGACTCAAATGTTATGATTTATATTAAGATGCTTTTAACTTATTGATTCTATACTTCGATTTGTAGATAAGTGGAGATCTAAGAGAATTTTGTTCATCTTAACAAAGGCTATAAATGTACAAAAAAAATACCTATTAGATTGTAGTTCTCAATTTTCTGGTTGCATAAGTGTGTATTTAATTAGTATTTATAAATTAATATTGTAGATACTCCCTTCTAAATAATTTCATTACAAGTCAATTATAAAAGGCAAGCTTCCATGCCCATTCCATTCACATTTCACATGGAGTCATTTAAAAAGGTCAATTACTCTATGATTACAGCCCTCTTTCTATTAATAACTAATAAGGCAATTGGCACTCCTATGGTTTTCCATAAGAGTAGGTGCTCACTTGAAACCATGCAATAGACCTATTACCACATGGACATATTCATCTTACTAATATTATAAATGCGAAAGTTTGTATGGATGGATGTGTGTTTGTTACTCTTTCATGCAAAAAGTGCTGCATGGATTTTTATGGAACTCTACAATAGTATAGCTTATACATTAGAATAACACATAAGCTATGTTTCATTGATGTACCACGCAAGCAACGCCAGAAGACAAATAGCGGCAGAAGCAGTTATATATATATTTAAGTTCATTAAAAACTTCTTATTCATATTTCCGTGATTCCTCTGCAGAATGTCAGAACATAGTTTTTTACTAAATTTTTTTATTCTCTGTCAAACCCTGCTTAACCGTATCAGATAGTACACAAATGGCTTTTATAAACATTACCCTGAGGTATATAGCATAAGTGCTAAGGTATCATACTTAATGCGGTTTCAGTAATAGCTAATAATATTTTCAGTATTCCTTGTGACCAATTATTGTATCATCTTAATTTTTGATGAATAAATATTTTATTGAATGGAAAGACTAAAATTTTGCTAGGTGTGTTATCAAATGGTCTTAGTAATATCAAAGTGAAACAAATGGTGTGACATTAAATGAAACAAGTCTAATATACCTATGTTGTTAAATGCCATAGGTAGCATATTGTATGTTAACTTGAAAAACCTGAATGTAAATTATTTATTTATCAAACATAAATTTTAAATGTCTTTATTAATATAAGCATCTCACTAGCTCTCATATTACATCATCTATATACAAATAATATTACCACTGGGTCGGGTACAAGGTTTTTTGACAAAAGCTTTTGTTGTTTCCCCATGATAAATGCTCTATTTCTGTCTTCCATTCCGTAAGTGTCAAACTAGATATTGATATAGATGCCACTTCAAAACAGGCGAAACTAAAAATGTATCTAAGATAGTTTTTTAAGCTTTCGTTTGCAACTTGAGACCCCCAAAAGTAATAAATACTTGTGGTAGGGATGTCTTTTCACATTGTATGTTATTTAAAAGTTACATACTTAAGATCAAATAATAAGTGAGGTAGCTACTAAAATTTAAGTTTAAAATTTTAGTAGCTACCTCACTTATTATTTTGTTTTTCTATATTTGGAATATATTTGCATTTTGTATCCTCCATGAATAATAATATTTTTCTGTAAGTAATTTATTTTTATGAAGGAAACAACTAAGTAAGTAGTATGTAGTAGTAATATTTCTGTTAGTACTTGCCTATGTTAATAATAAAACAAACTTTTGTATGTTGATTCTCTAGCATATACTTGTGGCATATAAAATTAAATAATTAACTTTCTTCAATCAAGCAAATATTACAGTTGTAAAATTTGGTATCTTCCGATTACAGGATGTCGCAGCCATGACAACATCTACATATTGTATAGTATTTGTTGTCACACCCCTTTGGTTGTGCAGTATTTCCCAATACTTACCATAAATCATAATCTGATATATTTTCATGTTGCTTTGCAAAAACTAGTAGGTATAAGCAACAGAGTACTTTTAGCACTCTAATTAAAATGCAATATGTATTGTTAAAGTTGCTGTCTCACAAAGAAATTTCCAATCAATGCTTGATTGTTCTTTGGCTTGACATAAGCACTATGAAAGTGTTATGTAACCATCAACTGTATGCTACATTCTGATCGCCAAACCTGATTGGTGGTATTTTTGGCAAGCAATCTACCTTGACCCCCATCTGGTCCAATGTGTCAAGGGCCAAATATTTCCTCAAAGGGGACGTGTTTCATTGCAGTGGTATGTCAGTGTGCATACAAATATGTTGTATTATATAATACTTAGTCAGGTGTAAGTTAATCCTATATTATGCTACTTTTTCAGATAGTTTGTAGTGTTGGCTAATTTAAGTAATTGTTTTTTTTTTTATAAAGCAGGATATATGATGCAATGCATACTTGTTGTTATTTAAATAGCAAGTTTGAAGGATTTTTTCTTTAGAAATATTGTTTATTGATTACCTAGTATGTTTAATACCAATTATCATTTTGATTTTGATTTACTTTAAACTTATTTATTATGAAAGTAATGACTATGTAGTTCCTTCATCTATAAAATATACTTAAAGTAAATCCAGAGTTAAGTTTTTGGCATTAAGCCAGTAAGTATCTCGTTCCTGTGAGGTGCTGACATTATTCACTAACTAATGTACCACCATGTTTAACAGAAAACTGTTAACACTACTTATACAAATGATTAGATACTGTTGTGAATGACTAGGTATTACATAGTTTCAAAGTCCACAATATCCTATAGAGTTGTTAATGTTTACAATCATGACAAAATAATACTGCTTGTAATAAACAAAAGTATGAAAATATCCAATTGGTCCTATTATGACTGACTAAATTAAAGTGAATACTGATCAATATTGCATATTATTAACCATTTTCAAAAAAAAGCAGAAAGAATTGTAATAATAAAGAAAATTGATTTTTTTTTATTATTACAATTCTTGTTTATAATTTCAGTCTTTTCACAAGTAAGTACCTACTGGAATGCATAAATAACTGTTCCAGTTTTGACATGTAGAAACTTTACTGTAATCTACTTTATTTTTTTTAAGTACAAGTAATACCAACAACCTAGAGTCTCACTACAAAGTGAACTCATTCATCACAAATTTATTACAATAAATTCTTACATCACAATACAAGTTGTCTTGCCTTAGGGGACCAAGTATTCCAACACAGTCCGCAACACGCTCCATTGTCAGGGAAATAGATATGAAGTAATAAAAAAGAATGTTTGCGAGATTTGTAAAAGGTGCAAGATTCGGAAAATTTACAGCTATCAAACTTTCATACTTGCCACTTAGAGCCTGCATACTTGTTATCTATTGGATGCTAATACACTGAAAGGCTCTGTTCTGCTGTCTGTTCAAACGCAATATCAAATGGCATATGCCTGGTACAATGAATGATTTATTTGGGCATCCTATGATCTTTTATTGTGTTAGTCCAATGAGCATAAGTTACTTGCTCAAATAAGTAAATAATCAATAACGTTACGCGCTGAATACACAATAATGGTGGGCAATTAATTTAATCGCCGCCGCTAGTTGCGCACGCGCCGCTCTTATAACAGTCTTGTTATCGTTGTTTTATGATTGGCCCGTTTGGTCCTAAACGCTAAACGCCTAGCGATTCGGATGTTAATCGTAACATACGTTATTATTGGCCCGTACAACTGCCATACAATTAGCTAATTGCATTGTTTATTTCTATATTGTAAAGT
Organism: Glyphodes perspectalis; assembly: GCA_951394215.1. NCBI lineage: Eukaryota > Metazoa > Arthropoda > Insecta > Lepidoptera > Crambidae > Glyphodes > Glyphodes perspectalis. Next base: position 10,980,247 of record OX596218.1, on the reverse strand, counting down.
ATTTATTTCTATGTCGTTAAGATCAAGACACTAAAAATTTTTTTATATGTGAGTAAATAAGTAAATTGTTTTTAGTACCTATAAAACACTGTAATTCACAAAGTTATAGTACGATTTAACACACTGTTTATATACCTACTTAGGCCAGTATAAGTTATTCGCTACGGCTAGAACAACCGTAAATAATATCGCATAGGTACCTACTTAAATAATATCCGTTCGGTGAAAAGCAAGTAACTTAAATAATATATACCTACACATGGAAACATGGAAATATATTTGTCCTATTCAACGTGATCCCAAATGATGGGCGTTATCTTTAGTTAAAAAAAATGCTTTACTTTCTTAGGAATTCAAACAATATCTAAATTTGCCAGACAATACGACTCTTACAAAATACAGTAGGATTTATAACAAGTATAAATGTTTAAGTACTTTCAAAGTATTCGTACCATACTGTATTGTGTATAATATTACCTATTGTTTCTTGTATCAGTATAGTTCCACGTGATGAATTTCTTATCCTGTTTACGTCCTTGACTGATCCAATGATCAATGAGCACATGTGATCACCAACTATAATTGTTAAAAGGAAGATTTGGCGAAGAAAATCAGATAAATCGCAGCCTAATTGCTTTGGCAATGTGAAACAACGCGAATGGTCAAGCATATGACATGTCCGTAACATGTGAAGGCGAATGAATAAATTGATCTTAGGCAGATGGCTCAAGTATATGATGCGCCTAAATACTCCTAATTGATAGGGCTACTATTCAATATGGTTGCGGCGAAGCTCATAACGGCAGCAAAGTCCAGACCACCCAGCTTTGTTTGTTTTTGTTACTTCCTTAACTAGAGACAGCAACAGTCCCGGATGGTCTCCCTCGTCCCGCACCTCGCCTGCTAAGAGGGCGACAACGGGGTAATCCATATATCTCCAGAGATCAACGTATACTGGACGTCCGCACTATCATTTTAAAGAGATCCTTCAGTGGGAACCTCAACTTTTTTGTAGGCGTGTCGACCTACCTTACTTACGTAGTTCTCAGTTCGTTAACCTTGCCGTTTAAAGTTTCTAGAAAAATTTTAACTACTCAATCATTTGCAGCGGCTATTGTACACCAATCGATCGACATTGAAAACAAACATATTACGTTTGAAATGAAAGTAGGACATGTTTAATATATATAATTTAATTGTTTGCTTATGATATAACCTACAAAAATATTTTGAAAATAACACAAAAAAGCTGACCGCTTGACTGTATATGTACAAGTTGCTATGGATTTATTACAGATATTTATCATATTTATTCTATACTAGCGACCCGCCCCGACTTCGCATGATGAGCATAAAACAATATGAAATTAAACATATAAACCTTCCACTTGAATAACTCTATCTATATATTGCTAAAAACCTCACAAACATCCCTTGCATAGTTTAATATATCTAAGCGAACAGACAGAAGCGGCGACTTTATTTTGTACTATGTAAAGATTGCTATCTTTCGACCACATAATTTCGACACCATACCCTAGTTCGAACGATCCAAACTGCCCAATCGCAGATTGGTCCAAAATCTTGACGGCGTTCGTTTGATAGCACAGCGGAACATCTTTCGCGAAATCCGCAAATAATTGCAATAAATAGCGAGCCCAGTGAGCTCTCCGCAATAGCGCTGGCACGCAGCCCACAACACAACTCTGTTAATATCTAAATCGTTTAACTATATCTCGAGGAGTCCGCGCCACTTAGAAATATCCTTGCCGGAGTTGTCTTAAACATTCTGCGGATGAATGCTCATACGGCCATTGTTCAAACACACAATTGAACTGTCATTTTAACATCGTACTTTTGCTTCCGTGTTGCGTTAAATCTCTATTCCTGAAATCACAACATTGCTTAACTAGCTAATGCAACGTAGGTAGGGATGTCGATTCTCGCCGAAAAAGATCGATTTTTAAATCGATTTGAATCGTGACCTGATGAATCGATCCACAAAAAAATCGAGGTCTAAAAAATCGATTTCCAATAAATCGATCTTTTTTCAAATTCGCTTTTACAATGTAAATATAAATAAATTAGTTAAAAAACAAGACATTTGTCTGGTTTTAAATTTTTTTATGATTAACGATAATTCATTATAATAAATTTATTTGTTATAATTAACGATCTTTTATTCAGGAAATTCGATTATAACAATTATTTTTATCACCATATCAAAGATTCAGATTAAGTAGAAAACGAGGCATTTATTTCTATTTGGTCATAAAGCAATTAGATAATTTAGTTTATATTTCCCATATTTATGTCTAAACTTTTTAAAAACAACAGTGTGTCAAGTCTGCAGGGATCCAATCCACAATTATAACTCAACTTTTTTTTTTTATTGAAGAGAAGTTAGGCAAAGGAGACTAAACACACAGCCATCTCGCGAGTTTTTGAGTAGTTATCCGGGAGAAATCTAGTACTATGGGCACCTTCAACTAATTGTATGGTTTATACCAAAACAGAAAAAATCGAATGTCGATTCTAAAGGGTGATGTATCGATCCAATGAATCGATCCAGTACTTCATATCGATTTAAAAAATCGATTTTTTTAGCTTGAAAAATCGATTTTTCGATTAATCGATCTCAGATCGACATCCCTACGTAGAAGTTGACGAATCGCAAAAGCTAAGCAAGTAGATGTTAGTCATTGATCTATTAATAATTTATATAGATGTGCCCATAAAACTAGAGAACGTTTTATTTGACATGTTTATAGCGTTTTCTAATAGTAGAGAATGTGTTCGTCCATCCATCATTATCATCCATTCTGTATTGTTTTTAGGTAAGTATTGCATCACTGATATTGTCTCACAAATTTATCACATAGAATGTGCTACTAGGTTCTTCTTGTACTAGTATTCGTAATTACCATATATGTAATCACCTTTTTAATAACGTATGTGACTTCAACTTTTGTATACTGTGGATTTTTTAATTGGTGATTAGCAACCAAGTTGTGGATCTATAGGATTCGCGAGTTTTCCTCATTTGTCTATTCGAGTATCTAACGCCGTAATCCGATTAAAGGACTCCGTATCAACCTAGTCATTATTTCTTTTTGTATTTCATCAATCGAAACCTAATCTATGTAGTTTCTCCCGCATGAACGTACCAACTTATCTGATTTGTTTGAGTAATGGCTGTTAAATTAATATTTGGTACCTTTTATTGGGTTGTTAATAGTGTGAGGGGCCGCACTCTATTTCCCTCGTTTCCCCTAATCAAAATCATTTATTGTTTCAGTTTCGTGTCAGTTATATATTTTTCTTAATATCGGCTTTTACTTAATTTACCGAATATCGTGATTAGTTAGTTTTTAGTTATATTATATCTTCTGTTATGTACTTAATTTAGGTATTGGACCGACTTAGTCATTCCAATACGAAATGTTATTTTAATATAATTCTATCGGTTTATTTAATAAATGAATATATAATATTTTAAGCGCATATTTCGACAAAAAAATTGTTATTTTAATGTAGGTACATCGAGCTCTTGCCTTGCCATTTATTTGTGAATCTCATGCATTAATCACCATGTGTTCTAAGAAAATTTGAGAGGCTATTTGATGTCTAAGAACTTACTTAAATATATATTTTTATCACCTTAATTTCAATATTTTATCTGATTTTTCTAAGAACAATACTTCAGAGTAAGTTAATATATTACCGAGTAGGTACTTTTAAAACGACATCCATTACTTTTTCATTATTTTTCATCTATTGAAAAATTGTCCCTGAGATAAATCAAATGGGGTACTTACTGACATTTAACGCTATTAGGGTTATCGAGTTGACATGCCTCCACTTCGTCTCCTGGGATTTAGTAAATGTATTTTAATCACTGATTGCTTCAGGGACATGCGTAATCAGTTCAATAGCCTGTTCGCTAATTAGTTTGCTTAAATTAGCCGCACTTTATAGTGAGTAGGTAACTAAAATAGATCTAGAGGGAATGCCAGGATCCTCGGCTGCTTGAGATATTTATCAGAGCTTATCATTAACAGGACCTTTTCCGTTTAACGGGAGGGTTCTAGCAGTAATCAATCTTTAATTTATTTAATTACTTAACTGATTCTATGGTATATATATCGTGTCGTGTTTAGCTGCTATTGTCGCTAACGAGTTAATTATTTGCTGAAGAAACAACTAGTGCATTAGCATTGATAATATAAATTAATAGAATGCTTTTTGACTTAACTTAATCCAGTTATAAAATTAGTATGTATAGTTAGCTATGATCTTATCGCAAGTCTCAAATATTCATTAAAATAAGTCGTTTAATTTATCTTTTCCGATGCGAATGGCTTATTTATTAATAAGGCTATTTCATAAACTAATTTATTACGAATTTTATAATCGTTACTCAATAAAACTCAACGTAAACAGCACAGTTCGTTAGAATGTTAATTAAGTGGGATACAATCTAAGAATCCAATTTCCACCGAATGGGAAAGGAAAGGACGAAATGGTGGCAAGCTTTACTGAGAGACGTTATTTGAAGGCTCGTAATTTGAACTTCGGTGTTCGCCCTTCGCAGGGACGTGACATACATACGTTAATACTCGGTTGGGAACACCTATGGCACAGCATAATCAATAGCAGTGAGGCACTAGGATGTTATAAAAGCTGAAACGAATTTCTTCAACCCTGGTTTGTGTTTAAACCGTGTGCCAGTGTCATGTACAATAGCATATTGCACTAAAGAGCACCAGAGGTTTTAGTTGAATCACTAAATCATTGCCATTTTCTGCATTGTGCATAAAATCAGGGGAAGTGGCATCGATGTAAAAACAATTACAATAGTTATGATAACACTAATCACAAAAGTCGCTTACTGTTAATATGTATAACGTACATAATAATAGTCATATTCAGTCATTAGAGCGGTGCTAGCTCAATGTTAAGGACACGCGCCTCTTAAGCTGAGGGGTGCGGCTTCAAAACCGAGCACATACCTATGGATTTTAAAAAACTATGCACGTATTTATACTAATAGCTGGGCGGTGAGGGAAAACATCGTGATGAAACCTGCACATTCCAACAGCTATGGCTCTGTAATCATAACCATTATCCAAAAATTGTCTGGTTCCCCTATCTACGGGTTACGAAGGTCAGATCGGCAGACGCTTCAACGTAATTACCAGACTCGCTAAATCTAAGCTAAGCGGACCCCGCCTAAGCACGGGACATAACGCTAGGATGATGATGAGCCATATTCAGCCATCATAGCTTGCTTTAAAATTATTAATCGTGTTTGTGCAAGTGTTAAGCAATTATCTTTTTTCAGAAGCAATAGCAAGCTAAAACGATTAAACTATTGTCTTGTCATCTGGTGTCGGTGAAATATGTTTTTCTCTTCTATTCACCCCGGTCCGCTGTCGTCGAGCTGTCCACTCCCCTTTCATTCATAACGACTTTCAGACTATCCATCCATTTATTCTTCAGTAGTCTTCTTCCCCTCCATCCAATTTCAAAGTTGTATACTACAATATCGGTCTGTGATTAGTTGTCTATATGATTGTTATTTTTAATTAAATGATGGTCAAAATGACACTGCCTTTTTAATTTGTAAAATTAAATATCGGAGTCCTCATCGATTCCAAATGGTTATTCGGAGGTAAAAAAGTACTTACAAGTAAAACTTTTAAATTTAATTGTATAATGTACACTGTCGAGCATATTTTGCGATTACACTTACCAATAATATATAAAAACCAATGACATTTTTCGTTTTTTTTTTGCAGCTGTGGAACCTTTGTAATATTGAGCGTATTATTTACAATAGTTTATTTAAGGACTGTATCAATATACCTACAGCGAATGAATGTAGTTAGGTTTTATGGTTATTTTAATTAGTATAACACTGAATCACTCTTACCCTAAAATTAAATTAGATTAAGTTATAATGTCTAGAAAATGGGTCTAAACATAAACACCAAGAAGTTGCGATGTTTGTTATTATTCGCGGCGATCTTAAACGGCTATATATAGATTATGTTTCGTTAAAAGCTTATTTTTTCTTGTCTGGTACTATATATTTCAACGGGTTGTCAATCAATAGTTCCCCTACCCAGGTGTAGGATACGCTTACGCCCCTCGCCGGAGGGGACGCGGTTACACAGCCCTCTTTCCGATAAGGAACACCATTTAGTTACAAATCTGTCTGGAATATCTTTTAATCGGCGAATAGTTCGGGTTTAGGACTACATGATTTAAGTTTTACACTAAACTGAGCACTGAATAGGTTGAGACTAAGATTTATTGAGTCTTACCGCTTACAAAAAGGGGTTGTCTGTAAATTTACTGTACAGCAAAACACATTTGTTCCCTTTCAAGCTATCCATAATGGTTTCAGAAACTTCATTATCAAACATAAGAATCATATCAATAGTATTTTTGTTTAATCTCAATTACCTACTTAGTTGTGATTTGTCTTGCTTTTATTTACTTGTAAATTATATTCAAATGGCATATATAGATATTGCACTCAGTTAAAAATAAGTTATTATGTTTAAGTTATATTAACATCTGTACTTAAGTAATCAAATTCACACGTTGTCTTAGTAATTCTATGTATATACCATAAAGGTTTGTATAGTTTCTTCTATGTACGCAATTACTTAGCGGGTATTATTGTTAAGTTTCTTCACCCTAAATAACGTAACTTGTTATTTTCATCCTCGGAAATCTTAACAAACTCTATTTATATCCCCCTGGAGCCCATATTATGTTCTATATTCGGTTCATTGATTTCTTGTTTCCTCTATTTTGTATGTTTGTTGTTTTCGAATGAAGTACGACGTTTTGCTCTCGCTTAGCTTAGGGGTCTGTTCCCCCTGTCGGGACTGATTGAAAAGGTGACGTTGGCCCCGTCTATTTTAAGGTATAATCCAATATATTACAATGAGTACTGTTAGCTTAGCGGTTGTCCACGATTTATTTTTAATCTACACTTCCTACCTGGTGGCGACTAAGATCTCTACTTAAATTATTTTCTTTGGCTGAAAATATTTCTATTCATTATTTATCTTAGTCATTGCTTCATGCAAACACTAGCTTAAAGTATTCGTCTGGGCGGGTCATGCTCTTTTAGACTTTAGGTTTTTGCTTTGGCTCTAGAATAGTTTAATTAGTAAAATTGCTCAAAAATAAGTTAAAACATCTTGAATGTTCACGGTAGATGTACCTACATACTATAATCGTCTTAATTGTTTATGCCGCCCTGCCTTGTAGATACCGAATAGGTAGGAGAATATGATAGAATATGTAATTTAATAGGAGTGTTATATGTTTTACTGCTAAATCCCTTAGCAATACGACATACAATATTCATGTTAAATTGATTTCGTCTGTGTTTAGAGATCCGGTGTCTTTTTCTTTTATATTAGATTCTCCTCCTCTATTAGAAGTCTCGCCCTAAGTTTTTTGGAATGTTAAGGGTTAAGCCTTCATCATTTTTAAAAAGTCTACGAATGATAGCACTGGATTTATGGGAGTAGACATTTATATACTTAATTGGCTATATTCAAACATTATCTTTTAACAAAGTAGTTTATTACGTGTTTATTGTTGTGATAACGATTTCTAACTACTTAAAATATCGTTTGTTTTCAATGTGTGTTGTTTAAATTGGGGTCATGCCAATGAATTACTTCATTTATTTTCAAAACCAGTTATTACGCAGCTAATTCATGTTTTGTTATTCGTAACACATAGAAATAAACATTTCATGACAAGGATCAAACGTACGAGTTTTGTGTGCGTGATTAAAATTATAAGTAAGTAAATAAATGAATTTAAATGAAAACAACAAAATAGAAACTGTTTATGGTAATTGAGTATTTATCTTATGCAAAGAATGGTCAGCGGAGAAATTATTATGCAGGTCTAAGTTTTTTAACGAGTTATTAGAATAGCTTACTACCTAGTCGATATGTTCATGTGTTTAAGATATTTTCACACTTGAATGCCCTTCTAGTGTTTAGTGGATAGTAAATCTATAAAGTTTGTTTGAACCGCACTAGTTTTAGTATATGTGGGAGGTCAATAATATTCTTAAAATCTAGATATTCCGTTTATCGAAAGGAAGGAGGGGAACGGAAGGCAAGCACAAAAAGAAACATGCTATCCGCTCGCAATCACAAAATGATCACGGTCATTTCCAATCTAAGCGTACCTCTGGCGCAGCCGGGCTCCAGTTAAAACGTAGTGGAGTGAGTCGCGACGCGATCGCGAGGAACTTAATTAATAAGTAAGTTAGCGCGGGAACAAAGGATCTCGCGGAAAGAACTTCAATTATTTCAGTGTTACTAAACAAGCTCGTGAGTTGCCGCAACTGGCGGGGATTAGGGGTCACGTCGCGCTCTGTAATGTGCATGTTGCTATACTCGTATTACATTTCATTACTTTATCCTTACTTCTTTTGTAAACAAGATTTTCATAATAAAATAGCTAGGTATTGACGGACGCACATAATTTTAAATCAATGTGTGCCAAAATTTGGTATATCTTAGAAAGCTGACGATGCAAATTTATTTGTTGATGAAGGTTAAATACGAGATTTGGCGATACATAAATACTAAGCTAAAGAATGTATACAGGTGAGAGGTCAATTGTTATCGGCTATCATTTGAATAATGTATTAAATCATGCAGTGTTGACACTATTGTTAATGGATGGTGAGATGGTTAAGTATCCAAATGACTTTTTTAACATCAAATGTATGTTTTTATTGCCGAATATTTACTAATCACTAATTAATTGTAAAAATATCAGTTCTATGCCGACCTAATGATTTTGTTAACCATTTCTTTCCATACCAAATCAAAAATTTTAAATTCATTATAGATTGAAATCATTAGGTACAACTGCCCTCTTTGCGAATGATGTCGTCTGTTTAAAGCGCAAGTTGTAGTGAGCCTCTACTACAACACGGCACTTCAATAAAATTCTCGTTTTTCTATCGTTTCCCATGCTAGCGGAGAAAGTGAATAGAGTTTTTGCGCGTATGACGAGCGCTGAGGCGGTGTCGTGGTACCGGCCGGTTCCAAGTGGGTCACCCAGGGCCGGCGTAAGCGCAACGTTATGTTTTAGTTGCCGCGTTATTATCTCGTCCGCTTACGGATCGCCGATACCGACGCTCCGTGGCGAATGTAACGAACTAGTGAAAGTGCATTCCTCTATTCGAATAAACGTTTTCTTCATTATTCACACGCCCGTTAAGATCAAAGATGGCGTGGAGAAAAAGATACCCAAAGAAGTAAGAATTCTGTCATTTGTAAGCGCAAAGGATTTATTTGCCTTGTAATTGCTGCCTGTGTAATTTTAATAACAAATTGCGTGACGGGCTTTGTAAAAGATTTAATATATTCATTTAATTTACGTACTTAGTTGATGGGATAACATTGGAAACGAAAGTATACCTATTCAGTTCTTATACAGTGACTATCCCGCGTTTACGTTCCGTTTGCACGGTGAAAAAAAGGTTTGTAATAGGTACATATCTATTATAACAATTTTCATTATTTTGGTTCAATTCAATATTGTAAAAATTGCTTTTGAAGTTTAGTCGTACAGACGTAACTAAAAAGGAGTAATAAGCGGTTAGTAATGTTGCTAAAATAAATATTATGTATGGACTTATTTACTTTAATGGATTCTAAGCAGTAATTTCTTGCCTATTTTGCTTTATTTCAGGCACACCAACTACCTAGATGTTCCTAGATTTTAGTGCCTAACATTTTTGCGTTGTTTATTCTTCTTGTACATTTGTGCTAATTAACCAAGGTTAATAACACCAATTAACATTGAGTGCGTTCTTAATCACTTTATAAAAATACTTAGTTATCTTTATATTTTAGCATATAAATTACCCAAATGTCTTACATTTTAATACTTTCTGGTCGGCATGATCACATTCAAATATATTTTTTAATTACATACATTTTCTATTAAATAGTAACCAATTGCATCTTTTGAATTTAAATAACTTCTTAAGTATGTAACCAAACTAGGTAACTAACTTTTGAATTTTATTTTATTTTTTACATAAGTAAAGTGCGATAATTTATTAGCACATTAAATTATTGTATCACCTTAAACAAAAAGAATCAGTTAAATAACTTAAAAGGCTTATAAGCAACCTGGTATGGGTAAGCTCAAATGTGGAATATTAAAGAAGCCGTTAACACTTAACGTCTAATAAATTACAAATACGTTTTTGTCGGAAATAAATTATTGTCGTCGTTCATCGGCGGTCATTTATATCCTGGGCTAGCTAACCCATGATATAAATAACAATAATAGTTCTAGTAAATACCGCTGTGAAAATGGATAAATAAAAACCTATCTCTCACTTGTATCTCTAAACGTTTAAGACGCAATCGTGACACTATAAATTATATTTTATACGAATAAGAATCATTATAGCTTCGTGTGAGATAAATCTACAAATTTAAGAAATGTGAACAAACAACTTTGAACTTGTTGATATGAAATTCAATCTTGTTATAGATCTTGTCTATTTCGCTTATAGATAGGTAAGTCGCTTGTAATTCTACTACAGCTTTAGACCCTATCCCAATTATTGATCGATTGACTTAAACAAGCTATCCACTCTACCAATATAGGGATAAGTTCGTATCTCATTTACCTGTAACCTTTATTTTTAAACTATAATTGAGATTGTTATTATTAATACAAAATCGCTATTCTGTATAAGTAAAATATCGAATTACTGTTAATCGAACAGTATTTTCCTTCCACAATGCGGATTGTACGAATAGGTCAGACATAAACCCGGCACACTTGATTCAGTGTAAGTAAATAACGTGGACATTGCACACCTACTCGATGTGACGATAACCTCTACGTATCTTCCGCTATAAGATGACGATTCCAGCCGTTTATAGCTGGCTTGTTACCCGTAACTTCGACCGCGTGTAAAATAAAAATAAAAGAATGTAAATAAAAGTAGCCCAATTTAGTCCAATAGCAGCTCTCGGGCCAGACACGTTCGTTCGCAATCGATTTAGCCGTTTTGTAGACAATCCGGAATAGAGAGACAAAACTTGTTCTTTTGTTATAAGTAAGTACTGTCCATATACACTCACATCTGATAAGCTTTTATTTTGACAACAAAAACAGACACCTTAATTTTATTTGTCTGTAGGTATGTAACTATAGATTGTAGTAATTCTATTATTTCTTTCAATACTTTAGACTGCGCAATAATCTACGTAGTAGGTGAGTTCGCGAGAGAAAGTGAGAGGTCATGCCCCTGCCATTGCGTTACCAATGCATAAACCGCTTATTATAAGACACGCTTATCTTAACACTATAATATAAACTCTGTAGTCTCCTCAATTCGTTCGTGTAAGCTTAGTTGGAGACTGGAGTGTCATTAAGATGCTTGTTGTGGGATTTGTCACGTGCGAAATGGTTATACAAATTAACTTACTTGCAAAATGTCAAGTGGCACGGGCTTTAATATCATAGTTCTAAGTTATAGATATTAATTTAATTCACAGTAAGGACTAGATATAAACGTTATATTATTTCATTAGGTGAGTATTCTAAGGAACAGTGATTTATGTTTTTAAATTAATTTCTATTCTTCTTAAGAAACTGATGCTGGTTTAATTTAGTTAATTCAATTGAATTATTAAAACTATTTGTACAGATTGATTAAGACTTACTTAAGCTATTTGTAACGTTGTCTTGGTAAATAAATAAAAAAAAAATGTGATAGAAAACGAATGTATTTTGAAAGAAATATACTGATGGTCAGTATAGTTCTTTCAAAATGCATTCATTCGTTTTCTTATTTTTACAGATTGTATTTTTTTTACTTTGTTTTACACTAGCTTCTGCCCGCGGATTAGCTCGCGTGGTACGTCGATAAAACACAGCCTATATGTAAGTCGCGTGTATAAGTTACATTATTTTAAAGTTTCATTAAAATCCATTCATTAGTTTTTGCGTGTAAGAGTAACAAACATCCAATCAAACTTTCGCATTTATAATATTACTAGCTGTTTCCCGCGACTTCGCCAGCGTAGACAAATATTTCTGTATCCTATAGAAACTGTGTATTTTTCCGGGATAAAAAGTATCCTATATGTTATTCCAGACTATAAGTAATCTATCTCTGTGCCAAATTCCATCCATATCCGTTCAGCAGTTTTTGCACACACTCACAAACTTTCGCCTTTATAATATTAGTGTGATAGGATTTATCACATACATTATTTTGTCATTACGCAATAAAGCATCTTGTTAATTTTACACGTCTGCAATAGCAACAGCAAAAAACAGCGGTGATGACCAGTTGACACTTACCATTTATGTGGAATGTTTACAAAATCAATTCAATCATTCCTGGCCGGTAAATAAATGACAATGCTTCTGTATCCATGCGCAACACATTAATTTTGCAAAACATCGTGTTTGTCGGTTTCACAATTTGTAGCAATATCATTTTAAAGTGCTCTGACATTGTATTGCTTTTGTGTGGCAATCATGTAAAAAGGTTTCGACTATATGTTAGTGAGGTAATGGCTGTAGACGGTCGGTGTTCTCTAAATTAAGAATACCTATTTTTTGTTTGTAATAATTGGCAATATTTTTTGTCAGATAACCGATTGGTATTAAGAGTTCTTAACGAAGACTAGGTATATCAGTTTCGTTGGATTGTCAGTCGTTTATAATGCGTATAAACGGGATAGGATAGGGGTATACAATAATCGTTGTGAAAAAGAAAAACAGCGGTATCGTTGTCTTACTGTTAAATTGACCCGCGTTTATGGTTAATGTTATATAGCCTACTAGCTGACCCGGAGCACTTCGTAACGCTCTGTTCTCGGATTTTTATTGGATTTTCCGTGGAACTTTTTTATTTTTTTCATAAGAATCTTCACCTGATAATAACAAACACAACTAAAATAGAATTAGCGAAATCGGTCCAGCTGTTCTCGAGATTTGCGCTTAGCAACACTTTCAGCGATTCATTTTTATATTATAGATAGATATATTATAAAGTCTTACTCGATAAATGGGCTATCTAACTCTGAAAGATTTTTTCAAATTGGACGAGTAGTTCCTAAGACAAGCGCGTTCAAGCAAACAAACACTCTTTAGCTTTATAATATTAAGTATAGATTGTATATCTATCACCTTTAATAGGTGGGTAGTCTGCATTCGGTCCATCGTGGCTCAAACTTTTATGTGCAAAGTCATTTACACGTATACCATTTGATAGTGTTTTGACTATGTTTTTCCTTCCTTTCTAAGTGTATTTCTGTTCATAAATACTCTAAATTATATGATGAATTACATTTAGTAAAAATACATGCACTTACATAAGTTCATAACAGTGCGTATTCGTATAGTGCGTTAAGTAGGTTAAAGGAATTAAAAATATGTAGGTAGGTATTATAAAAACACGTAGGTACTTCATAAGTAATAATCCCGTTTGATCTAATTCTCAAGCGGCCACGACGCATTTATTGGCCGCGAATTTTATTTTAAGATAGTAGGTACTTAACGCTCTGTGAAAATATATAGAGTGCGCCGGCGCAGCGCACGTGCGCTTGCCGGTCTATTTACTTTGTTCTGTTTTGATGAAGCGGAGTTTACTTACAAGTACACCGTTTTGTTCTTGTATGGGAGTAATAGATTGTGGAATAGCGTTAGAACTTTAACTAAGACTTTTTATTAAGGTATTTTAGTAATTTGTTGCAGAGGTTTCATAAACAACATTCGGTTCATTAATAGATATGTTACCCTACAGAAACATAAAGATAGGTTAAAAGTTGTATCTTATTGGTTAGTTTAGATGAGTATATGAATATTGGATATAAATATTGGTTAGTTTAGGTGTTTTAAATTTCAGATAATGTCATTTGCCCGTTAAGCGTAAATGAGTACAACAAACATGTAGTTGTGTTTAGCCAAATTCTTTTACAATTAATTCTACAAATTATAACAGTAGGTAGTTACATACATACATACATAACATCACGCCCATAATCCCCAAAGGGGTAGGCAGAGTCAAAGGGGCAGCATGCCCCTTCAACCACATTCAGAAAAAAATAAAGCCGGGTGGGGTTAGATGGAAAATTGCGAAAAAGAAGCGATAAGCGGCCAACTTGTCGCCCACACAATCACACACCCAAAACCCGATACACCATTAGTCGCCTTTTACGACATGCCAGGCAAGAACTACAGTTGGCACATTCTTTTTTAGTAGGTAGTTAATTATTTTATTTATGACGTACACAATAATGGAACAACATATAGTACTTACATACCCTTCAACACAACATAACATTGCACTGATTGACATCTGTGTTGTGTGTTTCATTCTGTAAACTTATTTATAAGAAGGTTAATAGAGAATAAAAGTAAATATGCTACTTACTTAGATTACGAGACTGAGCAGTGTGAGAAAGTAATATATATATATTTAAGTATCTACCTCGTCGAAAATTGAAAAAGCCATGCTAATTATGAGCATACTAGCTTTAACAGAATAGAATGTCTGCATAAATAACGCGAAAACATCAATCACGTTGCGAAAGTGAAAATGCTGTTTGAAAACATCTCAAGTTCAACTTAGGTCGCCCAAGTCATTAATTATCATATGGTTTTGTTGTAAATACGTATTCTGCTGACCTTGCTCAGCATCTCATTCAGATTAGAACCAAATTTGTACGCGGATAAAGATCATTTTCCAACGACGATTACGTTCGTGTGAAGTAGAATTATCATTTCGATAAAATTGACACATATGGATACTATGCTATACACATTTTTATGAAGTATCTTATCAATTCGCACTGCTATTTAAAATTATGAACTGATAGTTGACACAGCCGTTTGACAGACACAATCTAACACAACCAATGGACATTATGATTTCTTTGCCTACATTTAAAGTTCATTTTAGAATGGAAATGTACTGCCAATTTAATGTTATTTGAAATTATCTACACTGCATTGTGTGGTACGGGAATATAATTATATAATGTAATCAAATGTAGATCGTTTCAAATTAAATAAAGGCATTGAATTGTTGGAAAAATTTGCGGATAATGGAATTTTAATGATTTATTTAGAAATATTTCACACGCTAGGAATCGACTTTTCTTGTTCGTTTAATTGGGAATTACCTCTTTCCATACATCGCAGTAACCGACGCTGTTTCTAAATTAGATAGACGTTTTTATAAAAAAAAAACTAAATTCGGTATTTATATTTAGGCTGTCATTAAGACAAGAGTCGGTTCTGTTCTGTTCCATCATCAATCGTCTGGCTGATTGGTCCATGTATCGTTTTATATTTTAGGAATCATCCAAAATTTGCTCGCGGCTCATAGTCTAGGAAATACTAGATGTATAGTATAAGCTAGAATGAGACGCAAGTACCAACAATACATTGTACGATACGAACAGGGCTGCGCTTTTTGCTCACACGCATGACCGACTTGACCGGCGGAATTGTATCTGATTTGCGCTTGGTCAATGTTACGCCAATATCAAGGTTCCCCTTTCTGACTGCAAATGTTCCGAGCGTGATTGCAGGCAGACGCGTTTAGCGGCTAGGTAATGTGTTGCACATGCAAATTATGACAAGACGTGCATCGGCTACCAGTCGCGATGATGCGACTCATTTACACATGCATGGGTAAATAACCTGAAGTAATGTTGCATTGTTTGTAAGTTGCGTTTTTGATGTTGTTCATTATGATTGTGATGCGTTTACACATTTTTGTTTATCCATATATAAATCGGCAAAAATATCCTATGAATCGGATAAAAGGATTATGCGATGGGTCTATATGGGACACATATCTATTTTTCTCTACTGCGTCATAAACTGATAATCATTACTTACGCATAGAACTTTTTAATTTATAAAACAAACCTATTGTTAAATTAACATTGCCTCAGATTTGTTATCGACCACTGTCAAAAGATTCTAAGCGTTAAAGTATCATAGCGCAATCTTCTAGAAATATTTGCTTCCTTCAAAATGTCCAATCGACAATACATCTTCGTAGCTATCACTTGAAAAATGAAAACCCATAACGAAAATTTGTTTAAGTTTAAATTATCACACTTCAAAATACCTTTTTTTGTCGCGTAAATGCAAATTAGAGCAAACGTAGTTACATATATATCGACTGGATTTTATCTTGGCATTAGCGTGTGCCACTTGTAATAATAATTTCTCTTAGATTCCATCAGCGCGGAAAGTTATATGGGCGTGTAGGATGTCTAAATATGAGATATTGATTTTTGTGCATATGTATTTCAGTGACGCCTGTAGCTAAAAGCTTTTATTTTGGTTCATTATAGTTGATGATTGATATCTAAAAGTTTTCAATGCAAAGTTTGTGTATTCTTCAAATAGATTGCTTTTTGAGCTTAAGACTAGGAATTTTGTGTTCAATAACAATTTTGTTCATTTATTTTCCAGTTGCAATCGTTTCACAGTATGCTTACCTAAAGTATAATAAGCCCTAAATATTATAATAATTCAATCATCAAAGTAAAATTTGACCAACTTTACTAATGCATTAAAAAAGCAACTAGCACTTATTGATATAACGCTACATTGACGTCAAGGTGGATACTTCATGGGCACGTCTAGAAATCTAAAATTTTAATCTAACTTAACCTGTCGCCAATCCTAAGGGATTGATGAACGTCATTAATCCACCACGGCTGCGTCCAGCAGTCGCGGGCGCACGAGTCATACCGCCCGGCGACCTTGCCCCGTGGCACACATGTTAACGAACTGGCCGGTGCCCACTGACGACTTTTGAATTAGCACCTTTTATTTGCTGCTGTAGGGAGACAGTATCGAATGGAATGTATCGATGCTGTACTCATGAGTAGTATAGAAAAAATATCGTACTAATAATAGTATTCAAACAAAAGTATCGAGTCCTTTTTGGACCTAATCACGATATAAAAAGGATTAGTTATCGAGATATGGATTTATTTTAAGTAAAATTCATATAGGCATATAATTTATAAAAAATTGTCCCTGGCGTATCCAAAATGCCCTGATGCTAAACCTAATAATTTTTAGAGTACATGAGTAAGTACTTTTAGAGTACATAAGTATATCGAAAGAATCAATCAAATCACCAAGTATCGATACTTTTTCCGTGTCCCTAGCCGTAGGGCCCTTTTCCGTCGTTATTTATGCGCGCATCGCGCACTTGTTATTTGCGAAGGGACCTTGAATTTTAATCGTGGTCGGTGACATGAATTTGTACGGCGATTTCGTATTCGATTTGCTAATTAAAGCGTTCGATAAGCGCCGCCGAATTTATGAGTTGTGTGTTGTATGTTTATGTGGACATGCGCAATGATAGTACAAGTTGACGTATAGAAGCTTTATCTTTAGCTACCTATGTCACTAAGTAAAAATAGAAGAGCATTCTCGAAATTGAACGGCGCATTGTTTTCAAGTGTGTCTAATACTTCTTTGATTAGGCTGAACCTACAATTAATAATATTCATGTATTTGTATTAATAATTAAGTATTTACATCATACATGTGTGTACAATAGCGTGTCTTAGTAAACTGAACATAAACAACACTTGCCACAAGCAATTTTTGCAGTAAGCTTGGTGTATGTTTAACACAATCAAATTGTTGTATTTAAATACTTACTTTATTGTATATGAGGTTCTTTTGGTTTTATTGTCGGGCAGCCACCCGAAAACCACTGAAAAGATTAATTCAAAATATAAAGTGCCTGTAAATTCACTAAAATGCAGTTGAAAAGGCAATTTCACATCTCGGCAGGTTTCATGTTCCAGTTCATATTTAATTAATTCGTGGATAAAATCACAAACACTTTGTTTCGATTAAGCAATTTGTTTGTGGATTTATGCTATGCGTGGATAGATTTAACATTTGTTTTTTATGTATCTACCTAAATTGTGATGCTATCGTTTATATTTTCTAAAGTCTTCTTGTTTGATTAGAAATTAACTTGTCCTACTGAAAAATAAACATTTTAATTAAAACAGTCGAACTCAGCCGTCTTTTTACTTTCTTACTTGTTTGGTGTTAGAACGCATAATAGTTTTATTAACTATTCCTCGCTTTTTACACTTGACACTTGGAACTAGAAACGCATTACTTCTAGCTAAACAGTTACCTACTTAGTTACGTCGTCGACAAATGTCGGTTGTACATCTTGTTTACTAATTATTTTTCTTAAATCTTCTTAGTGAAAGATGTTTCTTATCAGAAATAGGAAGCAGAAATAAGCCGAGCTAGTTAATAATAAAGAGCAAAGTGAGACAGGACAAAGTCGATCGTTTTGCACAATTACAGAATTGGTCCATTGTTGTTGTAAAAACCGGTCAATTGCACGTTCGCGGTGGTATTTCCGAATGCAATTGTTGATCATTTTGAAAAGCATTCAGCTGGCTTGCTTCCGCTGGTGTTTTGGTTTTAATTGTTCCTTTCGGCGCGGTGAGATTTTCTCCTCCTTTTCTGTAGTATATATCTCAACTCACTTCATGACAGAGTTGTAGGTTTCGCGCTTGAACATTCCTGTAATAAATGCTGTTTGCAGAAACGAATGTGAAACGTTTACGAGCATTATTTTCCGGCGACATTTCTAGACTGTCCACTAAATACGTCAAGTGTCTAATGTGCCTACAGGGAAATAAATTAGGTCAGCTGAAACATGACGTCATCTTAGACTCGACAGATACGCTAGGCTACATCTGCGGAACTAAAGCACGGTGGCTCCTACTGTGACATTGTGTCATAATTTCCTATTATTTTCCGTACAAGCGGCGTGCGTAGGCGCGACCCTGCCGGAAGCGGTCGCCTGCATCCCGCCGAGTGCATAATGCAAACGTGACCGAGAGTGTGTTGTCGGCCTTATAACGCATTCAAGTGCCCTCTAAGACCAAATTTACACTATCAGTGTTGGGTTGTCCTTTCTCGAAAGTAACGGTGATGTGGACCGATCTTTTTTGGAAAAGTCCATATGAGGTAGCGGCTCAACGATTCAATATTGACATTTGTTTTTGAATGTCCACTCAAGCATGTTTAAAACGTTGTACTGCCGACTCAACAAAACGTATCCATGGACTTGTACGTAAAAGCGGTAATTTACGATTCGATCAGTATAAACCTATTTTAATTCTTTGTTAAAAACTAAGGATAAAAACCATAATAGGATATATACAAGTATACCTATTTGTATATTCCTATTATGGTTTTTTTATCCTTTTAGTTTTTCAAATGAAAGTTTAAATAAATGAATATTAGATACCTCTAATACCTCTAATATTCATTTATTTGACAGAGGAAATATCACTAAACAAAAGCAAAGTGCAATGTTAAAAAAATTCTAAAAATATATTAACTACCATTCGTTTCTGAGGGTGAGTAGTAATGGTGTTAATATCTAATATTTAAGTCTACATTTGTAATACCACTGTTGATTCTGATATCCGTAACACAAGTGCTTTAGCTACTTAGCTCGGAGTCAGGTCAATGTATGTGATGTCGTCGGATATTTATATTTAAGTATTCATTAATTTACTGGGAAGACCCAAGAATATAATATCCACAATGAGCAAATTCATGAAAGCATGTGTCTCTTAAAATTATTTAAATGCATATTTTAGATTCAGATAAAGTTGTAACTAATGATAATGCAACTTAGATCTCAGATATCTTGTTGCGCTGTAATCACATAAAAGTAGAGGGAGTGCTAGATGGAGTCCTGGTTCAGTTCTGGGCACTTAACACTGGATTTTTTTGATCTAGTGCAGATTTATATCACTTGCAAGAGAAAACATCTTGAGAAAACCTTCGCATTGAAATATGTAATTATGATTGTGTAGCTATGATCTAATAATAATTTAACAGGCTTCAATACAATAAGCATAATGGCCAAATCCAAGATAATGGTTTCAGCGTAACCCCGACTAAGAACGGGACACAACGCTAGAAAAATGATGTTCACATAAAATTGCAATGCATTTCCACAATGTCGTTTAAAAAGCGATATTATACCGTAGGTATCCCCGCTGCAGTCGCGTCGGTTTTTCATCCGATTTCCCCATCGGAAATGTTATGAATTGAATATAGTTAGAGCATTGGCGCGTAGTAATTGAATGGGTGCAGTACTGCCGGTCGTTTAATTTTACGATTCGATCGCGTATTTTTATTTGTCATATTGAATGTATAAATGAATCTTTAAACATTTTAGAGCCTGATTTGAGCAATTGCCTTCGTGTTTTTGTGTCGGAAACGGTGAAGAGATTAGCGCTTGTTTTAGTTAATGGTATCTTATAAGGCATTACTTATTTAAGATTATGATTTGTATTGAGAATATACCTTAATATAATAATAAAACTGTCATGTATCAATGACCAGAAAAAAATAAACAATGCACAACATAATAAAGTTAACGGCTCTGGACTCTCGAGCTTAACATGACAAAGCTGTGGTCCTCCATTATTTGGGTGTTTTGGGTTTTCGTTTTTCACTTAATAAACTAGTAAAATACTCTTACTATATAAGGTCCAAAGTGTAAAGTTTGGTAAAAATGTAGGTAAATAAATCTTACATAACCTAATTTATAACTATGTAAAACAGCTGTCGTCGTATATTAGCTCAAGGACTTACAAAAATAGTATGTACATATTTATTTACACTCAACGTACACTTGAATGTTATGATCTAAGATATTGGATATTATACAGTCTCGACGAATTCTGAGATAAACGGATTTGCTTATTCAAAGAGTTAGCAGTCTGATAAAAACAGCAAGCTGCAGGTATTTTAATTATGTTTATATTGTTCGTCGACAAACAATCAATCAATACTGGATTAACATATTAAGGGGATACGAAGGGGATCGTCTAAGGGGATTTGTGGAATAAGCGATTATAATGACCGGGGATAATCATATCGCGACGCGAACGTAGATAAGGAGATGTAGCGATACGGACAGATGTCACGGACGAACGGACCGACGCGCCAACGGCTGCGCCGGCGCAAGGCCACGCGTGCCTATTGTTGTGTAGCATCTTTCTATGTTTAATTTTGTTAAACAATAACTTATACCTACTGTTCTGTGGTAAGCGCCTCTCGTGTGTAACGAATATAATATAGATATTGAATTAAATTAGAAGATTATCTTACCTACGGCAGAAATATTTATTTAATGGTCATTAGGACCGTATTTCCGGGATTGAGTCGATATCTTAGAAATTGCGCATCTTTGATGTACGCAATAAATAATAAAAATTCATGCGACACATTCTTTAAATGTTATCTTTCAAAGAATAGGGCGAATTAACGGTACCTAGTTAATTTTCGTCTTTTTTTAATTTACAATATCAAACGAATGATACATTTATTTATAATATTAGATTTTATTTGAATGTGTGTCTCGTGTTAATCATTATTAGCGCAGGTGAAGTCATTTGCCGGCTAGTAGTCCGCAAAAATATTGAAATATATATTTTTATCATCTTTCTAGTTGACCATCAATTGAAACTTAACTGTCATATTAATAGTCCGAATTTGAAGGGTAACCCAAACTACTTTGCCAAAAACAGTCGGTACGGTACACCTTCTCAGAAACGTATAAACAAAAAACACAATTTCCCTACTTTACATTCAAAGAACTAACCATAAAAGTGGAACTCGAAGTAAACACGAAGTTGAAGCTCTCGGGGACTTTTGTTTTGCGTGCGAGCGAAACGTCACACCTTCGTAAGTTTGGAGCGCCCGTGTTTCGGCAAGGTGCGTACTAGAAAGCTGTTTGTTATCTTATCACACACTGGTTAGACGTGGAGCACAAGTGTCCGAAATAAGTTTATGATTGTGTGTAAACTGATTTACAAAGCAGTTCATTATGATGGACAGGACACCGTGAAATTATCTATATATCATTTAGGCAGTCTAAATATTTATGATATTATAAGACATTTCAGACACAAAGAATGTTATTTAATTTAAAAAAAAAAAAAACAACAGTCGAATTGAGAACCTCCCCCTTTTTTTTTTGAAGTCGGTTAATTATTTATATCTTTCAGAATTTTTCATTGTAAACTAATTGCATGATGTATTGAGAATTAAGGGAATAGGTAAATAAACAAAACCGTTTTATCATGATTACCAACTGTAAACTGTAATTGTATTTATCCCGTAATAATTATATCTACGGGAATGGCCTCATAGACTACTTTGTTTATGCAATTAAGTACTTTGTATCTTAAAAGTGTAAATACTACGTATGACCAATATTGATTGTGTTCGGATACACAGCTTCAACTCACAATATTCAAAGATGTTATTTATGCATTTAATGACTCATAGTGAAACGCATTGAAAATATCCACGATGGATCAATAGCTAGTTCAAAACATATTGATTTTAGAGCAATTTTTCTGTGAAGATTTTGTACGTCTCTCTAAGCACCCACATAAAACTATGCAGGTTTTCTACGTAAGCGAAATCCCAACTGGGGCACACGCCAAAACAGTTTGTGCGGAACTTCAATCAAATTGGAAGTTCAGGTATTCAATTTGTGCTCAATAAGCTCTTCGCTATCTTACTTAGAGGCTTAAATTGAATGTCTGTATTTACAATTAAGTGACATGAAAAAAAAACTTATTGTGAAAGGGCAGCAAAAGTATTATAAATTTAAGATTTGTTTAATATATCAAAACTTTGTTGCTTGTCCTTTAGTTGTCATATCTTCTTATAGACTTATGTAAATTTCAATATAAAATAGTAAATGTAGTTTAAAAATTGAAGAATAATATATAAGTATATCTGACATATCCGATAACATTACATACATTGATCTGACTCCAAGGTAAGTAGCTTAAGCACTTGTGTTACGGATATCAGAATCAACAATATGGCATTACAAATATATACTTAAATATCAGATATTAACACCCAGACACAGAACAAACACAAGTATTCATCACACGAATGTTTGTCCTGGGTGGGGATCGAACCCACAACTCTTGGCGCATAGGGCAGGGTCACTACCAAATGCGCCATCGAGCCAGTCACAAGTCCAATATTATGTCATATTTATTACGAATTAACATGTGTCAACTCGAGATTTGAGAATAACGACCGAGTTTCTTGCTGGTTTTCAACCTGTGCGGAGGAAGAATTGACATAGCAAATTTGGCGGTAGACTCATAAATAATAATTACATTCGCCATTCGTAAATTCTACATCTGTAAGGGCATAATCTAATAATTTTTTTATATATAACATATTACCTATTTCTTCTATTTCTTTATCTGTAACAGGATTATATGTTGAGCAATATTTTCTTTCTAATGTGTCCTACGTTACAGCGGTTTTATTGAGCCAGTTTCCTGTTCTGTTTGCAATAAATATCAATTAGCGTTCTGATCTGATGTTATCTAATCGTGGTCGTGGGTAACCGATAATAATTTATCGGACTTGTGTATATTTAAACTGACATATTTATGTCAATATTTATTGTAAAGTTTTTAATATTTTTATTTTGTGCGGAGATGGTACGAACAAGACATCTGTCGAGGTATTTGTAAAGATAAATCACAATAGAATTGTATTCTATGATGTTCCAAATATTATAAAGTGCTATAAAATAAAGTAACAAAAAAAAACATTCTCTACAAATGTAATTCCTGGTATTAAACTTTTTTATTATGCGTAAGTATTTTCCTTGTGGAATAAATTTGCATATCCAAATATTAATTTTAAATACAATAGCTTGGTTCCATAAAGAGTGTGAGTGACTAAACTATTGTATTTTAAAGATTTACTTAAAGGATTAAAGAGAATTTACAAATAAACGTAAATTTTAGGTGCGATGCTAATTGGTATTATTATACAATACAAACATTTAAATATAGGTCTTGTTTGTATTTTAAAGAAAGAAAATTCAGAATAAAAAGTAAATAAAGAAGATAGCCACAGCAATAATGAGCTCAGTGAGGTTATCGCTTCTGGCTCCACAGTAAGTGTGCGTATTGACATCAGTTCTGTGCTGGCCTGTATGGTATTATCATATGATTGCCTTAATGTTGCTCACAAAATGTGTGTTAAGTAAGTAATGCAATTGTTGTAACCGGTGTTACGTTATACAATGAGAGTAATTCAATGGTGCCCCAAGTCGACTGATTTGATGGGTCAAAGATTGATTTTGCCATACCACCTATTAAAGTTAACCAAATCACATTGTTATAACTATAAGTACGTAAAAGTGTTATTAACTTGTATTTTTTTTTTGCAAATTTCCTTTGCTATTTGTCTAGTTCGGGTGAGATTGAAAAATGACATTTTTCCTTAAAAATCGTAATGAATCTTTGCAACCTGTTAATTGGTAATTTAATTTCACGATTGTTTACATTTCTGTCAGAACGCGTCGGTCATATCATTGTTTGGGTAGCGCGAAACGGACTGAAAACCATTTGCCGAAGGGGAGCAATGAGAGCTCCGCGTCTTCCTCGAAATTAATGGACAAACGCCGCTTACGACGTTTGCGATCGCACCTCGCGTCCATAATACGGCGACGGTGGCGCGCCCGCGAGCTGCCGGCCCGGCGACTAATGACTACTACACGCAACAACAAAAACACTTTCGTCTTCCTCTTTCCCAAGAAACAAACCGCGGTCGTCTCGGTCACACAACACCCGGAGCGGCAACGTAGCGTTTTAACCCGGATAAATTACATCCTATTAGCTTCGTTCCGGTGCTCGATTTACGCTTTAATGTTTTAAGGCGTAAGGATTAAAATTGAATAAGGAGACCGACTTGGCTGCAAATATTTGCGTTGGACTTTATCGATTACATTATAGAGGCGAGGTTTGAACGGCGTTGGTGTCAGTTAGGCTGTTCCGGTCTTGTTGGTGATTATTAATTTGCTGTCAAATAAAGGGGCCGCTCACTTGGGCGTGCGTGTCGGCGCAAATTTCTGCCATACTTCGGAATCGGTGATTATTTTTTTGTTGCCATGTCTCTGGATTCGCAGACTGACAGACATATTAGAGCACCGTATTTTAGTATTTTTAAGCCGATATCGTAGGTGGAATGTCTGTCTGCGTTTTAATTAGTAGCTGTAGATTTAGTTAAGCGGTAAAAAATTGTCTTAATTAATTTGGCATGCTATCAAAAGTAGATATGTGAAGAGTGAAATTGTAGAGTATGAATGATTTGTCAAGATATTGAGCGGTATAAAAATGATTTGTTGCTGTACTAAATGTTTCATATTTCACCAATAAGCGCCCAAAACAAAGATGCGAGTTTGGTTTACATTATAGCTGCGTACCTAGCATAGAAATTTATCTTTCCCTGATCCAATTTGACCTCATTCTTATTCAAGTCACTCTGCCTGAAACGGATTCTGGTACAACATTTCGAATGCATTAGGATTTTTACGAATACTCGTGGCTGGTCGCTATGAACCATGTATACGGAACGATTCGTATTTTATTACGGATGCACGGTGTTTCCCTTTAGAATGTGTACATAAATGTTTTTGAATTTCAACCCGTCAATGACCTTATAGATTTGGTAGTCAAATTGAAGAAATACTACGGACAATATTTGTGTTTAACTCTTTTACTAAACTTTTATTAAACGGTTGATCATCAGTGCTTATGTTTTCATTATCCTAACGATATTCAATATTCTGAACTATTGTGAAAAAAGGAATATTACTTACGTCGTTTATTAAGTATACATACATACATAACATCAAGCCCATAATCCCCGAAGGCGTAGGCAGAGTCAAAGGGGCTGCTCAGGCCCCTTTAACCACATACAGCCAAAAATAAAACTGGACTGAGTTAGATGGAAAATTGTGGAAAAGTCTTAGTTCATCATTTTATAATAATAAGCGGAAATCTTTTACCCTTGTTGAAACACTGGATGGAAGTGGCATGGCTAACCGATGATCTTATTTTAATATGTACCTACTGTCGATTCTACTATGACAGTGCATAGGTATGATGACTGCGCCACCGCCCGCGGGAGTCGGTATACCATTAAACACATGTACATATGTATGTTAAATACTTTTTCAAACTTAATTTAAAATTCATTTAATACCTAGTTTTGAGCTTAACCGCTAAAGAGCAACAAATATTTCCTTTGATTATACATAACATAACATAACGCCTTAAATTCCCAAAGGGGTAGGTAGATTCAAAGAGGCAGCAGAACTGATTATATTAGTAGGAATGATATAAAAGGTCATATAAAATGTCGGGGGGCATGGTACATTAGTTATGCCATTTTTTATGCAAAGACATTTAACTAACCTAGACTTTCTCAAACCGAAGCTCGCCAAGTATCACAGTCCGGAATAAGATAAAGATCAAATTCGTTATCCTAACGTATTTCCAATTTGAGTCAAGTTTGTGAGTAAGTTATAACAAATTGACGAGGGGCTTCCTTCTGCGCCCGCGGGGTGGGCCGGCCCGCCCCCGCCCCCACCCGAACGGCCTTTAAAGGTGAACATGGCGGTTAATTGAAAATATAATTGTTATTAAAATCACGACTTATGTTCATTCCAGCTGTTGTCAATATTTTTTTAGGCTCGTCGAAATGCAAATGATTAGATTTTGTTTTGTGGGCGATACATTATAATAGTTTGATTAAATTTTACACTGGTTATAATGATGGCCTCTTGTTTAGCTTTAAGTAAGTAACATAGTCAGGAACAATATAATTTAATTACATTATTTATTACACGTAAGCAGTAGTAGTAAGAAAGAAAAAGTACAAACCGTAAAACTTTAAAGAACCACTCATTACACAAAATAGTTCAAATTCACCTTAAAATGCGCATAATTTTAGTTAACATAACTTAATGACCTTACGTACTTGGAGCAACTACTTTCAGTTACAATTGTTTATTAATTATAATCGAGTTCATTTAATCATCTTCGCGTCTGAGAGTTTTAAAATATCTAAGACCACAAAAACTTGGTATACATCCAAAGTTATCTGAAACTTCCTCACCATCTTTGTTCTCTCTATAGAGTACTGATCTTTATTGGTAATATCTGGTTTATTTAATAAATATCGTGCTTAGATTAGTAACATCTAGAATTATCTTGTTTGAACCAATTTTTACGTATGTGAGGCGAACATTAACTACCGAGTTACCCATGATAAGGACTGAATATAGGAAAAACCATTAATTCAACGTTCACAGCAAACTGACTTGGTCGCGCGCGTCACCTTGATCGGGTAATTATGTTCAGCTGTGCTTATTGAGGAAAATGGATCGTCTTGCATCGACTACGAATGCTAATAGAGTTGTTATTGGCGAGTCCATTCGCTCGTGTGAAATTGCAACGTTTAGTCATCGGTAGGTCACCCAATAAGATGACCCAGACATGTTTATTGGAAACGAGTAAACAATTGTTATTGTTGATAGTATTATGCTGAGTTAAGGGGATTCTCTAAGTGTGAAATGGGATAGGGTTCCTAACCATTTAAAACAAGCATAGATTAATCCGTCTGTTTATATTTTATAACCCGTAACGATTTGAGATCAGAATTAATATGTAATCATGGCTTCCTTGAGTCTTCCAATCTATATTATTGAAGAATTGGAGTGCGAATGAACAATATGAAAAGTAAAACGATATTGGTATATACGTTACTTATTTACATACCATACCATTACCCCTTACCCCCCCAAAGGGGTAGGCAGAGTCCTAGGAGCAGTGACAAGTAGCTATCTCTTCATCCTCATATTCACAAACGCAATACACCATTAGTCACCTTTTACGACATGCTAGGCAAGGAATACAGCTTGTAATTTTTGTTGAGTCCCAGACCCCAGATCCCAGGGTTAAATCCGACTATCCGACTACATCGCATACATTAATCTGATTCCGAGGTAAGTAGCTTAAGCACTTGTGTTACGGATATCAGAATCAACAATGGTATTATAAATATATTGTATACTTAAATATTGGATATTAACACCCAGACACAGAACAAACGAATGTTTGTCCTGGGTGGGGATCGAACCCACAACTCTTGGCGCGCATGGGGCAAGGGTCACTGCCGAATGCGCCATCGAGCCAGTCAAATGTCATCGGTATTATATTCGATTTGCTTGAGTGTTAGTGGGCTAACTCGTATCTATTATAATGCCATCCCGTTGGTGGGTAGATGGGTCAGTTCATGAACACAGCTACCTATGTTTTCAATTAAGCAGTGGGCCAGTTAACATTTTAAAGTCAAAGGTTGCACGGAGGCTCGGAACTAACGCCCACGAATAGATGACAAATAGGGTTGACACTTTCAATACACGACAGAGTTAAATTTCACTTAACAATTTTATTATTTTAAGCTCATTCCATACGTGACGATATTGCACGCAAGTAGGCCCTTTTACACACACAACCGTTATTATAGAGAGTTGAAATATTAAACAAACAATGGAATCGATTATACATATAAGGGGTCCTTTAATGGAGAAATAAATATGATAGTCTTAAATTATTGCACACCCTTTTTTAATAAGATAATGATTTAATGTGCTCGATTACTACGTTGTATAGTTACAATATGTTCTATTAAAATCGAATATTGTGGAATGTAATTTACAATATATATGATAAAAAGTATTTTATCATATATATTCTAAATTACATTCCGCAATCGCGTTTCTTATTATTTGTAATAATGTTTCTAAAATGCAATAAGTCTTCAAATAAGTATAAAGTTTCAACCTTTTTTAAGTGTTTTCAAAAATCATTTTTTTTAAATTAAGTATACAAAGTTGAAAATGTACAGCAACTCTGTAACAGAGAAATATGCACGTGTTTCTTGCAATATTCTCTGTATACTTTTTCGCCGGACAGTGCTAAAATGTGATGACACGGTTACAAAGTCTTGGACAGCCCTAGCCCGATGCAGCCTGCCGCCTCCGCGCGGACTAATGACATTAATGTGTTGCATGCTCCTGCGCGTTGCACATTAGCGCACTGCTTGGTCAACTGTTATTGTGCCCGGCAAAAATGGTAATTCGCTTTTTGAAAACCCGACTCGTGCATTTTGTTTGTCGTTATGGTGCGGCTGAGTCAACGGACAGTGAGTGAGTCATTGGATCATAAATCAGTCTCTATAGGAATACTAATATGAATTACATACTTAATTGATTCAATATTTTAGTTTAATAATTTCTATGGTCCAAACTAAGCTCTTATGATTGTGTTGTACTAATGGATACTTATGGATAGACATACATGCAAATATATTTGTAAATACGTACAGGTACATTTGCGTTTTTGGGATTCGATTTGGTTTTGTGGCCAGGTAATAATAGATCTAGAATATTTTAACTGTGGGATTATAGGTAGGATTAAAAAAAGTATATTAATTAACTAACTAAACTTCACGCCACTCCCCTAGCGGGGTAGACAGACAGAACCGAACGCCATTTTTCACACCTCACTTGCTTCTTCAACATTCATGATCCTTTTTATACAAGCTCTACGGTTTTTATGACTCCTAACATCGCCTTCAGTTAACGTATATTACTTTTATTTACAATAAAACATAAAATAATTTACAGGTATGTGTTAAAATTCGGTGTTTTTAGTTATAGTTAATCGGTATTTGCAATCAATAATTAAATTATTGATTCCGTAACAAATTACACTATAGGTTCTAAGTGTATGTATGTATAATATAGTTTACTATGAATAGCCCTTAAGAGGAGGCTATTACGCTCATAGGCGTAATAAATCGCTGAAGCATTTCAACAATTAATCCGACCGGTGGTTTACTATCGGAGTGCATAATTTAGCCATCTACTCCCAGCCAGCTAAAACAAAAAGGTCAAACCGGCAAGGCCGCCGTTGGAATGGGACTTATCGCGGGTTGGTACGAACTGAAGACGATGAGAATGCGATAAAACGTCAGCTTTCGCCTTAAAATTATAACAGTTTTGTAAATTGGAAACAGGGGCCCTTGATAAATCCTTGTTCATTGGTTTAATGTTTTTTTTTTCTTTTTCAGGTATGTTTCATACGAGATACAACTGATTGGTGTGAGCAATTAAGAGATGATGATTTGTGTGACAGCACAACTTTTCGCCGATAGAAACAAGCTAGGTATAATCTTTTTAATTAACACGATCGACCAAAGATTATCTGATTAAGTGTAGAATTCTTTACAAGCTAGGTATATTTATTGTTTATTGGATGGCATCGACTTAATAGTGATATTAATGAGTATATAATATTAAGTGTAGTATTCTGTACGTTAAATACATCAAAACCTACAAATCAAAATGCAAATACATCAATGTTTCCAAATTAAATTTCGGCTATACTGTCATTGAAGTAAAATGAATAACTTTAACAATTTACTTTGGTCTGCCTTAAATTGCAAGTGGCACAGCCAGCCAGACAGAGCCTCATGTTGTAGTCAATATGAATTAACCGAGTATTCGTATTGTAGTCCCATGTTGGTCTGGGATTTGGCCCATGCTGATCTGGGACAAAAAAAAAAGAATGTGCCAACTGTGGTTCTTGCCTAGCAATTCGTAAAAGGCGACTAATGGTTTACGGGCTTTTGGGTATGTGACTGAGTAGGCGAAGAGCTAGCCTCTTATCACTCCTTTTTCACAGCTTTCCATCCAACCCAGCCCACTGTCTCATGTTGGTCTGGGACTTAAAAAGAATATTCCAACTGTGGTTCTTGCCTAGCATGACGTAAAAGGTGACTAATAATATTTCGGGTTTTGTGTGTAGGCGACAGGTTAGCCGCTTGTCACTGCTTTTTACAATTTTCCATCTAACCCAGCCCGGCTTTATTTTTGGCTGAATATGGTTGAAGGGGCATGCTGCCCCTTTGACTCTGCCCACCCCTTCGGGGATTATGGGCGTGATGTTATGTATGTATGTATGTATTGTATAAATATTTATTTACGCAATTAATCCTAGTTAGTAGGTACCTACCGTTATTGAGTATGAAAAGATCAATAAAAAAGCTGTGAAACACATTGAGCATGATATAAGTACAAGAAGTAGCAAAACATTTACGTTGATTGTCGGTCCTATCAGCTTAATGAAACCGCACTAGCAAGGGTTTAACAGCAGCAATTTTATTATACATGCTTAGCCATAATCACGCATGATAAAAACCCGTGTTGGTCTGGAACTTAAAAAAGAATGTGCCAATTGTGTTCCTTGCCTAGCATGTCGTAATAGGCGACTTATGGTATATCGGGTTTTGGGTGTGTGATTGTGTAGGCGACAGGTTAGCCGCTTGTCACTACTTTTTCACAATTTTCCATCTAACCCAGCCCGGCTTTATTTTTGGCTGAATGTGGTTGAAGGGGCACGCTGCCCCTTTGAGTCTGCCTATCTCTTCGAAGATTATGGGCATGATGTTATGTATGTATGTATATATATTAACCCAGACT
The DNA here is from genome assembly GCA_951394215.1 of Glyphodes perspectalis. Lineage (NCBI taxonomy): Eukaryota > Metazoa > Arthropoda > Insecta > Lepidoptera > Crambidae > Glyphodes > Glyphodes perspectalis. Next base: position 10,948,716 of record OX596218.1, on the reverse strand, counting down.
TGCTGTAAGAAAGATACACTTGCCGTATAAAAAGCTTAGCGTTATTAGCCACTAGCAAAAGTCTACATTGAAATAAGGCCACACTAACTATTGAAAAATGAGGTTGCTTAAAGGTGTGTTTACATTAGAGCATCAATTTGTAATTAAGCAGCGAGCCCATTCAATGGGTCATGCTTTTGCGAACATAACATAGAGTATGCCGTTCCTATTTTTTTCGTAATATAGGTATGTATTGTATATTCGTTACTTTCATTCAGTGAATTTGTGCTCTCCGTTATTCATGCGTTATCACAAGCATTCAATCGAATGTGATCATCTAGTACGTTTTATTGCAACTTTTTGATTGGACTTTTTGTGTACCATGAGAATGATACCCTAAATTGAAATGCTCTCGTGTGCAACCATCATTAAATGTGCAACGAAGCGGCGGTGTCAGAGCATAAAATAAAAAACCTAGTTCTAATTTCTTTGGTTTTAGTATTCCCCGCATAGTTTTGTGACCGACATTTGTGTCAAGTCTGTGTTAACAGATCGTAACTCTTCACTTCACGGTTTTTACGACTCGGAAACTGACGTGGGATCGTTTGAAACGTAAACGTTGTGACATGTTTTTTAGGCTAAATATCCACATGAGAGATATTTCGCATAATATTTTATATATGCTTTTGCCCGCTCCGTCCGCGTGGAATTCGGCTCGTGCGACGGTATTGTGATCCCGCAAGATCTATTAATTTTTCCGCGTTAAAAAGTAGTCTATGTGTTATTCTAGACTACAATCTATGTCTGTTCCAAATTTCATCTGGATACGTCCAGGCGTTTGGGCATGGTAGAGTGACGAACATCCATCTATATAAATGTTCGCGTTTATAATAGTAATAAGATTGCGCGCATTAAATTTTGTTGGCTAATGCCGCCCCAGCTTTACATAATGAAAGGGTAAAGCAGAGCCATTAGCGGGCTCGTTGATTGGTGTCGTTAGACGTATTGACCCGGCATCATCTGCGCGTGCGCTTTATTAGTACGTATTAGTACATGCATTGTCGTATAAGGCGACTAGTGGTATATCGGGTTTTGGGTGTATGATTGTATGGGCGACGAGCTAGCCACTTGTCACTACTTTTTCAAAATTTTCCGTCTAACCCTTTTTAAAGTTTTATTAAAAGGTTTATTTTTTAGCTAAATACCTACCTCTTCGGGGATTCCGGGCCTGATGATATGTATGTATGTATATAATTCATGCATACGAATGGCTTACGCACTGCGTCGATTCGTTACTAATAGATTGATTCTGCTTTTGAAACATAGTAATTATTATATGAATGTCTTTACGATGTAGTAAAAGTAGACATTTAACATTATTCCCGCAGTATTGATACATGTCTTTGTGAGTAATATAAGTGAAAAGGTACATGAAAACAAATCGCGATTTTATTGACGTACTATATCGAGATTCTAAACTTTCGCGTTAGCTACTCAGAAATTATACAAACGCGACTAACCATGCATTATGTAGTACACAAGTAGTTACAGCTTGTCGTTTCGGCAGTGTTGCAACGGCCTTGGTCGCAAGCAGACTGTAGTTACTCATTTACTTCATAATACATATATCGTTTAGTCTCGTTAGCATTTTTTCCAAATTCAAGGTGGTCCAACTGTGCGATTACAAGTTAATCTTAAACATTTCTCATCTTGCTAAGCCTCTTTGGACCGTCGACTGCGTATTTCTCCAATGAAATATGAAAATACTATTAAAACTGGAATCCGTACACTATTCAGTCGGAAATTAGTCGCCGGGCGGGGCGGCGCTGGTGTGTAGATTGCCCCCTCGTCCCCCCACTTTAATATAGCTCCGTGTAGGCTAGAACGCTGAACGTACGCCGAGTCCAAGTTTCGTACACTAGTGCATTTTCATAGCTGAATAAATAATCGCGTATTAGTAACTAGATACTTGTTTTAACCACCGGTCGTACGGAATTGAATAATAGACGGTGGGTTTATGCTAAATGTCAGCTGGGGTGTTCGATATTTTAATTAGTATGTACGTAATGAAATGCCGTGGAAGTTACGTGGTAAGAACGAGCCTCATAATGGTGTTGGTTAATACGTGGGCACGTACCTTTGAATTTTTGAAGTACATATTTGGCCTATTAGTTCAGCTGTAAGGGAAAATATTGTAAAATTATATTTTTAGCCCATTCAAATACTACGGATTTTCAATGTATCTGATAACTCTAAATCTAGGATCAAGGTTCAAGAAGACCCTGATTGGGCAGGAGGCACAACGCTAGAGAGATGATTGATTAGTTAATTAAGTACGTAATTCTAATAGTAATTGTCAAGTTATCAGATAAAACAGATAAAGTGGCGTTTAATTAATGGAGCATTTAATATGGAACTGTTCTAACATTATCTTTGAACAAGGTTATACATGAAAGAGTTTATCAACCTCTTTCTGTTTTATTTCTAGATAATGGCAACTATCATTTTACGGACAAACGTTTACGTTTCAAAACTTTTATTCAACCTTCATGAAAGAAAACCTACGCGCTAGTTGTTAAAATACAACGAGCCACTGAAACCGAACGGCCCGGTGACTTATTAAAAACTACCCACGCGACTTTAGTACGTATCAGTGGACACGTTTGGTAATCTTGCGAGGTACTTGAGACATGGGGATGAAGGCCCGCCCACTCGAGCCGTGGGCCGCCATCGGAAAAATCGCAAATAAACTGCTAACTTATATGAAAACATCAAATTCACGTGTGTATTGTGAAATATAGAATGGGTTACGTGACGGGTAGGATATTCTGCACTCCATTTTTGTATTTCGCTTGCAGATTCGTCGCCCATGTACCGCTGACAGTGTTGACAAGCTCGTGAACATATGTTCGTGGCTGCGAGTACTCTATAATAAGAGCGGTGGGTATGGCTATAACTCGAGTGCTTCCGTATCTCTTCATAGTTTTATGATTCGCCTTACATTCCATGTTATTTCATAAATGTATGTATGCACAAACATACAAAAGCGCTAAATACTAAACGTAGTTATGTTTCATCGTAGCGCCTATCGATTCGTTATTATAATCCAGTTTACTGACTCTCAAAATAATTTACCTTTCCGAGCGTGATCGTAGCGGGATTTTAGATTTGGAACACATTTTATATTTGAAACAATTTTCTTGTCTTATTACGTAAATACATTTTTTATATTAACAAAAAGAATTCATTAAAACTGATGCTTTCAATAAAGAGTACCTATAGTTTCTTTTAGACCCTATAAAGTTTATCAAATAATAAATCAATTTATATACTTCATTAATAGTCCAAGACCCCAGGGTCGCCAGACATTACTTATTTTCTTAGAAATGAAATGTGTGGTATTGGGTAGTATCACTACTTACTATAAACGTAAGGTTACTAGCAAGTTTGGGTAGTGGACCAATAAGCAGGTATCAGATGCGAAAGTTAGGATAAGATATTTCTCACTTAAATTAAATTCTGATTGCTTATTTTCATGTATGTTATGTAGAATACTAATGTGTACATTAACATTCAATATAGCCAGACACTTTTCGTCACCAGTGCTTCGAAGCTTAAAAGCTCCCGAAAAAATATTGGAAATATGCTATAGGGTAAATTTCTGAAACCACTCACAATATAGGTAGGCACAAAATTATCATAAAAAAGTATTTTTGTAAGCAAAATAGTTAAATTTAAAGATAAAAAGGAGATTTTAAAATAACTCGTATAAAGTTTCCCGCCTAAACGCTACGACTTGACGTTTCAGTTTGCACAGACTACTATCATGGTGCCGAAATTACGTAATATTCGTATCGGTTCGGTAGTTAAAACTCACATTCTGTCAAACTCAAGAGAGAATTTTGGACATTATGTTGAACTTGTTCTAGACTTGCTGGGTATTATTTCAACTAACATACGTAATGACGTAAACGGCGTTTTTAGTCACGTAATGATTACGCGCTATTTGTAACTTCTTTAAAATATATTTATTACAGATAATATTATCAAATTCATTTTTGAAACATGATATTTGGTATTTTAATATTAAGTCAGGAGTCATAAAAACCGTAGAGCTTGTATGAAAAGGATTATGAATGTTGAAGAGGCGAGTGAGGTGTGTAAGGATCGTGCCATGTGGCGTTCGGTTCACTCTGCCTACCCCGCTAGGAAAGTGGCGTGAAGTTTAGTTAGTTAGTTAATATTAAGTTAAACCTATTTAACAGAATTCAAGTGCTATAGTAAAACATCCTACTTCACTTACACCGATTTTTTTCTCTTAATGTGGATTATGATAAACATTACGGGACAAACTAAGTACTTATAAAAGTCTATTTCGAAGAGTAAAATTTCAATAAAGCTGTGTCACGGTACATTACGTACGTACGTTATGCTGTTGTTAGTCCTATACAATTAGTCGGCCCGCTTGGAAACATTCCAGGTATAGTCATTTAAATTAAATTTTGTACATACAATTTGGAATATTGTCGAATTTTCGCTAATTTTTCGGGAGCTTTAAAGTATCTAGTAGAATTTTCTGCTAACGGAAAGTGTTTGGCTATATTGAATATTGATGTATAATGGTATTCTACACAATATACTTACATAAGCATCAGCAAAAATTATTTAATTTAAATGAGAGATATCTTTACCACCTTTCGCACTTGATTCCTGCAAATTGGCACACTAACCAAACTAGCTAGTCCCCTTCGTACATTTATTGTAGGTATAAATTCTACCCTGTACACACATTTCATTTCTGAGAAAATAAGTAACGTCTGGCGGCCCTGGGATCTCCCTCTATAATGATACGTCAATGCCCGTGAGATGCCTTTGATGTTATTGACAACGCAGCAATAATAGGTACGTCCTGATTATAATTTTGCTTTTGTTGTTTGCCATATTTTTAGTCTACGAGGTTTACCTACCAAGAGAAATTATATTATTGTATCTGTTGCTATGTTTATTAATGAGACTAGCAACATTGCTGTACATATTTTTTATTTGTAATATAACACAGGGTCACTTTTTGTACAGTACACAAAATCAAGAAAATCAATTTTTTTTATATATAAACAACATATATTATAACTTTTCGACTTTTTATACAAAATTGTCTGGTGACCTTTTGTACTAAAAATATTTTTTTTATCTATTTGTAAGTCATGGAACGAAAGTTCTTCAATATTGTGAATTGAACAATTAACGCAATCGCCTTACTTAATTTCATTGATAAAATTGCCTACTGCTTTGTCAATCTGTTTATTTAGCGACGCTCCTGAAGTCACTCAGTAGTATAGATTACTAAGCTCCCGGTAAATCAAATCGATAGCCCCACAATGGCTTCTGTCTGAAAAGCTCTTCGCTCTTAAGATTAAATTCTTCCAGTTGCACTATGACGGATAAGATTATTATCGATAAGAAACCATGGTTGATCTTTAGTGTTATATAACTGATTCCTTATCGGTTAAAAAAATAGTGTTTATAGTGAAGTAACAAAGTGTATGTTTCACTTGACAGAAATTCTGCCAGTTGAAACAAGATTTTATCAGATTTAGCTACTTATATAATTATAAGAAATGACATACATACGTAACATCACGCCCATAATCCCCGAAGGGGTAGGCAGAGTCAAAGAGGCAGCAGGCCCCTTTAACCACATACAGCCAAAAATAAAACTGGGCTTGGTTAGATGGGAAATTGTGAAAAAGTAGTAACAAGTGTCTAGCTTGCCTCCTACACAATTACATACCCGAAACTCGATATACCACTAGTCGCCTTTTACGACATGCTAGACAAGAACCACAGTTGAAACATTATTTTTATGTCCCAGACTAACATGGGACAATGGACTGGATTAGATGGAAAATAAAGAAAAAGTAGTGACAAGTGGCTAGTTTGCCGCTTACACAATCACATAATCTTTAAGTTTGTGTCCAGACTCCAGACCTTTCCTCAGAAATCGATTTGATTTTTACACTAGCCTTTTTCCATGGCTCCGTCCGGGTGAAATTTAAGACAAAGGCAGGAACCTATAGATTTTCCTGGGATAAAAAGTAGTCAATGTGCTTTTCTGAAAGTTCAAATTTCAAACCAAATTAATTACAATCAGACAAATGGTGTAGGCGAGGGAACAAAACAGACAGATAGTTTGATAGAACTTTTGAATTTAGGATGTAAACAAGAATTTGAACACCCACCCTGGTATACATTCTGCAGCGAACTTGTTCGGCTTTTGTAATCGAAAGCTAATTGCATTACCCACTAAACCGAGATAGTCTATGCGGCACGACAAAAGCGCCCAGGTCCCTGGCGATTTCCGACAGTCTATTCTTTATAAGTCTAGTTATTACCTTTAGGTAAAACAGTAATTAATCAGGCGGTAAGTTCGATTTTGATACACCCACGAGTCTTAGTTATTAATCAATCTATACAGATGCATAAATAAGTATTAAGGGCTTTTTGTACTTAACTAACTAAACTTCACACCACTTCTCTAGCGGGGTAGGCTGAGAGAGTACTTGGTTTGTACTTGGTGTCAAAATAAAAGTTTATTACTAATTACATTTATTACATATGGAAGCGAGAGTTGGGTATGGCAGAAAGAGCAAGAAAGTAGAATAAACGCGGTCGAGATGCGTGCGCTGCGGAAAATCTGCGGTGTATCGCTCACAGACTGCGTTCGGAATGATGATGTAAGAAAGAGAGTTGGTGTGAAGGACGGCGTCGGAGTCAAGGTAAGAAGAGGCATGCTCCGGTGGTTCGGACATGTGGAAAGAATGGATGACGAAAGATTGACTAAACAGATATACAATGCGAATGTGGAAGGATGTAGGAGCCGCGGAAGGCCCAGGCTCACCTACCACGACCAGATTTGTCGTGTATTAAAAGAAGGTGATGTTAGGAGTCATAAAAACCGTAGAGCTTGTATGAAAAGGATTATGAATGTTGAAGAGGCGAGTGAGGTGTGTAAGGATCGTGCCATATGGCGTTCGGTTCTCTCTGCCTACCCCGCTAGGGAAGTGGCGTGAAGTTTAGTTAGTTAGTTAGTACATTTATTACATATACGGTATTTATAACAAAAAATGGCTTTTTAGGGTTCCGTACCCAAAGGGTAAACGGGATTCGTCCGTCCGTCCGTCTATCACCAAGTTGTATCTCATGAACCGTGATAGGTAGACATTTGAAATTTTCCCTCTCCCATACAACAAACGTGATTTTAGTGCCGTTTTTTGCTCGATATTAATAATGGAAACAGTTAAGTAGACACTTGAAATGTTCACAGAATATTTAGTTGTTTACATATATACATAATGTCACGCCTTTTTCCCATGGGGGTAGGCAGAGACCACGTACTTCCATTTGCTACGATCCTGACATACACCTTTCGCTTCTTCTACATTCATAAGTCTTTTCATACACGCTCGTCGGTTAAGGGTGCTGTTTACCTGACCTTTTGTTAATACATTACCAATCTGGTCATGGAAAGTCCGTCTAGGTCTTCCCCTCCCGACGGCTCCATTTACACTTGCCTTATATGTCTCTTTCGTCATCTTCTTTCATCCATTCTCTCAACATGCCCAAACCATCCAAGCATGCCTTTTTCAATCTTAGTCACTACATCTTCTTTCACTCCACATCGTTCTCTTATTTCTTCGTTTCTTATTCTATCAGTCAGTTTCACTCCTAACATACTTCTGAGTGCTCTCATCTCTACTGCATTTATCCTACACTTCTTCTGCCACACCCAGCATTCACTTCTATACATAAGTTTGGGAACCAACACTGTATGAACTGCCAGACGTGCTTTCTCAGACACTTTCCGACTGTTCATAAAGGAATGCAGCGCACCATTCACCATGTTGCCCGCATTCACTCTCCTCTCAATATCACTCTCACACTTTCCATCTCTCGTAAACTTTGTTCCCAGATATACAAATTCATTCACTTGTTCTACTTTTTCACCTCCAATCAAAACACCACATTTAGTCATCTCTTCATCCCTTTCAAAGACCATAACTTTCGTCTTACTAACATTTACATTCATCCCTTTCACTCTTAAAGATTCATACAGCACGTTCATCATGTCCTGCAAGTCCTCAGCTAAAGACGCAAGTAGCACTTAGTTGTTTAGTGTTTAATATTGTAAAGATAATGGTATGGAACCCTTTGTGCGCGAGTCCGACTCGCACTTTATTAAAAAAAAAACAAAATTTAAATTAGGGTTCACAAAAAAAAAATTTTTGTATAATGCCACGTTAGTAGCGGGTAACAGTTATAATAAAAGCTGTTTAGCCCTACACGTCACCCATTCATCCGCAGACTAGCGTATTATTGTGGCACTGTTACATTCGTACAACCGCGGCCCACGCGACGCCCACACACTTTGGACTGTTGCCGCCAATCCGCGTATAATGGTAACATTTCTCATTTTAAAATTGTGCTAAAATACCCCTCTGATACATTTCGCTGTTTATTTATTTTACCTATTTGGCCAATGGGTTATAAAGTATAAAACTTTGACACTTGAGTAAACTTTATTTTATTGCTTTAAATAAGCGCGTCCTTATATCAGTGTTTATGAAGTAACCATGTGAATTTGGTACCTATTTAGGATTTCATGTTGTTAGAGATAATAAATAATAATAATAAATATGCGACGACATCACATACATTGATCTGACTCCGAGGTAAGTAGCTTAAGCACTTGTGTTACGGATATCAGAATCAACAGTGGTATTACAAATATATACTTAAATATTGGTTATTAACACCCAGACACAGAACAAACACAAGTATTCATCATAAGAATAATATTACTTACAAGAGATCTAAGCGAAGAGACAGAAGCGGCGGCGAAGATATGTCGTATTTATTTTTTAGTTTTTTGCTTTAACCCAGTATAAACTATTTTTTATAATATTATAGGCAGCTTAGCTTCTAGTAATAATTTGATCATCTATGTAGTCATTCCAAAAAATACTACCATTGAAGTGCCCCTAATTATACACATATATCATAATTAAATATTTGTGGTTCATATGAGGCTTGAGAATGCTCTGGAATCGCATGTCTAAAAACACAGGATAAATAACTAAGTATTGTTAACTTAGTCTTCTTCGTCGTAAAGTTAATGGAATTAAACTCGTTAATTATCACGCCAAGATCGTAAATATCGGCAGAAGATGCAACGTTTGGTGTCCTCAATTGGTCAAACAAGTCTTGTCTTGTTCCCATGAGAACTCGGTCATTTCCAAGGAATTCGTTCAATATTAATGTTGAGACACTTTGGATGCGGGAGAATAGGGTCTTTTCCTTATAAATTGTACTGGGTTTGTCGTGAAAATGTAGGGTGTAGTTTAGTTAAATAATGGTCTGATCCACGACAAAACATGTTTATATTATTCCTTTTTGTTATTATAGGCTGGATTTGTGATCACGGCGATCATGATATAGCTTTGAAGATATACAAATTGAAACTGTAATATATAAATTAGTATAACTATGTATAGCATAGTAGTAAATTCCATTACAGAGCAACATTTTTTCAATTAGCGTCTCCTTTTTACTGACATTGTGGAACATCTTTTATCTGCAACGAAATATAGCAGCTAAGTATGCCCTAATCCAATTTTTATTAAAAGATCATATCTTTATTAAAGAATCATGGTATAGTAAAACACAATTGTAATACAGAGTCGCTTTAAGAAGATTTTCCGTCGCCAAACATTCCGGGTCTAAAGTTTCGAGATTAATGTTTAAAAAAAGTATACACATTCTCACAAGTTTCCGAGAAAGGCTCACGGGCTGGCTCGCCGAGCGGCGATTTATATCTGGATCTATGCTCGGCTCGGGCTTCTAAGTAATACAAGAGTACACTCGCCGAAGTCGCCGAGTGAATATCGATATCATACAGATTTATGCTGCTCGGGTTTTTATTGAATCCAATTATGGACTTTATCACCGCTAACTCGGGAGTATCTTGAACACTTTTTGGACTTCGCCCCGTAAATAAGGGGGTGTCGCGTCGTCTCCCTCGGGTTAAACTTGGGATCAGAGGATAAAATGGGAAAAAGTCTGACCAGTTAATTTTTATTTAATTATAAAATGTAAACAAGTGGTAACTCCTAAAATGTAAATTATATTTATTTATTAGTTAAACACAATGTTATGTCTATGATAGAGGTTGTCGGTCAGTCATGCATAAGTCTTTCACGACTTATCCTTAATTATTGATCGTAATAAAACTAATAAACAACTCTTGTTTGTTTTTTAATTTAAATCATTTTAATTATGAACGACTTTTCAATAGAACTGTAATATCAACAATAAACTGAATACTTCTTTTTTATTTAGCTTGCTATATCAACGATAAAATAAAGGAAAAAAATATTTATTTTATCTAATATTGTTTACAACGCAACGGCTGTAAAGATACCTTCACAGTCTAAAGATTAATCGCTCCCTTACCGGCTGCATCAGAAAAATGTTTACCGCCTGTGTAAATAGCAGCGGCAGTAATTAGTGTAGTTATTAATCTGCCTAATCCAGGGCTAGACGTCGCCCAGTCTAGCATTAGCTGTTTAGCCGTAGACAAATGTTTAGTCATTTGTTGCGGTGCTCCCACGTACAGCGCGGAGGATTGCGAGCCCGCTGGCTTGTGGGGGGGACGTCGACGTTTAGTTCTGATCGCTGCCAATAGATGCCGTTAGCTGTTACGCGTTGATATCATTCGATACGTAGGCGATAACTGAGGAAATAAATTTGAATATTTAATTAGTATCAATATAGTTAATCGTGTATCTATTACAGATAGCAAATCTTTATAACATGTCAAAAAAAATATGTGTGACAAATATACGTTCGAAAAGGAAGCTAAAGACTTATCTCCTCACATTAATCATTATACTACGGTGGTTTCGGATATAACCGTGCTCGATTGATAATATCTGGCGTATTGCTCACTACTGAACACAAATTGACGTTTTATTGATAAGGTAATGTACGCACTCAATCGATATCAGTTTCGAGTGCGCAATTGTGCCGTGCGGTTTTATGTGGAAATAATTTAGTAAGAATCTTGTACATTTATTTTTTATTAATGGCAGTATTGGACCTTAAAAATTTATGTAGCCTTTAATGCAGTGTTTTTAAATTAAATTGGATAATGGGCACAAAGACTTTTTATTGAGCTTTATAAGGCTATTCAGTTTAAAAATAGATTATAGAATTAAAATTACAATATTCACTAATTTGTTAAGTGAGGGTAGAAATTGGACCATTCAAAAGTCCTATTTGCAAAATTATATATATACAATCTGCAAGGGCAAGATCTGAGTTTCATTTTTTTTTTTTTGAGTGGGCGCTGTTTAATTGTGAACAGTGCCATTTAAACGCTTCACCTTGAACGCTCATGCTTGGCCCGTCGTTAGGGCTCCTGACGCGTTTGCACGTGAGCCCATCGAGTGCCGTTCCGACCAACTAGGCCAAGATTGTGTTACCACCAGTATTGTAGTGTGTTCGTAATGAAATATAATACGAAACGCTGTTGTTTTGATGATCGCATTACGCAAGTGCTCAATGCGACGTTAATTTATTGCGCGGGCGACCGGATCCATATTGTCTAGCCGACTAGTGTGTCAGTATGTCGCCTAAGTAGGGTTGACATCGGGTGCATATGTGTTTTTTTATTCATCAATAATTTCAAACGAATAATACACGATTAGATTGATAAATTCACTAGAAATACACATCAATGAACAGTATGAATGTTCAACGTTATTTATAGTCGTTACAACGGTTTGAGTGATTATTCAAAGCTATAATTCGTCTATACATCAAAGGTTCTAAGTTAAGTCTGTAATAACGAGAAAATCTAATCTTTGATCATCTAGCTGTGTGAAATAAACAATACTAAGTACCTGAGCGTCGTAATTTAAATAGTACAACTTTAGATTGAACCTCAAAATGTAGATGAACTAGCTCTTATGAACATGTGGAACGGGCAAGTTCGAAAGGAAACTTTGAAACTGGAATTAACCGACAAGAAACAAGGACTGCTTACTTTAGAAGCAAAATTTAACCAACTAAATCACAAACTTCTGTCGCGTCGATTCGGCAAACAAGGTTTTTTTCTAAATTAGTTTTAGTTTCAGTAACAAACATTTGAATTATATGACCGCAGGTCAAGTAATATAAAGTTGGTAACTTTTGTATTTCACGTAGCACAATTGACAACCCTGTAAAAGTGATCTTCTAAACACATCACCGCTCGGACAATCTATGGTCCCATTTTATTGCTAGCAATTTTAGTGATTTCAAACCTGGCTATAAAGCCTGGAACCTGATTTACAGGTTTTAGCGTGACCCAATTTAATATGCACTTAACATTGAACACAACATGTATTAAATATTAAGCATTCAAGCACCGATCATTCACTGCTGGCTATGAGTTCCAAGGTCAGGGTATAACTTTAAAAAGCAATTCAGAAGTTCAATGCTGTACTTTTTTGGTAATACATATCTATATTCTCCCGCTATTCAAAATTCGAAAACGTATAAATATTAATATTAAGATTAGTTATTACTACTGACTGTAAAGACCTTTTGACACATTTGATATAGGACGATGAAAATAACTCTAAGAATTATTTAGCTCAGAGTAATTTAAAACCCAGAAAGTTTATATCGTGATAATAATAGAACATAAATATGATTTACCGCAGATAAACAATCTTGTCGGTTTTCGGGAACTCCTTAATATTCGTAACCGAATACGGGCCGAATGGCGGGGTTAATAATCTTGCCAAACAAAAGAGAAGACCGACTCGTTAGTCCCCGTGATTGGGTTCGGTGACCTTAACGTTGACAAATTAAATCTGACTCCGTGTTGTTTGACAAATTGGTTGATTCACGTTCTGTAGTTTTGGTACTCGTTAACCTATGTATGCGGTATCGTTAAACTCGAATACTCTCAATCCATCGGTAATCTATTGTTGTTCTTGGAATTTTCAGGTGATCGATGAGAACGATTAAAATAATTTGTGGGTCGCCGATACATGTATTGGACCATAGAAATAAACTGTGTATTTGCGCCTTTAAACAGCAGTGATTCCCTGATTCATTAAAACAAATAATTTTAATAAAGCATATGATTGACACTAAGTATATGATTTAATGAAAGTATATACAGTATTTTTTTTTTGAGCATCATTACATTAGATTTACATTAGATAATGTCTCTAATGCATATATTTTAAAAAATAGTCCCATATTTTTTACGATGCGGTTTCAAAATTTAAAAGATAATAAATTGTCCGATGCCTCTTAAAAGATGCATGACTAACAGATCGCTTGTACATTTCGCAGTTCAAAGGTACAAAAGTGAAACATGCAGTTATCGTCTCCGAAGTGCGTTTAGCCACTTGTCGTACGTGACAAGACAATTGGCGTGCAACGCAGAGGAAGCATCAGAGATTGTCCGAAGTGCGCAGCGCAGGCGACGGCCATTAGGCGGCGCGGGCGGGCGCGGCAATCGGTCGGCGCCTGCGCAGATTGATGCTGTTTGTCCATAGGCGCGCGGTAGGGATGTGGTCAATTGGGCGCGTCGATCAGACGTCTATAGATGTTTTGTCTATGTTTATCGAATATATTGTTTTTGAAAGAAGATTTGATTTAAAGGGGATTGTTGCCAGATAATATAGGAAAATTGGTTCTTTGTGCTTGATAAAGATGTTGTATATACGTATAATGTCAAGACTTATTTGCATAAATTGCCCATTTTCAGCAGTCATACAATTTCTCTAAATGTCAAGTAATTTTATTGATCACAGTACGTTTTAGATTAGAATCAGCAAATAGAAAAAGTTACGAGGAACCTGATCTATAGTCATTATTGGATTTGGTATAGAATGTTATGAAGTCTCCTATAGTCACCCCACGTATTTAAACGTTAAGATAATAGCTATGCTATTAATAGTAGAAAGTAAGAGTACTGTTTCTCTGTCAGGGGTAACTAATTCTATACAACGCCGTGGCCTGAGGGAGAACCAATCATTCAACACGCGGCGTCGACTGATCGCTGCTTTGATGCTGTTTGTCAACGGGACGCGTGACGATGATGTTAGGGATGCCGCTGTCATCGATTTACATATCGACTGTACATGCAAACATACATACATACATATCACCACGAAGAGGTCGGCGGAGTTCAAGGAGCAATGAAAACCACATTTAGCCAAACATGGAGTTGGGTTAGATGGATAACTGTGAAAATTGATTAAGAAAGAATCCATACCACTATTTGTTGCTTGTCAAATATTTTCTTAAGGATTTTTGTAGACATCGTTAGAGGTAAAAAGAGCTTTTTACTTATACCTACATCTGTAATTCCACCGTAGATAAACATCGATACTGCTAAGTGCTCCTTACAGGCAACCTAAAGCGATTTTGTGCTACTACGAGGCACTTGTACAACCTATTTCACCGCAAATTACCTTTAACGAACCCAGATATCTCGCATGATACGCGTGTGACGTCACTAGTATTGTTCCAAGTCACCTACACGGGTAACCGCACCCTTTGCAAACATAGACCTGCGAAGTGTCTCGTACACCTCTACTCGGGCGGAGTGACGTATCAACACCATAAATAGTTCACTTTGCGTTTAAAATTTTAAACCTTCTGTGGACTGGATAGCGTCGGATGCTATTGCCCTACTGTGACGTCACTGTTCCTGGGCACGTGTAACTTACATACTTATGCAAACATAATTATACATCGATTTCTGCGAAACGTCTTGTGTGTGACGTGAGAACATCAGGACGTTACTATGGCTATTTTAGCTTTCCTTCGTAGAATAAGATACAATCTGTGACGTCACACGCTTTATTCCCGAAACCGTACACTCGCCATAATTGACATACTATTTGCAAGACGTTTGTAGGTGATCATGTGCTTTAAAGTTGCAAAAATCTTATCAACCTTTGCAATGAATTAGATGTATACATAGTTTTTAATATATACGTTATATTATAACCGTTGTGTTGTGTGTGGCGCGACCCTGGTAGTTTCATATTGATAATAGTCTCATTGTTTCATCTATATCTCGACTACACGAAATGTCCCCGAGAAGACTCGAAATGCATAATTCAAATTCTAGCTTCCTTCAATGAAAATTTAATCACGCACTTAACCATGTTAAGTCCGATACATGCGTGATGTCTTTAACGTTATTCCCGCACCCTCGAACATCGATACACGCAAGTCCCGCTCTAGAGCGGATGACGTCGGCTCGCGACGCATCCGGCTGTCGCCTCCGAGGTACCGTTATGCGATTGGGCGGCGCGTGTGTTACCACGCCGCGTGACGCCATCTTAGATCTTGCGTTCATGGTATAATCGTTGCGGTTGAATGAGAACTTTTTAGTCAATGATTCATACAGATCATCACGCCCGTAATCCCCGAAGGGGTAGGTAGAGTCAAAGGGACACCACTCCCCCTTAACCACATTCAAACAAAAAATATAACTGGACTTGGTAGATGGAATATTGTGAAAAAGTAAAGAAAAGTAGTGACTAAAAACGCAGGCTGGTGTAATCATAAGTGAAAAAAGTATTTATGTGTAAAAGTATGTATAAATGTAGGCATGTGACGAATCTATAATAAAATAGCATTGTTTATGGTATTGTTATTGCGGGAGGATACTTTTTAGTGCTAACTTATCTTTGCCACTTTATGATGGGAATGGGTCGTTTGACGGTGTTATGAAATTATTATGTTTCGCTAGTTTCGCGGTTTAGATGGACTTGTCGACTTTAATTAGATAAGAGTGGGGACCCGCCTTAAACTGTTTATGATAGTTTTTTTGATATTTTCGAGTTTGGTATAAAAATGTGAGATTTTTATTAACATCGTGGTAAACACAACGTTCCACTTATTATATTTTTATGAATAGTTATATAAAATAAATTTATAGCCATTTTTTTGTGTACCAAAAATGCTAGAACTAAGTAATTAAATTATAGTAAAATAATTAAAATATAGTATTAATATAAAACCTATTAGATTTCAAAATCTTTATATATGTATATAACAAAGTCGACGCTTCTGTCTGTTCGCTTAGATCTTTGAACTACGCAAGGGATGTTGATGCTGTTTTCACCAATAGATAGAGCGGTTCAAGAGGAAGGTTTATATGTATAGTTTTATATTGTTTTGTTCTCACCGTGCGAAGCCGGGCCGGGTCGCTAGTTAGCCTATAAAATCGTCAAACACTTAAAGCTAATCTACTGAAAGGAATAACCATTCGTTTCAGTTATTAAATGTTTCAGTTAAAACTATTAAAAAGGAATCTAAATACGAAACTAGTTTCTCTATTACATCGCCAAGAGTTACTACGACCATTAACACATAATATATTCTTGAGATATATACAGCACTACTTTGCATCATCTTAGAGTCACAACACAAAGCATACTATTACACAAATATTACATAAATAATATACTTATATACCGTGTATTTATCTGCAAATATCCTGCCTTTTTCGTACCAGTATAATAGTTAGTAATATGAAAGAGTTAATCAATTGTTTAGTTCCCTTTTATATAAAAAGTAGTTGAAATCAATCGTTCCTTACTCACTCGGCAAATACTTCCTCTATTGTTTATAACGAGTGACTATTCGCATTTGTGTTTGGTTACCAAGTTGCGTAGCAGGTAATGGATACCTACACAATTGGACACACACTCGTCGGTGTACCGCTAACTTCGAATCATTGGCGCTGAGTTTTGTTGTCCTTGAGTCGTAAACTTGTTCCTACTGAACAGGTATACAATTCATTAATATTCAGTTTAACAAACAGGTAATCTACTACGGTGCGGTAAAATCAATTCTTTCGGTCTCGTTATGTTTGTACGGCAACAAAAATCTCTATAAAAAAGGCAACATCGTTTCAATTAGCAGTTCAAATCGATTTTTAAAGAGGTTAAGTGCATTTTAAAAACACATTTAAATTTAATTATTGTTTTAAAGCCATTAAAATATTTGCAGTTGCTTCATAAATATGGCTGCAGGTTAGTCTTTATTATTTTTTTTTTAATTTTCTCCTAAAATTGTCCTGTACGAAAATGAGATTGTAGTTATCAAAAGGGCAAGTCTGAATTATTTGAAATTATACGACGACAGTTACGCTTGAGTGTTTCTCCCATAATTGTCCTGTACAAAAATGAGATTGTAGTTACCTGAAGGGTAAGTCTGAATTATTTAAGATTTGACTTCGAACTGAGAGTTCCGAGAGCATAAAGTTTTAAAGGCCAAGTGGGCCTAGTAGGTTCGCGGGTCAAGGCGGTCACTATGGCGCCGCTCCCGTCGCGCAGGTCGAAGACCGCGCCGTCCGCGCTTGAGGTAGGTCCCGTTACTTCCTCCGGCCTATATCCTCCTGGTACTTTGTCCGCGTGACGGACTTTTTGTTATCAAATACCTACCCATATCTTAACTATAGGATGAGCTGAATGTTTGTCTTTTTTAGAATTTATTTAGTATTTCTCTGCCTACTCCTCCAAGAAAATGGCGAAGCTATTTTATTTATTATAGAACGACTAGCACGATGGCGTATTCGGTAATGACTCTGTTCTATGCGCCAAGAGTTCCCACTTAGGGTAAACATTCGTGTAATAATTACTACTTGTGTTAGTATTGTATGTGGGTGTTAATATCTAATAATTAAGTAAGTATGAATAGGATGTTGATTCTTATTTTCTTAACATAAATGCTTAAGCTACTTAACTGGGAATCAGAGCAATGTATGTGATGTTTATTATTAATTTATTATTGGTCTCTTCAGTTCTGGTATATCGTGAAATCATATAATGATATTTCGTGAAAGCTCATAATATGGTTTATTATGTTAATAAAAAAACACGTTTGCGCGAAAAGTCACTTGATACATAAACTTGACGTAATAAAAATGATTTATTTGATGATAGTTTTTTTTTATTGCCGCATAGCAAACAAACAAACTGACAAGATGTTTGAACGCTGAAGTCTATTAAATAAAAATAAATAGTGTAACGTTTGTACACATGAGTTGCGATAATATTAGTCTGTACATCTAGGTTTAATACATACTGTAAGCTAGTCATATGTTTGACCTACTTGTACGAGTATTCTACTTGATTTGCATAAAAAATAAGCACTTATTGTCGGGGACTGACGTCGCGTGCTTGAGGTAGGTCCCGTTACTTGTCCCGGCCTATGTGATCCTGGTACCTCGCCGCTTGCCTTTGATAAGAATACGCTCGTCGATTTTCCTTTCTAATGAAAGCTTGAAGCGAGCCTATGCCTTTTCATTTCCTATTAGGGCTGTCATCGCGTTATTAGATAAGACGTATTGATTGAGTATATTTCAATTATAAATTAATGGATTTAGGTGAAATGTTTACTTGATGAATTTATTCATTTCTGATGTTAATAACCAGTAAGATTTTAAACTCTTTCAAAATGCATTTTTCTATAGTATTACATTAGCCGGCTCCTTGCCGAAATTGAAACGAGGAAGTCTACATCTTGACAGAACCGCATTTGTTATGGACATATTGTAGTGACTTATATTTCTGTGCATATTAACCGATTTATTTAAAGGGTACTAAAATCAAATCCGGATACCTGACAGCCCTATCTCCAATAAACACGTTCTGGGAACCAGCGGATTGCGAATTAAATTCCCCTGGACATAGAACGTTAAAATTACATGCAATGTGTTTTAAATTTTGACTTCGAGTCGGCGACGCGGCTCGATGGATTCCGTATACGCTTTCATTGTTTGTCGCTCGGCGCTCCGTGGGAACCGGAATGTCCGGGAACTGCGCATAGGCGCGGGGCGTAGCACGAGTAGCGAGTGGTTGGTGAGAAGGAAATTGCAGTGAGGTATAGATACATCTGCCGTGAAATACCAGTTTTAATTAACCAATTTCAAAAGAGAGTTCTCATTGCGAAGAATCTTATTGTAAGGTATACATACATAACATCACGCCCATAATCTCCGAAGGGGTAGGCAGGGTCAAAGGGGCAGCAGTTATGTACTGTAAAAGTGACCATTTCGACCAATTCTTTTAATTATTGATTCTTTTGATTTTAGAAGCCTCTTTACGAGAAATGAATAAATTCGTCTAATTGATGAATTCCTTATAGAAACGGGAGTTTGTTATAATTCCTTAATGTCTATCGATGTTTTCGGGAGGAAAAAGTTCCAGGCCAACTAACTGACATTAGCAGACATACATTCGCTGTTTCTTCTCCGTCCTCGAAGCGGCATTATTCTGATTTCTTCCACGGTTTTTCCTGGTAGTTGCGCAAAGTGGAACCCCGTTCCCATCGAAAGGATCTCTCCATGGATCGCACATTATATCTTTGAAAGCGAGGGTAAGGGAGCGACCCCATTAAGTGCTACCACCGCGTGCCGACGCGTGCGCGCTCCGACGCCTGTCACTAGACAACCCGGTGCTTTCTTCAAATCGAGGTCAGTAAATACTCCACGCGTAATGCGATCTCCTCATCATTGGATTTGGTTTTCTAAGAAATTCCCTCCATCGGCCTATCCCATTACTATTATGAGCTCACTACATTACAAGAGGTGTACCATAAAGGTCTTAATAGAGGGAGCCGAGCAAAGAATTGAATTCTCTCGATGGCATATCTCTCATACTCGTTTACCTATGATTAAATTTGTTATACATATGTCTAATATATGATAAGAACATAAAAATAAGGAAAGCTCCTAAAACATGAACCTGATTGTCGTAAAACTTTAGAAAGACGGTTTCTGACCCAATAAATAAAATCAATCTAGGTATTTGTATAAACGCATAATTAAATGTAATTAGGTGATTTAACGTACACCGGGTACTACTAAATTACCATAGTTCTAAAAATGTCATGTATATACCCTATTGAGTATGCAGTATACTCTAGTATGCAGACTGTCGCTTCACTGGTGTCCTTGTACTGTGCCACCGACGAAACATTCGCCGCCGCCAGCTCAACCCGCTAACTGCTGCCTCGGAATTGCCGGCGGACGTAATTCCTCGTCACTACGCAACTTAGCGCAACATTATGAACATGACAGACTTCATATGTTATGCTGCCAAGTTGTCATTGTCACACGTTGGTTAGTGCTTATTTTTGGGCATGGTTTGTTCTGGATAGGAAAGGACCAAGGATAGAAGGATATAGGAAAGTCGAACCAGGGTGCGTAATTATGATTTTTGTCATATTGCGACAGCTTTGATTTGATCATTGCAAGTTTCAGGTTAGCATTTTTATTTCCAAATTAGTACTATCTCTTTGACGTGGAATTCGTTTCCATTCATAAAGCGTTGTATTAGAAATTACATTATAATTTTGCTACTTCTTTAAACTCTGTTAATAGTGGCGTAATAAATAAAAAGAACCACCTTAACCTCAAACCGTGTATCGGAGTTTAGTCCGCGGACGAGTTTGCTTATCTTTGAAATATCGCCGCTGACAACACAACCCGCTAACTGCCGCCGTGGAAAATTGTTAGCGGGGGCACCCATTAATTTTATTTAGTCGCCTCGCGCGGGGAAAGTATTTCGGGACTAATTTAACGACTGATTAACCGACGTGGTCGCACCGATGGCGCGGAGTGCGAGTTGCGTAATGCCAGTGTAAACAGGGATTCTACGATATTAGATGCGGAATTGACGGGATTGTCACGTGGGAATATCGAGATTTTGTTTTAGCGTATTGGTGTACGAGGCAATTTGTTGCTGCTATAGGTTAATTCCTTTTATTGTTTCCGCGTTCGCTTGTTTAATTGTTACTTATAGACGCTATAATTCATATCTTGTAACCAGCTGACTAGAGCACAAGATCGAGATAGTTGGCGAAGTCTTGTATCGGAGGTCAAGACCCAATTTGGGTTGCTGAGCCATCGGAGTAAGTAAGTATGGGTAGGTAGAATTAGATATTGTTTATATGAAAAATTACAAAAGGTGTCGTTATTGACAAAAGGTGTCGTGATTGACAGTTTCTATAATTTTGGACATCAAATAGCAGATAGTTTCCGACATAAGTCTTGTTGCACTATGAATAAAGTATGTATGAAGTGTCTACTTATCGTATGAACTGTTGCTGGTGAAGATATAGACCAAGGAAATTCTTTATCCTAACCCAAGGTTTGGCATAAAACTAAACGTACATACAATAAGTGGCATATTTTAAACCTGACCTACTTGCTAAAAGCTTTTTGTTATTTCAGTTTCCTTTGAAATGACACCTTGAAACTCAAAATACGAGGTATAAATCAAGATCTTAATGAGAAATCTAATTTCGAGTAGTTAAGAACTTAAACGCGGGCGGTACTACGTTATATTTTATTTTAGTACACCGCTCTATCAATAGCAATCTGTTATGGTTTTATTTATTGTCATTAAAGCGGAGTGGGTGTAATTATAATGGTGTGTAAATTATAATTACCTGAGCAAACAAACATTAATACACTGCGATCGGATAGTCTTTAATTAATATTGTTTAATTACTGTCAATGTTTTTTTTTAAATATTACTATTACACTAATGAAATCTCCGGCATAATAAAATCTAATATGTTAATTTAATAAGATTTAGTTTTTATATGTTCGCCAAACTTTACGATATTTGTTGGATAAGAACTGATATCGACCGATTTATCTGTCAGAGCCTAATAAGAATAATAGGATATACACATTTAAAACTATCACAAGCATTTGAATCATTTCCCATTTACGTTGTGAGAAATCTGTATCCATCAAAATGTAAGAGAACAAATATTTTTCAGAACTAATTAACATTTCAACCAGTTTGTACACAAAGAGTAAATTAAATGTACTCCGGGAAAACTATTTATTAAACCGAAATTAGACGCGGCTAGTAAGAGGTGCGACGACGGCATGTGTTCATTAAGATTTATCCTCCCTCGTCGTATGATTTATGCATCACATTCGCATTAGTAACACGGTAATTAATCAGAAAATCGAAGGAAATGGTCTCATTGCCGCATCGCTCTTTCTGTCTTCTACTTGATATACAGTGTGGCCACTTACGCGCGAATATCGCGTAACAAATCGTTTGTATCGGCAAAATAAATCGGCCATCCCTCTTTACAACGGTAGAATTGAGAGAGACGGTTATAATGAGTGCGGTGAAGGAGCGATCTGCAGACGATATACTTAATTCGTTGTAGATTTATCATCTAACGCAGGATTTTGAAATATTGCCACAATACAATAGTAGTTTATCGACATTTGGCTTAGTAGTTGATTCGCACGAAATTCATTCGCCCGAACGTGCGAAACGTCCACTTTTAATAATAATATTTTTTTAGTAGGCGTTTCGCACGGATGTATATTAATCGCGTGCGAACCGACCCTCTCAAAAATTAGTAGTACGCCTTTCGCACATACCCATTTTTTTATGGAAAAGTTTTAAGAAAAAATTACATTCGCGCACAAAATCATTTCATCTAGAATTATTAATTCTTACTTCTAAGAAAGGTAAGAAATAAAATGCTCCTTTTTAAAAAAGGTTATAAGGTACCTAAAAATATAACTACAACTAAAATCACAACTAGAAAATCACAGTTATAACAATTTGTAATCAAATAGAATGACATATTTATAATTATGTAACAAGTTATTATTTTAATTTAAAATTTACGCAGGCGTAATCTAACTTTGCCGATATCTCGTTTGCCGCTAGGTAGCAGACCTAGGCAGCCCCATAGGTTAATAAAATTGTCAAAATATATATTCGTATTACATATTTGTGAAAAAAAGACACCATGAATTTATTTCTTTCCCTCATTCGTGATGTTCATATAAGTTTTGATATGAATTATTGACCTTATATTTATGTGAGTGCCATGAAAATGTGGCATATTTTAATATTTATATTAGAATATCTTGTACACAACTGTACCTTGATTTTTTTTATTTGCACATTTCGTTAAGTGAGCGAATCGCATACTACTAATTTTTGAGAGGGTCGGTTCGCACGCGATTAATATACATTCGTGCGAAACGCCTACTAAAAAAATATTATTATTGAAAGTGGACGTTTCGCACGTTCGGGCGAATGAATTTCGTGCGAATCAACTACTAAGCCGACATTTTAGTCAAGTCATTGTTGAATGGGTGATGGATATTCATCCCACTTTATTATATTATGAACGAAATACTGTGACAACTAAAAAACGTTTAAGTGAAAATAATTAGGTTATTTAGACTATCGTAGGAATTCCTAAAGTATTGTTGTATATAAATGTTTTCATATAAATGAGAAAGGTACAACGAGATTCCAATGAGAACTTAATTGCTATGATTAATACATAACTATTAATTCAATAGATATATTGCAATATAAGCTTAAAGCTTATCAATATTCTACTTCTCACGTAGGTTCCTCAGGCGCTAATATCATTCCTCGCCACATATTTAATGTGGTTTAGACGAGGGGACCTTCTGTATGTTAGCATAACTTTGCAAGAGTCGCGCCTCGTAGATATGGTAATGAAGGAAGCAGTAGTTTTGTCTGAGTGTGCACCGTCGTCTGCGCCGACAAATAAATATCGTGCCCCAGACAGATTTACGTTTTGACGCCCAGAGAAGTACTTGTGTTCTCGGCTGCACACTTACTGAGAAACAACTATTTTTGCATGCGATTTCGTTTCGTCCACGGTAGCGATTTGATAGTACAAAACGTTTATTAACACAGATCTTACCTTCTTTACTCGTAAAAAATCTAATCTAAAATGAATAGTACTAGAAATAAAGAAAAATAAAAAGAAATATGTTGTTTTTGTATGTTGAAGAACGCGAAAATGACTTGACAGTTTTTTTTTATTTATTTACTTTTAAAATGCTACATTATCTCGATACGCTATTCAAACGTAATATAGCTTTTTAAGGTAATGTTTACTTTTTCCAATATTCTCATAGGATAGGTTTCTACGCGGGTGAATTAGTTATAGTTTCCGGGAGATCGCTATTTTATACAAATAAACTATATAATTACTGACTACAACTATTCAATAATGGTAGAACTCAAAAAATGACGACAATAATACCTACTACTGTTTCACGTTGCAGTCCTCTGTACCAAATATCATTATTAAATTGTATATTAATAAAATAAAGTAATTTACCATTGTATTTTAAATAAACATGTAAACTAATATAATTGTGTGGTTTACCTGCTTTTTTCATCGCTGAAAAGGCCTTGAATAATCTTAGAAGTAAAGTTTTTGTAACAACTCGTTATTGCAATCCAAAGGTCGAATGCAGTCACGATTTCTTGCATGCGAACGTAAGATTTTATTGTGGCTACGGAGCCACAACTAGTCAAAGATTTATCTAAAAGCAAAGATTATAAAGTATTTATTATACGACGTTGTTTGTCATATTATACAAGATTTTCACTGCATTGCTATATCATTTCTCAACGCCTTATTTAGTAATTTTGAATATTATCATCGCGTCTACATGCTCCAATCTTTATAAATTATAGCCTATTTATTATTCTTATGTATAAATCAAGATACATTATACTGTAAATATTCATTAATGGGAATGGATAGCTTGATGACAGCTGACCAAGACGTATGAAAGAGGATGACATGCTACGCCGACCCTAGATGACCTGGAAAAAAGACAAGAGGATGAAATATTTATTAAAATCCGTTTACTATTTTTTGCGTGAAAGATGAACAAACGTCCATCAATATTACAAACTTACT